>CM043118.1:39723468-40048468 GCA_023701765.1 Hylyphantes graminicola | reverse complement strand
CATCGTCAGAGAACAAAAATAGAATGTTTTCAAACTGTGTGTCGGATTAAATTTGATCTTTCTTTTTATTCTCTCTCGTTTTGCAAGAGAGGTTAATTTTAGAATAAAACATATGGAAGCTGATTAACTAACACTTAAGGGATTAATGGACGCAAATCGTTTCTTAAATTGAAATGTTTTTTTTTTATGGTTTAGATTAGTGAATGTTTATTTTTCTCTATGAAGAAATAACATTTTGAAAGAAGTGTTTGCTGTAGATTGGATATAGGGATTTTGCGAAATTTATTTAATGTGATTTTAGATGGATGGAATGACTTATTAAGAGTGTATTGCTGCCAGTATTTGTGTTAACAAGTGAGCTAATTAATACTCAGAATCTGCTTGCTGTGCTCACAATAACACTTAATTTAGAATGTTGGTCATGACAGTACTTTACTCAGAATCAGATTGCTCGAAATCACATTGACGTGTTTTAGACGAAATAAATTTAACATCTTCATTTGATAGTGCAAATTAAGCATTTTAGGCAGGCGAAATAAAAAAAAAACTTATAAGAGAAACTGAAAACATTTCAAATTCAATTAAACTCATACAGATATTAAGACGAAGTTTATAATGACTAAAAGTCATTATTTAGACATATTTAAAATGAAACAAAATAGTTTGCCAATTGAAATTAAAGCGATTTTAAGCGCAATAAATACGGATGTTCCGATGTATTGTTTCGTGACTTATAATAGAACTCTTTTGATTTTTGTATGTTTGAGAGAGTATATAGCGGCCGTAATATCGTTTGACATGTTGTTAACCAACAATAGTGTTCAGTTACCAAAACTAGTGTCCATTTCTCCAATTAACAAAGGATCCGTTGATAGAACTGCTGAGAAATAATTGAATTGACCTTAATTCTACATCACACACTTATGTGTTATTCTCCTTTGCGTCTTGGGTGTCGTTACATAAAAGGGACACATAGACAAGGCAATGATGAACTGAATATCCAGTTGACCAACTGTTTTAAAAGATAGGATAAAATTAAGGATTGGTGGAACATTACACCCAAAAATCATGGTAAAGTTGAAAAAATTTCACAACTCTAGCTCTAAACAATTCAAAATTAAGTAAAAGGAGACTTTAAAAAAACGTAATGGTATTTAAATGGAATTAAATTAGATTTAACATCGATTTAATTTTTAAACATTTAATTGATTATATTAGAATAAGCTGGGGAAAAGTCAAATATCTGGATATCAAAACATGTTTAATAAATTGCAATTTTTTGATAATATTTTTAAGTTTCATATTTGTATCAGAGTTACTGTTAACATATTTTTAAGAAGCTTAAAATTCCTTATGTTTTAAATATAAATACCACTGTTTACAATTTGTTAATGTTTTTGTCCAATTAAAAAGCATATTTTGAGACAAAAATTTTTAGTAATTAAAATTAAATAAGTTTTTTTTTTAATTTTTGATAAGAAACACGTAAGAAATTAGTTGTAAAAAGTAACTTGTCTTAAACCTAAAAATGTTATTCGTTTCCGTAATTAGTTTTTTTTTTTCAATTGTATTTTCACATCTCGTAGTATTTTGCGAGTGGCAAAATTATCCTTTTTCGAATATTTGAAAGGTTTTTGAAATCACTAAAATATTCTCTTAATGAGTTTCATGCCTTAAAATTATTAATTCCTTTAAGTCGCGATTGGAAGTGTTCCAAAGCTATTTTTTCGCATTGCCTTGCGAGGTAAGTCCTTAAAGAGGCTTTGCGCAAATTAAATGCATATTATCTCAAATTTAAATACATTTTTCTGTAACTTTAAAACTTTTTAATGTATTAAACTAAAATCTAGGGAAAAAACTACGGAATCAAGTTCAAGTAAGCTACTCGAACATCGACGCACTCGAGTTCAGTATACGAATAAAATATCCAGGATTTTTGAGAAGTTACCCATAACTGGCCCAGTCGTTAAAAGGTTAAAAACAAACAAGACATCATTTACTTACATTTAGCCCATCTTCCGTCGCCTGCGCCATCTAGCGTGTATCCAAATATCCGAAACGGCACAAGAAAAACACAGATGTCATCCAAACGATCTCGCAGAGCACTCTGTTTGTCGAATTTAAAATCTCAAGCTTCTACCACTCACTCAAATACTACGTGTTTAGATTTGAAAAAGCAGTGCAGCGGTAGAAAGTCCAAAACCCTGAAAGATAATACCGGTCTCTTTTAAGTGAACTGTCGTATAAACTTACCATGTTTCATGCTCGTTCTTTTTTCTTTATATTTTTTAATGCTTGAATCCCGACGTGAAAATCACGGTTTTGTATTGTATTGCACAGTAAAGAGGGGTTGGTTGTACTTAGCTGTGTGTGAACACAGTTTTCGGCTCTGTCAATATTACGAAAAAAAAAAAAGGTCAACACTGCCAGCTTAAACACCAAGACCACTAAAGGTTTAAGTTCATAAGTTATATTTTATTTATATAAACATTAAAACAAACGTTAACCATTTTTATCAACCAAACAATTTTTTATCAAAATCATGTTTGTTAATTGCGTATCTTTATTAGAGATGTAGAATAATCAGATTTGCATGAGGCTGTAAATATAAGCTTCAAGACAGTGTGTGAATTAAATTAGTCACTAACTTTAGTTCAGTGGGAAGAGTCACGTCATTTCTTGGGGATATGGCAACCGCAGCGTTCACCAAAACAATTATTCTGGTGAAACGCACGGCATATCAATATTTGTCTAGAGATGGTTTTGAATTTGCACCTAATCACTTCGGGGGTGAAAGGAAGCGTTAGCCAACTGCACCCAAAAACTACTTGTTGGTGAAATTTTTGTAAACGTATGATAAAAAGTTGGTATAGAGTAACTTAAGATTAAAAGAGTTTAGATTCGGAAAAAAAGATATTCTGTTGTACCAACACAATATACTGCCGTGGGCAGCTAAACAGCAATATCTGCATTAATGACTTAGACTTTAGTTGTAAGCACTAAATAACTGCAACCCACAAGGAAGTATACTAAAAGATTGATTATTTCTGGTAGAAAATGGTTCATTTCATTGTCGTAGATACTGCATTTTACCTAAAATAGCCGTTCTATAGTGGTATTTGCATTAGATTCAGAGTCGGAAACTTAGAAGGATAATAAGATGGGAGGTCAGAAGATCGTGAGTCGTGATGTGCATCCGTAAAGAGTATGGAAATTATTAATGATGTCTCTTTGTAAAAGGTTGAGTGTTTGTTTGGGCGCCAACTGTTTGGCTTTAACTCGAGTATCATAAGCCGGTTAAAAAGACGTATTTTTTAGAATGAATGACGTCGAAAAATGTACAAATGACGTTATGTTCGGTTTGAAAACCATTTCAAGGCCTAAAACAACTGAATGATGTTAATTATATAGTATTTTATGATTGCGATATTATTCTTGTGTTATGTCATTTTTTGAGATAGTTATAAGGTTTTTTTAACAAATTATAAGGGAAAAAAAGATTTTTGTCGGTTTAAGTTGTCGAAAACAGTCAGATTTAGTTGTAATGTACGAAATATCTAACTGAAAGTCAGTAAGTATAACTATTTTTAGCAGGAAATTGGATACAGCAAAAAACCTTACAGTAGATGGTACTAATACCACAGAGATGTAAAAGTTTTTTTAGGGCATAGTTAAACTATTACTGAGAAGTCTCGAGACCAGAAATCAACCTAGTTCGCCCTCTAACTTTTTATAGACAGTCTCGAATTAATATTTTTATATGCTTAAAAGCAAGAAATTTATACAATATTTTGTTTCACAGGTACAAAAAAGATAAAAAACGTTATTGTTTAACATTTTCTGTGTTTAATTGCGAAAGAAAGTTGATGCAAACAAGATATTTTGTTGACCAAAACTTTAGATTAAAACTAAACTCTGTGTTTCGTGATTTTGTGTGTAAAGCTTAAAAATCTTGTGTGGAACGGTTCTAGGTAACAGTTACTGTAACAAACCAATTCATGAGTTATTTTCAATTTTCATGTAAACGTTGTATTTGTCGAGAAATTGTATTTTTTCGTGTTAAGATACAAAAAGTTCAATTTATTGCATAAAATTGGTTTTGCAAAAATAAAATGCTTATTATTTTTAAAAGCGTGATGAATATTGCGTGCTGAGAATAAACTAAAATTAATTCATATATAAAACTAATAATAAATGTCATAAAATTAAATTTAAAAAAAATTGTAACACTATATGAAAAGTAATTTGTCGGACTATCATTCAAACTGAACAGTAATGATGTGGTAGAGTATAATTATGTTATTGATTTTTGTGCAGTGAATTATTTAACGTGTAAACGCTGTCTAATTCAACTTGTATATTATATCAATGCCACATGCAGTAATAAAAAAATCATGTAAAATCAATGTCACTTATCTTAAAGAATTGGCACACTTTCATTATTCACGAAAAAGCTAGCATAAAATGGTCTTTGAAAAGGAAATCATTATTCGATGAAACTTTTTAGAAATTCGTAACAAGTGACCTTACAGGAAAAGAAACCTAAATGACCTTCTTCTTTACTTAAAAATAGCTGAAATGCCAACGATAATAAAAGAATGCTAAAAATGATCTTATCAGATCGATAGGCTGATCGATGTAGAAAATTTAGGCGAGTTCGGTTAAATTTTATTAAATTTTTTCGTTTTGTTTCAATATATAAATTAATTTTTTGTCTATTTTGAGAAAAACATCATATTCATTAATTTTTTTATTCTTTCATCCCTAAAAGTACAAAAGTTCTAGAACTGAGATCAAGTTTCTCAATGTTTTTTTTTTGTTTTTTTTTTTTTTGTTATAGTTATAGACGATCGAGGATTCCATTGGAAATGGAACATTGTTCTTCCCCTATAAATATAACACTAAATTTCCTGTTTTAATTAGGAATCACACTGTTGCAATTATTTACTAACAAATTAAATTAATTTTAAGTGGTATTTGAATGATAAGAAACAAAGCATAGTGAAACTTGAAAAGAAATTAAAAAGTAAAAAAGGTTTTAAAAAAATCTTTAAAAATTTCAAATTAACAACACTCACAAATTAATCCATATTTTTAGAAAATTAAACATTCTTTGCAAAATGAAATATTAACTGATTAAGAAAAATACACAAATGTAAGTTAGTAGCAAGCATTAACTGCGCTTTTCATCTATGGTATTTCGCTCCATCCCAATTATTATGTTATGTTGCCCTTACACGAATATGAAAAACAACATATTTTAAACAATATCTTTTAAAAAACCTTACTGATTGTCGCTCTAACCGTAAGGGAAACGTCAATAAGTAAGAATTTTCGGGACGTTTTGTCAATACACCTCTTCATTTTAGCTGACAAGTTTTGTGTAAGATATGAGTAAGTAATAATAAAATAAATTAGCTGAGAACAAAAAATAATGCGTTACTTTTGTACTAAGGAGAAAAATCAATATTTCGATTTTGATATTCTTTAAGACTAAAACGTTATAGGCTAGCAGAAATTATGAAAATATCAAAAATGATTTTTGGTTTTGTTTCATCGCTCCTCTGTTTCATTGTTTCGCACCACACGCAAATTTTCACTACTCATCAGTACTCAATTACGCCAGCAGTCAGCGCACTGTAAAGGGTGCGGGTTCGATTCCCGCCTTCGCCCTGGGTGTACTTCCTTTCTCTGTGACAGTAAAAATTCTTTCTGTGTCTGTCTTACTTGACGAAGGCTTATAAAGCGGGTCTCTGATCAATCACAGAAACTGGAATATTTATGTACCTAACCCCATCAGTACTCATAGGCATATTTACAATATTGTTGTATGATTAAGAATAAGAAATATTAGGAACAATTTGCGATATTTTAAGTTTACTTTACTGCTATTTTAAATATAGGAATCTAAAATAAATTATCACTGTACAAAAATAAGTTTTTTGTTCGATTTGCGTTTGCATGAGTTTTTTTGTAGATATATATTTTAACCAAAAAAAGTCATTGAATGTTGTTTTGCATTTGTATGTCTAAATAATGAGATATTTCTCATGCAAATGTCGACTCCAAATGCAACGTATAGCCAGGTGTCCAAACGTTAAAACAGCTTTTGTTTCGGTCTTTGTAATGCTAGATAGGAATTCAGATTAGAAGTGACGTCTATGGATTTTTTTTGTCTACCTTGAAATTTCTTGGTTCCTTAGTTAGTTTCTATGCAAATGAATTAAGCAAGTTGTAAATATTATGGTAGCTAACTTGTTACATCAATTTTTAAGAAAATGTTATTTATTTTAAACAAAAATCATCCATTTCGGAAAAAATTATTTAATTTTAAAAATAAATAACAAGAAATGTAGTAGATAAACCAAAACTGCAAGGAAGTGTGAATGAACTAAAAATTAAAATTATTCGTAATTTTGAATGTAAAAAAACACGTTTAAACTAAATTATAAATGAGACATAGTCACAATAACCAATATTTTTAGTTGATTGAAAGTAAACTCATGCGACAAGCAATAACAATATGTCAAATAATGATATTGTAACTTTTTATTTAGTTAAATGCTTTATAAGAACGCCAACAAATTGCAATAAGTTTTTATTTTAAACAACGTATGTATAAATATTTTAAGTAAGCTACATGATGCCATCAAACATTGTTGTCACCAGTTACAAATCATAAAAACGCCTTTTTTTGTGGACCATTTGGCTTTTGCCCAATTCGTGCACTAGGATTTTCAAGAGTCATCAAATGTTTACACAAAACTAGCATTCTTTCTTTCAAAGAAATGTATAAGCATCAATTTTTCATTAGATTTTTTTTAAATAGTCGAACTATGAAAGATATATTTTTTTTATCCATTTTGCCTGAAGTGCTAATACTAGCAGTTCTTCATGTAAAATAACCACTTCGATGATGAACTATCTAGTTAACTTCCAAATCAAGCTAAGTACTAAAAAAATGACTGAAAAATGACAAAAATGAATTTTGAAAATGAAAAAGGGTTGAGTGAATCCATGACCCTACCCGATTAGTACACTAACCTAAGCCGAAAGCCCATTTTTTTTGTTGTGCCCCAAATTTTGAGAAAACAGTATTTAAAAATTTACTAATCTACAGAGGTGGCCAAAAGTGTGGACACATTTCGAAATTTTCATATTTTTCAACTTTTTGTGATTACAGAATATATTAATTGTGTATCAAATTAAACAATTGTATATCAAATTAAAAGTTATTTAATCTTTATGAGGACCACTGTGTGCAGATCTCTGAAGCCGTCTATGAGACCTTTGGTCCCATATAATCTATATCCATGGACACGCCATCATCATCATCAAAGTAATTTCATGTAGAATTGAAAATAAATACAGTATTACAATACATGTTTTACGAATAAGTTATGCAACTAATAGTATGATCTGTCTTAGTTTTGCAAGTCATTAAACCACCAACTTGTATTGCAATTTCAGCATAAGAGAATCCATTGATTGTGCTTGCTTGTTCAACTAAAATGAGCATAACTTTATTTGTAATAAAAATACTTTAATTCTGTTTTTATAGTGAAATTCTACATTAAATTACCTTCAATTTAATATTTAAATGTTTGTATTCAAGCGAAATTTAATAGATGCAAGAACACAATTAACAGTTGAAACACATGAAACTTTCAAAATGTGTCCACACTTTTGGCCACCACTGTATATTGGTATAATAGGCATTGCTTTGTGTTCTTTTAAAAGAGTTTATAATTTTATATAATATTTTATATAATTTTATATAAAAATATAAAATATTATATAAAATTATAAACTCTTTTAAAAGAGCACAAAGCAATGCCTATTATACCAATATAGTTTAGCTACATATATAATTTTATATAATTTAATTCATATAATAAAATAACCCACAAAGAGTTCTTTATAACTGTACACAAGTGGATGTTAATATCGGATATTATTATTATATAATTTTTGAAAAATAGCATTTAGCTTAAACCTTTTTCATTATGGTTACGCTCTAATACTTTGGGGGTGTGATAAAAAAAATATTTTACATTTATATTAATTTCAAAATTTCAAGTTATGACTCCCGTGCATTCACTTCTCATTTTACCATTTTTATCTCCTTATTATTGGTGACAGGGTCAATTTCAAAATATTTTAAGTATTTTATTTTCCAAATTCATATTTTTAGGTATATTCGTAGTTCCAATAAAAAGTGACTAGTCCAATGATATCGGCCTAAAAGTTACAAACAATAAATCAATTCAGTTGCTGATACATGGGGATTTAAAATTAATAATAACAAACGGCTCTAGGAATACATATCTTCTATATTTATAATAATATAAGATAGTTCATTCGTATATAATAAGGATATTATTATGGATGTTGGGAAATTAAATATTTTCGAGAATTAAAGAGAAATAAATTCATGCAAGGAATTTTTTAATTTGTGTTTAAAAGTGTGAAACTTTATTTATTGAATACAATATTTGCAATGTCGCTAAAAAGTTTCAATCCACACGACAATTAAAACAATAAACATTAACAAATATAAAGTTATTTATGTTATTTGAATGAGAAATTGATTTATTTTAATAAAACTATTTTAAACACTTGGTGTGGGTTCTTTTGTGTAAAAAAGTTATGAAAGATGCATGTTATGCATAGCTTAATATCTTGTTACTTTAATACTCATATAAATTCTTTAGTTCGAATAGAGAGGCAAAAGTATGAAATATAGGTGTCGGATGCATCACCTTTCTAACAGAAAAAGAACTTTTGAAATGAACGGTTAGAACAAAAGTTAAAATAAGAACAGTCAAATAACAGATGAACAGTCAGATAAATCGATAAAAAGCATAAAAGATAAATCTGTGATATCATACCTTTTTTTAAACAAAAAGTTAGGGATTTTTTAAAAAAGGAATGGTACGGACGGAAGGGCAGGTTGATGAAAATCACCACGATGTCAATACTTATTTTATTTTTCAATGCTTTCGGATTACAAGAAAATCAGCTAAAAAATGTAACTGTATACTATCCAAAAATGATGCAATGGAATGAATAACTAAAACAATTTCATATCCTTCTTAGAAATGTAAGTGTAAATAAAACTCCCAAGTCATACTTGTTTCCCATTCAAGGTTTCTATTTTTAAATCGTTTTTAAGAAAATGCTTAAACTGTAAAATAAAATAAACAACTTAAATTTTATCTTATCACTTCTTCATGAGATTAGAAAGCAGATATTAAAGTAATTTATAGTTTTTTTTTCTGCTCAAAAAATACTTCACAGGGCTATGTTGTGTTGTCTTTAAAACCAGTGAAAAAAAGTACACTGTGACTTTGAAGTTAATCCCATTACAATTTCAATTTATAATAATTATCCTAATTTTAATTTGTGTTACACTATCCTAGTTGATGATAATTATCATAATTTCAATTTCTGTTAACCTTCCTAATTTTTGACAACTATCCTTAATTTAATTTGTGTAAACATTTGAAATTTTAATTTGTGTTAGTTATAATAATTCCTGTGTCATAATTTTAATTTATTTTAATCACACTAGTTTTAATTTAGGTTAGTAAAACCTAAAACTAATTCTCATTACTTAAGTGCTATTCCTAACGGTAAAAAAATGCGAACTTAAAAACAAGTTGCTTGGCCATAGCACTATAGTATTTTCTGCATTTATTGAAATTTTTTTAATGTTGCTGAGATAAACAATTAATTGCAAAACTATTGAGTTTTATCGAGTGATTAAGAATCAGCCGATCTAATGAGGCAAATAGTGCCATTTTGTGTATTTTAAAACGATTTTTTTTTCATGTTTGTCCATTCGTGTTTATTATTATACTTGATGTTTTATTATGAAAATATGCTGTCGGTTTAATTGCTATCAAACCTATGAATACCATAATACACAAATATTTTTTATCTTGCAAAAACAATTTGAATTTGCAACGTGTTTGTAATTTAATGGGCATTATTGTACAATTTTATTTTTGCTTAAGGAAAATTTGCTGATGAAAACTTAATTAAATCAAATAGTTTCTGTACTTTAATTAGGATAACAGATAATTTTCAAAATAATGTTGAAATTTTTAATTTTGATTTAATGGGGTTGTTTTATTATAATTACACAACCATTACTATTTTTGGGCATTAGGACTCAGAAGTGTTCAGTTTCGCCTGTAGAAGTTGCTTTACCTTAGGCGGAGTTTTAAGGCAGTAAAAAACATCAATCAATAGCGCTTTTTTTTTTCAAAGCCGGTAATTGATATTTCTTACTGATGAATATTAAAGTTAAAAATAGTAAAGAGGAAATCGGGATTAAGTTTAAAAGTAATAAGAATACTAATTAGGAGATTTGAAGATTCGTTAAAATAAATCCTTTGTTTGTAAAAATTGTGGAATATTAATCAGGGGTTTAATTAAAACCTTATTTTTCAGTTCATTTTATTGTATAGTAAATGATAATAAGAAGTTTGCTTTTTTGTGTTACATTCTTTTTACTTTCGATTAATTTATAATTAAATTTGTTTTTTGTTATGAAGATTATTATTGTTAAAGGTATGTAGTAGGATGGTTATTGAAGTTGTTAGTTAAAGAACGTACTAAGTGACGTTTTTTTAAAAAGATTTTTGCGTCAATAATACTTTAATTCCTCCTTTAAAAATAACAAGATTCCTCACGTCCATAAACTCTAAGTTAAGTATTTTTTTTTACCTTTCACTGTTTTTAAAGTATCTAAATGAAAACGAAAAACTTTAAAGCTCATTTTCTCGCTTTCGCCCCATTTTTGTCAATTAACACGCTCTTCCACCAAGTTCTTCAGTTGAAAAAAAACATCCATCAGAGTTAATACAAAAAATTGTGCAGCATCATATTAATTTATTTACATCTAAATTAAAATTTAAGATACCATTATAAAAAAGCTTATTTCATGTTTTATAATGGATTTAAAAGCCACAATATAAACGAATGTCATGTTATTTCCTCAGAAATCTTTACAGAATAATAATTATGCACAAATCAAAATAATAACAAACTCATAAAGTAAATAGAATTCGAATTTCGTAACATGAACTCCAGCTTCATGTTGATTAATAATAATTTTTATTTTAGCAAAAAACTTTTATTCAAAGCGAAATACTAATGTTTTCAGTAAATTCCTTTCTATTGCGCCTTAAAAAGTTTATGTGAAGTTTTAGACATTTCTTGCTAAACCAAATAAGGATCCAGTTGTAACTTTTAAAATGATATCGAATCAATTGTAAAACGTATTGCATTTTTAAAAAAATACTTCTATTTTTGTTGCGAATTTTTTTTCATTTAAGAAGTTTTTAACACTTTACAGACACTTCATTAACACAAAACAAACAATATAGAATAGTTTTTTTCGTCACGAGGGGGTTTAGAAGGTTGTTTTAGAAATAAAATCAACACAGACAAACTAATATTTATCATTGCTTACAATATATTATTGCTATAAAAGAAAAATTATTCTAAGTTGAAAAACCTAATTTAAAATATTTGTACTAGTGTTAAAAATAGTTTTGTGATTAATTATTATACGCGCTTCCAAAAGAAAAGGCCATATTTATCAAGTAATATTGAAATATGAAATTAACATGTAATGAACCTGGTTGATATTTTAGAATTGCATATAATTCTGTGAAAAGTGCGCAGCTTAATTTATACCAAAACCGACCTTAAGTTTGCAGTATACAAATGTTCTACGAGAAAAAGGGTAAATAGTTCTCATTTTTGAGTGCGAGAATAGAATACAAAAAGGTATTTCACACTCAATAAACAAATTGATTTGTTATTTCAAGACATAAATTTATTATTTTTGTTAGTTAAGCGTCAGTTAGAGTGTTATTTTAATTATTTTTTCCCTTCGATTTTGACGTAACAGGGCGCACGAATATCAAGGTCGAAAGGAGCAGCCAATCAGAGTACGCTAAGTTGCGGCGCCAGCCGGGTTGTTTACCCAGTTCCTTCCGCTCAGTACATTTCTCTGCTGCAAACTTAAGCTCGGTTTTAGTATAGTATTATATATTTTAAATAAACACAAAATTCATCTTGAAAGCAACGTAAAAAAATAATGTCTCAAACAAGAAATTTCGTACTTGACGTGTGAAAAAACAACAACAGATATTTGTAAAGAAAGTTCAACTTAATTTTTTAAAAATGTTCTGAAGGCGGAAGGGAACTGTGTGAAGCATTGGGAACTCTACGCTTTACTAACTAGTTAAGAGTTTATATTAATTGAGATATTGAATTAGATACTAAACGCATGACTTTCTAATTAAAATTGATGGAACGTATAGGTATTAGTTTATAAATTGAAGTATTTAATATTTTAGAAATATAAAAATCAAAGAGCTTTGTGGAAGAACGTGCTAAGTGACATTCTTGGGAAAAAAAGATTTTTTGTTAATGAACATGTTATTCCCTATTTTAAAGCCCTCCGATCGTAAGACCCGGCTTTTTCCGTTTTTTGCTCATCCGTCTTTCATACAGTAACCCTACATTTCGAAATTTTATAATTAATAATTTTTCAATCATAATGTACTTTTTCATTTGTATATAGATTTTTTAGACCATCTTTCGAAAAATAAACCAAATTACGATATTGGAAATAAATTTTATTTAAAATTTATGCAGTGAAAACTGAAAACAACCATATATATTTGTCCATTCCCAGACCGTTCGTTAGGTTTGATAACAAGTTGTTCCTTATTCGTAAACTTTAAGTTAAGTATACTTTTTACTGTTTGTAAAGGATCTAAAGAAAAAAAAACTTTAAAGGTCATATTCTCGTTTTCACCTTTTTATCACTTAGCACATTCTTTCATAAAGCTCTTCAAAAAAGACTTTCACAAAAGAATTGAATGTCTTCCTTTTTAACATTTAGTCTAATAAAATATTTAGTTATTTTAATGTATTAATTTTTAAAACTCACAACAAAACATTACGCAGTTTTTCTTATTCCCAATTCCCGCACTTCACAAAATATTTTTTCAAAAAATAGAAATTCCCACGCAAACCTTACGCGGCGCCACTCAGCGGAAAAAACAGGAACTGCACATCACATACCTCCATCGTGCGTGGGTGTCCGGCCGGGAAAAGAACTTCTACTCCTTCTCAAGCGTTGTCTGCAAATGCCAATCAGACGATATGAGCCGAGTATTCAGTTTAGTCGCTCTGTCTCAGGGTCAGAAAGGGCGGTTTTCGTGACGTCACCATAGGTGTGGCCTCTTCCCAGTTATTAAAAGGAGGATATTATTTTCCCGCCAGTTTTCCTTTCAAACGAAGTTAGGTTGAGTTGAGTGGGAGGAGAAGGAGGCAAAAGGATCATTAGCGCCCGCCAAACGATTTATTCGCGAAGTCGTCTGTGCACGCGATTTCTTCTTTCGGCTATGTGTGCTTCTTTCCGAAAGGGTGTTATTTTTTAAGGTGTCAAAAAAAGGAGAAAAGTACAGTTCATCCGATATTAACACCGGCTTAACCACACACACTAAGAAAAAAATAAATTTAATAACTTCAAATTCAAATATATTAAATTTGCATATAATTTCTACATATATAGGAGGCTAAAATCGCATATCTTTACAACTAATAATTTCGCAAATCATAACAAAATGCACTAATAATCTTTTTTACCTCCTTATATTACCACATTTTTACACCCCAAAAGCTCAAGTGTCTTTTGAACCATTGTTGATTCCACCCACAATACTTTTCAATAATTTTTTCTATTAAAATGAACAAAATTTTATGGACATTTCTTTTGACAAACTGTATTACTTAGATGAGGAAAGCAGGAGTCATCCAGAAAGAAAGCAGAAGTTCATCCAGACTTATGTATGAGTTGACCAAAATATAGTTTAAAAAAAAAGCAGGTAAATTTTTTTTGAAACGGTTGAATATATGCTCATGAAAATGAGAAGTTACAATTTATACTTATTACTTCTTTAAAAAAAATTAGGGCTACAATTTACATAAAATATATCATAGACAATTTTTCAAGTTACCCGAAACTTTTATTCACTTTAATAAAAAAATTAAGATATTCTGAACTTCTGAACAATATTTTAACCATAAGAACGAATTGTTACTTTCTTTAAATGCTTATAATGTTCTAAAAAAATTAGTTCTGTTACACTATTTATATTTCATTAAAAGAACTAATATTATTATGGATTTTTAAAATCATTGCACTTTTCACACGTTTTTTCGGGGGACGTAAAGGCTGGATAAGAGCCTGCAAGATTTACCACATACTAACCCCATACGATACAAAATAAGACAATGCTTAACAAATAATAGGAATTACGAAAACCCTGGCGGAACTTTGAATATGAAGATTTGGAAGAACTTATATATAATAAATTGAATTAATTTTATAATTAGCTATACAGTAACGTGAGCCATTTTAATTAACGTGTGTGCGCATTTCCTTGTATTTTTTTGGTTATTTAGGTCTTTAAACAATTTTCCTTAGAAGGAAGTGTGCATAGAATTTATGTTACTTCCTATCCGAGCATATTGGGACATAGTTGATCGTTAAGGGGAGATCATAGTTAAAAATGATTAAAAAATTGAATTTTTGAAACCTAGTATTTTCTGATAGATGGAAGCCCGATCTATCGAATGAGACCAATTTTGGGTCGATTAGTTAATTATTTCTTATGAAAAATTAAAATTATAAAAATAAACACATGCGCCACGCCCCTTTGAATTACTAACTGTATGCTTGTATTATTTATGTATTACAATATAAAATATGAATGTTTTTGTGTTGATATTCGAAACTATTCACTGGCTCAATGTAAAAAAAAAAAATTCCTGACGATTTACATGAAATTCGGTTAACAAGAAATGTTTCGGGGGTTATTTCGAGTTCGTGTTAACGGGATCGACTGTATTTGTTTTCGCGTTTTTCTCAAAACTATAATTTTCAACACATAGGTACACTTTTCTGCAAATCTATTGAATATTTTTAAATATTTTTTTGTGTGTTATAAAACCATTTTAGATCTTTTTAAGTCACCTAATTTAGTCTTGCAAATTTAAAAAATATTTTATTATTTTAAACTTTTCCTCGTTGAAAATCAGAATTTTTATGAATGTAGAATATAATGTTTTTAAAATAAAATGTAAAAATTATTTCAGGCAAAAAAAATAGGCGACTTAAATAGATCTAAAATGGTTTTATAACACACAAAAAAATTATTAAGAAATATTTAATAGATTTGGAGAAAAGTGTACCGAAAAAATACTTGTATTTTTGAAAATTCGTAATTGTATGTTTCAAAAGATCTGTCTTTTTTTTTCAAAAAAAAAAAAAAAAGATTCTTAGGTGTAAATATAATAATAAAAGTACAATTTATAATTTGGTACAATTTTTTTATTGTACCATAATTTTTAAATGATTTAGAGCCTTTCGAAATCAATATTAAGAATTGCTCATCTCATTTTTGCTGCCGCTAACTATGATCCCCCTTTAAGGGGAAATGAGCCCTCTGGACTACGGGTCTCCAAACCAAAGTGCCTCAGTGTGAGTCTCTATCTCCAATGGACAAAAAATTTCTAAGCTACACTTCTCTGGTTGTATTGGATATTTTTACGAACGCTGTTTTAAATGTGATAAATGTAACTGAATCTAAACTATTCAATAAATAATTGTACACAAAATATTCGAAGCAATTTCAAACAGTGGGATTATTATAGAGACCCGTAAGTTAACTACATTTATCATTGAAAAAAAAATCTTTGTAACAAATATTTAATGCTGCCTGAGAAATGTGACTTAGAAATAATTTTTTCCATTTCATTTGGATTAAAACTGAAGTACTTTGCTTTGGAGACCCTCTGTCGATGGGGCTCATCCGCACTCTATAAAGTCCCAAGTAACGAGTCTTAGTTCAGGTAAGAACAAGAAGAGGAGTCGACTATCGTCACTTGACCGCGGTTTTAAATTACGAGGCTAGTGGCAGATTTATCTTAAGGCAAAAAATTCCAGTGTTTGTTCGAAAAACCGATTTTTTCCCCCTCGGTAATGACAATGAAATGAGAATTTAACTTAAGCTCCTAATGGAGGCTAGAAATAGGCAGCCGGAAACGACACATTACCATTACAATTTTTTATCATAAATAATTCTCCAATTAAACAAGAAAAGCACAATATAATACCAAAAATTAAGATGGAACTTCTACAATTTTTATTTATTCATAAAAAGATTCTTTTGTTTACATGATCAAACCTCCCTTTTTAAAGAAAACAAAATGGAGGAAACATTTTTTTCCCTGTTGGATTTCACATATAATTAAATAAAACACCAAATTTTACCAATTTATTAAAAAAACAATAAAAATTCTTTCACATTATATAATCACTTTGTGTTATTAAAACACAAAGATTGTCAAGAACAGCATCTATCAACTTTCAAACTTTCTACTTAAAAATCTGTTTCCGGAGAACACTTAATTCAAGATATTTTACACATCAAACCGGAACCATCTTCAATTCACTTTTTTTTTAGAGGTGTGAAAATAAATAATTAAAATGAAGTAATATTTTAATTGTGGTTTGGAAGAGTTAAAAAATACAACTTGAATAACAATATTTAAACCTTCAAAAAATTTATATACTTTTCAGATATTATTTGAAGTGAACATAAACATAGTAAATCAATCACCTTCACGCAAAAATTACACAGTAACATTGTTTAACAAGATAGTATATTTTTTTGGTAAAATTCTTACACTCTAAATTTAGCATACTAATTCACTATATTTACTTAGACAATAAAAATTTAGAGGAAATTAAAAAAAAATATATAGAACATTTGTATTTAATTTCTACAAATTTTATGATTATAACAATAGGTAGATAGATTTGATTCATTTTGATTCTAACAGTTTAACATATTTCACCATTTCCTGTGATTTTTTTCAAACTTTAGTCTAGTACTTTAGGATTTTTAAATTAAAAAAAATCTAATTTCAAGATGGAAGACATCACCATTTTATTTTTAGAAAATAGCTACAATACATTTTCAATGAATTATAAAATTCAAATAAAATACATGATTTTGCGTGAAGAAGATTTTCTTAAAAATGATATTAAAATTTTCCATGTTATAATAGAAAACACCAGTGAAAAAAATACTAGAAAAGAGCTGCATAAAATATAAAATAGCATTGATTTATCAAGTCAATACTTTTAATACAAAGTATAAAAACAGGAACACAATATTTGATAAATGGACATCATTAAAGACCTTAGTGAGAAAAAAAAGTTGATGATAAGAACATTTTTGAGAAATGAATCCTAAATAATTAGAAACGGGCAAGTACAGAAACAGTTCGAGTGTGTAAAACCCACAATTATTTGCATAATAAAACTTGTATCCACCAATTTCCCAGAATTGTATTTTTGTTTCCTCTAGGCAACATTGATGTTCTTTAACAAAGTGAGAACACGGTTATGTGCACTCCTATTTGTTTCTATCAGCTTTTATTTAAAAAGAATAACTTTTTCTGTCCCTTAGCCAATCTATCATTTATAGTACCCTGATAATTGGAGAAAAACAAGCTTCGGTAAAAGGGTATCAAAAGTTTTTAAAACCTTATAAACTGCTTAACTGTTTTACTTTTGGTAATTACAAATACTCAACTTTTGATGGGCATTCCAAAACAAGGCTTCAATTTAATTTTTAATCAAAGTATTTTTTTGTTTACAACTATAAGAAAGTAAAAGCCTAGGTAGGAAATATAAACAGTAAATACAACTGTAAATACATATTCTAAGGATTCATTATACAGAACTATTGGGCAGTACCCAAGCATAATAAATGATAGCAACAGATCCATACTGCTTAACATATTTCTGACAATGATACAAATTTGACTTTGCATTAATTATTTTTGTTCTTAGGTCTTATGATGTCCAATCCCCAATTGCAAAAAATATTTGCAGCTGCTTAAATGTAGTTCAAATTTGTAAGGAACACAACCAAGAAGATCAAAGCAAGGGAACACGGTATGAACACTTTTCTTTTAGATATAAACATAGAAATTACATTACTCTATCCCATATGAAAATAGTTCAGTTTCATATATAATCAACAACTATTTTTTTATTAAAAATTTTACTGAATTGAAACTGTACCATCATTAACAATTTTAATTTTCTAGAAACTGCAAGATGTTGCAGTATATTCTGTTACATATGATAAAAAAAACTTGACACATTTAGAAAAATGGAAATGAATTAAAAAGTCATAAAAAAAACATTGTTTTCAAGTAATAGTGAATAAGTTATTAGAATTAGGTACTCAAGTGTAGAAAAATGAAGATGACAATGAAAAATTTATAGATAAACAAACCAAACAATCAAAATGGACAGATTTAGAGATTTTTTTTAAAAAAAAAAGATACTATGTTAAGTGTGTGCAAATAACAGTTGCATAAAGTAATCATTTTGCCGGTATATCATGAGCAAATTAAAAGAAAGTGTAGTTATAGTCTTGGTCAACTTTTTTCAATAAGTTGTCCTGTTAAATTTTAAATTGTGTGTTTTTTACATGCACAGTTAATTTAATAGGACAAATTTTCCATTTCTCTTCCACATGTAACAGAATACACCGGCAAGACAAAGATTGAGAGTATCACTGCAGCCAGCTACAGTTTCTACTTAAAATAACCAAGAGAAGAAATAATGTCCACTATAGAACATCCCTCTTGACGTCAAGCCGTAAAAAGAGTTGTTCGATTAAAACTGGAACGCAACTGGTCGACGATCATCCCTCGTTGAGTTGGTACTCCAACATGGCATCCAGTTGAGTGGATAAGTTGGCCAGCATGTTCTCTATGTCAACTATCACATCGGTGGCACCAGAAGAACTGGAATGTAATTAAAAGAGGTACATTTTATTTTGCATGCATTTTTAAACTTCCCTTATACAACATATTGTGAAGAGCTTAGTATAAGAACGTGCTAAATGACAAAAAAATAGGTTCGTAACAGAATCTATTTAAGATTGGCGTTGATCCCCAAAAAATAAAATTGTTAACATTATAGTATTTTTAATTCAATAAGTCATATTTGTCTGATTCTCCACTTTTTTCTAGATACCATGCAACATATTTAACTTAAGTTTGTTGATATAACACTTTTTATTATTATTTCCAAAATATAGCATGTGGGTTATCTTACACAAAGCTAAATTTTCTAGAGTGGCTTTTTTGTAACATTCAAACACATTGCACTAACACCAAATGTAGCAATTTTGAAAGGAGTAAGAGGTTTATAATTTGGTTTAACAAACAGTTGATTGCATTGTGTACATGAAATATCAAGGCTAAGAGCATTTACTTAATATATTATTCAATGAAAAAATACATTATATATAGCAGAAATATTAAGAAATATAGGATAAATAAATTAAATGCTCAAATGATTGTCGAAACTTACTGTTCCATGGCACGTCCGCTTCCATCTTTAAGCAATTTCTTTTCCACTGCTGAGCTGCGTCTACTGGAAAGACTCCCTATGCATAAAAAAAAGAAAATGAATAATTAACAGGAGGAAACAATAAGATAGTTGACAAAAAAAGAGTGTCAGGCCTACAATGAAATCAGTTACTGAAAATGCAATTGCTTGAATATTTAACATACAACTTGCATACACTTCATCAACATTGTGTATTTTGCATATTAAGGCTTTTGATGCCCGTAACCATTAAAATTAAACATCCATTGATACATTATATAAGAGGATTTATTGGCATGGCACTGCCTGGTTATTGGGAGAATTTTCAAAACAATCAGAACAAGAGATAAAACATTCAACTGAAAAGCTAAAATCCAATTAAGTACAATTCATTTCTCCAAATAGGAAAATTTTTAGGATTTGACAATATAACTTAATTGTTATCTGGCCACAATACTTTAGGGTAATGACTGCAGGTCTCCAATTCATAGTGCCTCTGTGTTAATCCAAAGGAAAACAAATGACTTTCTAAGGCACATTTCTCCGGGTGTATTGAGTATTTTTTCAAATGGTTTTTAATATGATAAATGTAGCTGACTTACACGGCTCTATAATCCAACTTTTTGCAATTGGTTTGAATATTTTGTAAAATTATTTTTTGAATATTTTAAAATTAATTTCAAAAAGCAGGATTATAGAGGTCTGTAAGTCAGCTACATTTATCATATAAAACAATTATTTGAAAAAATATTTCCATTCAATACAGCCGGAAATATATGGCTAGGCAAATCATGTTTTTTTTTCATTGGATTAACACAGATGCACTTTGAATTGTAGACCTGCAGCCTGCAGTCATTTCATTCACCCTTAAGCAAATTAAGTTTAAAAATAAATTTTAATGATGAATAGTTGAAGAAACAAACATTCGGATGAGTAAATGTTTTCCAAACATACTTTTGTCTGTTGTAAAAAAACACACATTTAGTTTAGTATTCATACAAAAATGAAATTCAAACTTTCTCAAACCATCAGTCAGTCTCACATTTATATATTAATCATGATGTGAAATGGGATATAATTAATAATCATATTAATTTATCCCATTTATATATACTCACCTTGGCTTGACTTCCTTAGTGTTGCCGATGGCGAATCTGCCGGCGACCCCTCATTTGCTGAACACTTTGCTGCTCGCTGTTTAATTGTTCCCACATTCTCATTCGCAAAGGGAAGGCAGTTGGACTCCGTGCTTGAGGTCGATATGTTGGAGTCCGCTGAATCTTTCCGCCGTTGACGGAATTTCGAGGAGGGTTCGTACACGTTTCTGTTCAAGGAAAATATCAAGATTGAGAAAAACATGAAAGATTTTACAAATGATAGTGTGTTTTAATGTTACACGTGTTCATGTTAATTAAAGTAGTTATAAGTATGCATACACTTATTCTGTGTTACATTGAGAGGTTTTTAAAATTAAAATGCAACAAAAAATTTAGCATAATGCTATAACTGTTTTCTAATTAAAGATTTTTGAAAACTTTTTTTCTGTAGATAAGAAAGCTGCCTATAGACGAAAGGACAGGACATGTGAACTTTTGCCAAACATTGACACTTTTCCTACAAGACCTTGCCAAAAGAGACCTTGCTTTTCACTCACCCATGATTTGTTGTTTATACCCATAGGCGTCACCTGACTGTGGTTCTAAAATACGACACCCGTCGCCAATAGCCCTCGTGTAGCTCTATTGCAACTATAATTCAAACCTAACCTATTTTTTGTTCTCCTTAAGGAGAACAATGAGTGGAGAATACTTTACAACTATGAAGTTTACAGGAACTTTGGTAAATTTGGCGGGACCGACATAGTGAGAACTATAAAAGCATCCCGAATTAGGTGGCTGGGCCATCTGTACAGATGTCCCGAGGACTTTTCCACCAATAAAGTGACTTTTTCCAAAATTGAAGGTACAAGACGTAGGGGACGACCACCCACACGATGGTTAGACGATGTCGAAAGGGACCTCAAAATAATAGGAGTCAACCGATGGAGAGCCATTGCGGCTAATAGGGCCAACTGGAGGAGGATCAGCGAGTCAGCCTTGGCCTGCAAAAGGCTGTTGAGCTTATGAAGAAGAAGACGAACCTAACCTATATCCATGGGACATGTCAAACAAATCACTGACAAGTGAAAATGCTTTCGGTAACGTCTTGTAGGGAAAACATCTATGTTTGCAGAGGTTCATAGGTCCTGTTCCTCCATGTATGCATCGCTTTAGATTCCACACACATTTGTGTTTTATATCATTGAAGTAAAACCAAGTAGAATCAATATTTATAAACACATGGACAGTGCCGGATTAAAAAGCCCAGGTCCCTAGACACTTGGGGTCCCCCACCATCTCAAAGCTACCTTGGAAATTCAGCAAATTAAATACATTAGTACAGAATATATAATTTTTATTTGATTTTAACATCAGAATAATAAAGTATGTTACTATAGTCATTCTATGTAATAAATAAAATTACACGGTGAACTTTCTTCTGTGCAAAAGAACAAATAACCTCATCATAGTCAAGGCTGCCAGGTCTGGCGAATGAAATCAAATCTTTCTCAAATTTGGAAATTTTTGAGGCCGTCGGGCGATATGCTTTCGGAGTTCGCGATTTTCAATTTGTTTTAGGCAGTTTTATCTTTTTAAGGGTTATCCCTGACTGGGCCAATAGGCCCAGGCCTTGAAGACCTAGGCCGAAATCCGGCACTGCACATAGGACAACACTTTTGCAATGGTCATAAGTTAAAATACATAAGATTTGACAAACCCTGTGGAAGAAGTATCTTTGGCACTTGGCTCCGTCAAATCAATCACAGATGCCGACAGTGGGGTCGGCGGCGGAGGGAAATCCTCCATAAGCCCCGGCGACACCGACCTATCCCCATTCGGCGGAGGAGGCAAATCGGTCGCGAATCGTGTCGCCAAACCCTTAACACACGTCGCAAACGCCTCATCTTTCATTGCCTCAATGGACCTCTCGTTCTTAATCGAGTTAGTCCTCTTTGGTGGAGGCGGGGGATTCCTCTTTGACCTCAAGGTCCCGTACAGTTGTGAGGAGTTTATATAGTAGCTGTCGATCGTTTTCTTCAGGATTTTGGGGTCGTCGTCCAGTTCAAAATTGATGTCTGGGTCGGACTGCCTTGTCTTGGCGGTTATTTTGGCGATGGGCCGGGGTTTCACCATGCCTTTGGGTCTGTTGAGGGTTGCCGTACCCCCGCCGGAGGATTCGTAGGACGAGTAGTGATCGTGGACGCTGAGTTCACTGTCTGTGTCGTAGCCATTGTGGCGCCATGCGCTCACTGTGTCGTACCTGTAATATACATAAAATTTGTATTTTTGTGTAATAACCATTAATTCTGTTTAATAATGTCATTATATTTTTTTTACATTTTTTGCTGTAACCATTGATCCCATTAAATGCTAAGTTCTCCAATTCTCTCTTAATTCTCAAGCTATTTTTCATAGCATATGTGTATTAAAACATTTTTAAATTTAAAAAAAAAACAATTCGTAGACATTTTCTTAAATTTTTCTGGACTTTTCCCAAAGACCTGTTTCCAGGATGCTTTTTAAATCATCAACGATACTATAGAGATTTTTAGAAAATCCAAACTCCTAAACTAAATTAAAAAAAAAAAAAATTACATATAAACTCATAAGGTCAAAAAGTCTGATTAATAATTTTTTTTATCCAAATCAAAACTGTAAGCTTGTGGGCTTTGTTGATTTAACGCGGATTGGACTCATTTCCCCAATTGAAAACAACATTGTATGTTCCAATCAGATTAATGAATACAGTATGCTGTTAGTATTTTAAAATTGTTTTCCATAATGAAATATTTCAATTTTTACACAATTGAAATTATATGTTTTTGGTTTAAATAGAGGACATTTAAACCATTTACAGGCATACGATAACACATAAATTGAAGAATCATTCAGTTTGTCAGTTACAATATCAAAATAAAAGAAAAAGATAGTTATTCTCTATTTTTATTCTGAAAACTTTCAAACACTTGCACCAATAGAGTGTAGAAAAAGAACACACAAAACCCCAAAGCACATGCAAGTTGTTTCATTCCAAACATTATATGTCTGTATCCCTCTTCAGAAAATTATATGATCATAGATTTTATAAAAATAGATTATTTATCGTAGAACTTATTTTAACAACAATTCTAGAACAACTTAAAGCTATACCAGCAGTCTGAGGTGGGGTAGTA
The DNA here is from genome assembly GCA_023701765.1 of Hylyphantes graminicola. Classification (NCBI taxonomy): domain Eukaryota; kingdom Metazoa; phylum Arthropoda; class Arachnida; order Araneae; family Linyphiidae; genus Hylyphantes; species Hylyphantes graminicola. The sequence continues at coordinate 40,024,682 of CM043118.1, read as the reverse complement.
AGGTGGGTGCTGCATTACAGTAGAGACCGAATCATCCATATCAAGGCTCTCTAGTGAACGACCGCGGCCACTTGACCGAACCTGAAAAAAATAAATAAAATTATTAAACATATATAAGGGAAAATAATGGCTAACTCACTATGGATATAATAAAGCTGAAAGAAAGCTATGCAGCAGTTTTACTTTCATATTTCATTTACATGAAATTTCTTCAAGGGAAAAATGAAGAATTAATAAAGAAATTACTATATGTTTAAGATAATTTGAACCATGGTTATAAATCTTATAATGCAAGAATAAGAAAATAGTATTATTGTAAATTGACAATTATGAACTCGACCAATCATGGCAAATTAATTAAATACAATGCATAAAATTAAAAGTTGTTTTAGTATAATCAGGCACATTTAAAAAACATACTTTTGTGTGGTTATACAGGGGTAGTACAAAAATCAGAAAATAATTATATGGATACAAAAGCTTTCAGATTATTTAATTTATAGATTTATACTTGTAAGTTACTTATTCAGTAGACTTTACTTATAACAACCAGCAATTAAAAATGTGACAAGAAAAACAACAAAAATTATGAATCATTAGAGAAAATTAGTAGCAAAACTTACACTGACTTAAGAAATTTGAGAATATACAAAAAAAAAAAAAAAAAAATCAATAAATCACACACTATCCCCCCCCCCCCCAAAAAAAAAAAAAAATCAAGCCTACCTGTATAGTAACCACATTGGGCTGGTACAAATTGCCCATGTGTGATGGTGAGTTGCACTCCCTACTGGTCATATAGTGTTGGAACATGTCATCTTTAGGGGGTGACTGCTGGAAAGTTTTGAATTCCAGGTTGGCATCAGATGCTGAGGGGGAAATTCTCGTTCGGGCAGTAGTGATGGCAATTTCCTGGCTGTGATAGGAGTAAGGAGGGACTTGGCCTAATGGGAGAATGGGCGTAATGGTTAGTACTGTCTAAACTAAGCTCAGTAGTATGGCAAAAAACCAAGTGTTTAGTTTCCATGCTAGCTTGATCCTATTTTTTTATAGCACTGAATGAATATTGAGGCAACAATTCAGGTTCTGTCCTAAGGTACAGATGCAATTAATAACTGTTGTTTTATAAGCAATTAAAAAATTCAGGAAATTACAATGAAATTATATTGTCAACATTACAAAAAAAATCATTCTTATGACAAACTCTCATTGCTTCAAACATGGATAAAATTGAAAATGTATTGCTATTATTTTTTATCAATTGCAGTACTATAAATGTTAAGTAGAATAAGTATTAAACAACAAAAAAAGTACATTGAATTTTTTTTATTTAGGAATTAAATTTTAAAGTTATGGTAATTTTACTAAAATATTTTGGGAAAAGTATGTTAATTAAATCATAAATGAGACAATTTTTAGAATGGTAAAATACTTTAGAAAACTCTTATATTACAAAATTAAATAACATTGAAAGATGGAGAGTTTTAGTCAAAGTTCTACTCCTCAACAGTGGTGCCATCTTTGATTACTCATATGCACTAAAATGCCACCAAAAACAACTTTTATAAATTTCATATTAAATTGCATGTAAAAAAAAGGAAAGTTTATAAGTTAATCAAGAATGTCAGATCGAAATCCAGATTCAAAAGCAAACATAAAATTATTGCAAAGATTTTTTTTTTAATTTATTTTTTGAACATACTTACCTATGTTTCAATTTATTAAAACTTATTAGAGCTTTTAATAATCAAAATATTTTGGGAATAAGTGGAATACTTACTGAGAGTGGAAGGTCTAGACAGAGTATTTAGAGTGCTCCCAGTCAATTCGTGAGGTTCAGGCACATGACTTGTACGTTTAATGCCATTAGATATATCTTTCACTCTTTTGATAGCTAAAGTTATTTTCTTTTGATGGCCTGGAGAATGTAAATATGAATTAGTCTAGTATTCATTATAATTTTTTAATTAAAGTTTAATTTATGTGTGGGCATTAAAAGGTTTTGCAAAAAAATAATTAATACCGAATTTTTTTAATCTTAAAATACTTAAGAGTAGTAGTAGAAGTAGTTTAATTTTTAAAAAATTAACACTCATTTAATAATTTAGATGCTATATTAAAATAACGAAAATTAGAAATTTAACTAAAAATATAATACAAATTTCAAATAACTAATTTAACAAAAAGTTATTGAAAGAAACTATTTTTTTCAAGAAAAATATTTTTTAACCCAAAAATTTTGTTTTGATTTTATGCTGTATTGAATAACACTTTACAATTAAGATTCCCAGATAAACTTTTTATGCATGTGACTTTCTTAAACCTTTAATCATTTACATCATTTTTTCTGCATTTAATATATATTTTTTAAAAAACCCTCCATTTTAAGAAACCTAGCGCATTAATTATGATTCATAATATAATTGAAATATAATAATACAATAATATTCTTTTGCACAAAAAAAATTAAATACACACACGTAGTATTAGCACTAATATTACATTACCTAATTTTTGAATGCCAATTTCTTCCAAGTCTTCCCAAGTAAGCTCGGTAACTTTATCCACAGAATCGTATCCCTGATCGCACAAAGTTTCAAAATACTCCTCCAAACGTAGAAGATGGAGCCATTCCAACAGAGTGGTCTATAAATTGAAATCAGGATTAAAACAAGATAAACATTTTGTTAAAATAAGTTTAGAAAATAGTTTAAGATCTTACAGGCTTGTAATCAGGAATTCCATCCGAAATATTTAATTTAGCAATTTCAGCTTTTAGCTTCCTCCGATGATTTGGTTTTGTAATCCCAATGGCCGTCAGATCCTAAAGCAAAATGTACAAATATGAAAATATAATACTTCGTAATTAAAATCATAGTTTAATCAGTTTATATACTTCTTTGAAAAACCCACACAAACAAGTAAGGTTTCAAATTTTGTCCTCTAAAGATACATGTACACATTGAAAAAAAGTGCGCTAAATTCACCAACAAGCTATGCAGAGATTTACTGTTTGATATTTTCATCCCTCCCCCACAAAAGAATATAGTAATTGTTCAGTATGAAGGATGCTATTTTTTTTTCCAGACTTGACGTAATATATCTCAACACTTGCAACTGATTCATATCAAAGTTTGATTTGACGATAGAATAACATTTAAACTATCGAATAAATACTTTATATATCTTTCTCATAAAATTAAGAAAAACTGAACTCAACCCCCCCCCCCCCCCTCCGTTTTCGATCAACAAATAAAAATCAGTATTTTTAAGGAATCCCACCAAGCTTTTAACAATTAAAAATAAAATATTCTCCCTAACCCTGCCTATGTTAATATATAATAAGCGTCCTTGGACACCAAATACCACCAGACATCGCATTCCAAGTGCCCTTCCGACTTCCACAAAAACTTCCTCATCTCTAAACGAGCACGGATCGGAATTCCGCCCATTAAGTCTGATCCTCAACGGGTTGACAGTCGGGAGTCTCGCTAATTTATGCGCTACACTAAATCGCCATTAGCAGAAGAGAAGGGGGAGCTCTCATTTCTCAACCTCTCCTTGCGTCAAATCCCACTAAAGCCTTGGCTTCCTCGGAGTCTATCGCCAGAAAAATGCGACCGCTATTATACGTGGAGACGTCACTCTACCGGCCACCGCTTAATCGGAACGTTACGTTGATTCGAAACTGGAAACCTTGCGAACTCACTCAACTAACTTTGATGTTGTTTTGGTTTTCGTCTTTGCATGTCAAAAATGGAAAATTTAGGTTTTTCGTGATTTCTCACAAAATCAATTAGCATTTCTTCCTCGGCAAGCGTAAAACAACTCTCACCTTCCGTCATTTCCTCAAATTTTTAATTTTGGGCAAGCACACCGCACAACAGCAAAAACGTTGTCATCAGGATTTCCCCGACGCACTCAACAGCAACTCAATCTGGCGGTCGAGTTGAGTTGTCCGGCAACGCTCCCGAGGAAACCACTCTAGCGTAATCAATGTCAGTAGTTTGTATGACGTCACTCATCGCACTTGTCCGACCGCTTAAATCTGTTGACGGACTCCGATTAAACCAAAGCTTTAGGTCAGCGTAATAGTAGCCAGATGTTGGTGGTAAATGATGAAGCCAGTGGTGTGACAAACTCGGAGACATGGCAACTCGCGCCCACCAAGGTTTTCTGGTGAATTTGGAACAGGGTTTTTGTTGGACAAGAGGGTACGAAGTTGTTGGAAGGATCCCACTTAGGGCACTACTCAATAGTCACCAGATGTTAGCGGTAAATGATACAGGGAGGGTTGTGACATCATCGGAGACATGGCAATCCGCGCTCATCAAGGTTTTCTGGTGAAAACTTAAGATGATTGCTGTTGGACTGGAGGGCACTAAATTGTTTGAGCGGTGGAAGGAAGCATTCAGTTTGTACAAGTTGTCGCGACTCATATAAGTATCAGTACAATTCAGAATTGAGGAAATCTAGTGGAAAATTATGGAAACTATGGGCTTGCTCCTTGCGACGTATCTATATACGCATAGCGAAGACAAGGCAAGTTATATAGCTTCCATACACTTTTTACTTTATTTTCTGCTAAGATACTTTTTAAATAAAACACATTAAAAATAAATATATTATGGTGAATGTCAACATTTTTACAACAACATACATGTCAAGTAAGTCGACAGAGAAACAAAGTGTAGAGAACGGAGTGTTGTTGGGATGTTAAAGACATTCACAAGTGCCCTTTAAGTCCCAGTAGCCCTTTAAGTCCCAGTGATGCCATTTGCCATCATCATGTTTCTGATAATTTTAAAAAAAAATTTATAAAAAATAAATAAAAAATAGGGCTGACATTTATTGGGAGTAATAAAACATATTTTCTAATCGAAAAAAATTTGACGAATCGAATGATGTGCTATTTGATATCATAAAAGGCTATAGACGATCAGAAAAAAATTCTAAAATGAAGATACCAAATTGTAATTGGGACTGGAAGGGTTAAGGATATGTGAAAACAGATCCTTTAATTATTAAGTTTAATTGGGGTAAAACATATAAGTTTTGGTTAATATGTCATACATATACTTATTTTTTTTCTTCGAATTTTCGTAGTATAGTAGCAAAAGGAGAGGTTATTTTGGTCATAAAAAGGGCACCATGAATCAGAAAAAAAATCTAGATACCACCTCACAAAGAGATTCGTTCGGGTGACTTGCTGTCCAAGTTAATTTACCCACCATCTTGTTACGATAACTGAATTCTTTTCAACTTACAAAAATTCCAAACCAGTAAGTGATCTAACGACACCCCTTTGCTTACGATACCATGGGTAGGCGCTGTAACGGGTGCGGGTTCGATTCCCGCCTTCGCAATGGGTGTACTTCCTTTATCTGTGACAGTAAAAACTTTTTCTGTGTCTGTCTTACTTGACGAAGGCTTATAAGCGGGTCTCTGATCAAGCACACAAGCCGGAATATAGTGCCCTACCCTACCCTACCATGGGTAGGATCGACATTTTATCACCCATCGCTTTATAAGAATCATTCGATGCTCCTCCATCTTTGTGTTCCTGTTAGGATTCTTAAAAGCAATCAGGGGGCAATTGGCGGATGGGACTGCTCTTGTTGGTTTTCGTGACGGTTTGACAGTGAGTTCTCGTTTCGAGCTGAACGCGTGGACCCAGTTTGTTTTGAAGTTTGTCGGTCATGTCGATTATGCAAATTTTAGTTGACTCCCACATTTAAAGAGCTCCAACACAAACTGTCAGAATGGGGCCAGTATTTGGTTGTAATTCTGATAACTGAGATAAATAATAATAAAACGGACGAATAATAAAATATGATAAGGGTATATTTATAAAATAGTTAGATTAAGTCAAAAATTTGCTATATGATTTTGGCTAAACCAGACTTAATATTAGAATTTTTTCGAATGTCTTAAAGACACATTTCTTACAGAATTCATTTCGTATAACTCAAAATGTCATTTCTAAACCTATTTAAAATTCTAGAAAAAATTTAATGAAATTCAATATAGTTTAAACGTAACCACAAGAAAAATATCAATAAAAAATGGGGGTGTCTTATTAAAATTAAATCTGTGAAGTTAAAGTATCTCTTTTATTTAACTAACATTTATTACTTAATAATTTAATTTTAAAACTATACTACCCAGTTCAAATCAAAAACATCAGCTACGTGTACAAAATCACACAAGCCCAAGTTCTAAAAAGGCACTAAACTTCACAGCAAAGAAAGAGGACAGAAAGAACATTTTCGAATACGAAACAATTCGTGTGCAAAGGAACTCCAGGGATGACAGCAGGCATCCGCAGTAACCATAGCAACGCTGCGACACTGTTGCCACCCCCCAGCGACTAAAAGGCGCCCCATGTCATTACACCACAGAGGTAGTCTGGCCACGTGGCCTATTCAATAAAATGTGTCTCCCCGATACTTTATGTTGCAAAATGTTAAAATGGTTTCAAGCATAAAAGAGCGATACCGGATTCAATGGGGGCAATTTTCTAAGTGGTGCGCCTGTTCGAAGTAATTTTAGACTTCATAAAGTGTGACTCGGTATCTCGAATTCATTTACGGGGAGATTCTTTGGTTGATGGCTTCTTTTGTTTTTATAGGATGTCAAGTCAAATGAAGTCAAGGATGTGTCGTAGTTAAGCCTCCTACAATTTTAATTTAGATTGCTTAAAAATAGGTTGGTTTATCACAATGAAGTTGAAATTTGGCCTACAGTAGATGATTCAGGAATTTAACATCAGAGGAAGAAAGAGAGAGTATATAATTACAATCTCTATTTGCTCTCAGATGTTATAAAGCCTAGATATATACAGCGACAGCATTTGTTTAGAGTGTTTTTTAGACCATAGCGTAGACACACAATTTAAAATTTAAAACTAATACGCATAGTTCCTTGAAAGAGTTAGAAGAGCAACATGTCTTAAAAAATTGAAATAAACTTTCCCTATTTTTTTATAGGACTATATTGTGAAAAATAAGTAAGGCAGAACTTTCCAATTTAAATTTTAAAGTAAAATACGAATTTAAAAATTTAAAATCCTTAATAATTAAATCTAGTCTGGAGAAGGAAGCGAGGTCCTTTCCTTATAGCAATATATTGATATACTTCTCAAACTATAAAAACAAGCGCCAACAAGTACTTTCAGTTTACTAGAACCTCTTCGAAAGACTTTCCGAAACAAAATACACATTCAATAAAAAAAAAATCGTAGAATCAATAACTCATACGACAGGTACTTCGTAACGTTAAATATAACGCCAAGAAATCTTTATTCGTCATTTCTCTCGAGGTTAATCCATTTATGCTGCTTATCAAAAAGGCCAAGGAAAGGACATCACGGCAAACAGAGCTTAGAACACACGCAAAAAATGACATAATAAAAATCTATCATAAAGACGTTATTGCAAGCAAATTGAATTACAGCCGAAAGTATATAGCTCTGCTAGTTTGACAAGGTACTGACCTACACTTTAATAATTTTTAGTAAATTTGGAATACAAAATTCGGATTACAATTGACGGGCACATGTAAATGAAAAAAAAGGTTATGTCTACCTCACATTGTCTCTTACAAATAAATTAAAAGTTTTTATAAACCTAAAAAAATTTCATTGTGAGTACAGCTATAATATCTGTCAAAATAGGATACCAAATGTGTTTTCGTACAGGTTATAGAACCTTGCATTAACAATAAGAAAATCAGATAAAAACTTTATTAAGACTTTTTATTTCAATAAACAAAAAATACAATTTATTTTTATCATAAAGTAAATATTATTTATTTTTGATAAGAATTAAATTAAAACCCAGCACTGGAATTTCTAAAATTAGTAAATTAGATACCTCGTGATTTCAAATAGCAGTCTAGTGCAGACTTGTAGAGGATGACATCTGATCGGGCACCGAACGCAATCTAATCGCGACATCGTAATCACAATATATTTAACCCAGTATACACGGCACTATGGATTGTATTTTTTGTTGTCCAGCACAATCCGTTTATTGGAAGGGTAAAACGAAGACAGAACCTCGGAAAGTATCCTCAGTGGCATGAAGCCATTAGTAGCTCATGATTCAATCATAAAACTCCTTCATGACAAGAATGTTGACCACAACTTTGTCAAGCCAAAGCATTGGACTGCGTCGAAAGACTTTTAGTCGTGGTCTTCTCAAAAAGCTAAAAGCATCCACGCGCTCAATTTCGCCGTCGATTAACATAGGTTCTCCATAAATCCTTCCAGAAAATTGCTTCGGCAAAGGAGAACTGTATTTTTGAAGTCGGAGAAGAAGTATTTTATGAGAGACGCTTCAAAGGGTTCGTGACAGTAAAAAGTCTGGGACGAATTTTATTTTGTCCGAATCGAATATAATTTGGGCACTGGCCGTGGATTTTTTATTGATATTCTTGGTTACACGTCCGAAAAGAATCGACGATCTTTCAAGTTACAATGTTTTATTGTGTATTTTTGATATTTTTCATTGTCTCCTAGGTAACCTTATTCGCAGAGGGTATTAGTTTTGACAGTTGTCTGGCTTTGCATGATAGAGGTTCTTTTACTAATAATAAAATTCCAATTATTGAAATTAACCCATTTCTTCTAGGCATTTAAGTAAGACACTTGGAAATATTATTTCGAATATATTCGCCCAGTAAAAAATATTTTGACTATAAAAAAAAACGTAAGAGTAAGCACTTGAATTTTTTCAAATGAATGCAGACACTTTTGATTACAGGAAGAAATACTATTTCAGAATTCATTTTCGAAATTTTGGTTACGAAATTCATTGACAACTTCAGCACATTCCTTGTAACATTCCGTAAAAAAATATGTTAATAAACTTTTTTTTTGCTTCATCACTGTATAAAATATGTATCAGTTACAATCTGCCAACTCTTCGAATTCCATCCGGCAAAAACAGATTTTTAACTACGTATGAATTACCATGTCATGTGTACCAAATCCCGGATTGAAAAAGGGGGTTATTACCAAGATAAATTCGGAGATTTTTATCAGATTGGTAGGTAGAATAATAAGAGTAGCGCTAGAGCCAAAGTTGGGAGAACTGCTGTTATATATATAAAAAAAATACACGAACTAGCAATGACATACCTCAGGCGTCATTCTTGATATGGTGGGCATGTCGTATCCAGCTTGTAGAAACAACTGGCAGTACTCTTCGAACTTCAGACTGGTCAACCAAGCAGACAAGATTTCTGCATCCTGTAATGCGAAAACACACACATTTAGCTCAGGAGTATTTGAACAAATATATGGATTACAAATTGTAGCTAAGTTTTAATATTTTCTAAAACTATTTATAAAGACTAAAAAGAGTTATGCAGATAATTTAAAAAGTGATTAATTAATTTGACAAGGATACTACCTATTTCTTAACCCTTTCAGTCCCAATGATAATTTGGCTTCATCATTTTAGAAAAAAAATTCTGATCATCTATAGCCATTTATGATATCAAACAGCACATCATTCGATTCTTCAAACTTTTTTCTATATTAGAAAATATTTTTTATAAATCCCAATAGACGTCAGCCCGATTAAATTTTATTTTAATATTATGAACAGAAACATGATGACGCCAAATGGCATAACTGGGACTGAAAGGGTTAAACAATTGCATGTCAAGTTAAAATTTTGCCTCTAATATGCATTTATACTTTAAAGTAGGTTTCACACGGATAATTTTAAAGTATGTTTTAAAATACCAAGGAGCTACTTATATATTAAAGCGCTTATACTGTACCCAGATTTGTTTCAATATTGACTTCCTATCCACTTTACAATCCTAAATGACAATTTTTTAAAACTAAAACACACAGCAGTTTGGAACTTTGCTGTATAATTCATAAGAAATGGAGATAGGTAGAAAAAAAAGCTCAATGTAATATGATATAAAAAAAAAGTTTAAGGAAAAAAATTAGATTAAACACCTCGAAACAGGACCAATGGCAGCAAGAGCGGAACGTGGATAATATTATTTCTCTCTAAGAAAACGTGAGGGACCGGAGATAACAAGAGATTCGAATTACAAGTTACGAGAAGATGAGTAACGAAACACGATTCCTGGGGCGTGTGCTGAAAGATAAAAAAATAAATCAATCTGTGATAGAGTTGGACAAAACCCAAATGCGGAAAAATAAAAGGGAAAAAGATTCAAAACGAGGATTTGCTCCCAAGCCGTCTGGTTTTTTGGAGAAAAGAGTACTTTGAAGTAAAACGAGAGCGAGTAGAGTTGAAGTAAAGTTTTAAGATTTCTTTTTAATGAAACAAGCATCGAATTTCAAATGTAATGTGTATATGTTCATGTTTATAAGTGAACCCGTTCAGATTGAGAGTTCTCGCCCAGATTGAGAAATTGCATTGATACTTTTCTTGCCAAATAGAGACGTTCACCTTAAGTTTTTAAAATTCCTTTTTAATGTGACCTTATTCATTCACTTAATTTATTAAGTACTAGGGTCTTTATTTCTCTTATATTTGAAAAATAAATTTACTTGTCATCATCCAATTAGAGAAATCATTTGTCTTATATTTTAAACTTCAGTGGTAAAATTATTTTCACATAGCAAGCTCTTTCGGCTAATATTCTTTAATGAGTTGAATTTAAACGTTTTAAGGGATATAGATAGAATTCTTCAAATTACCTTACAAGTAATTTTAGCTTGTATGTATGTGCAACATTATTCCAATTATCAAGAAAACACTTGTGATTGAGTCTATGAATTCTCTATATTTCCATCCTATAACCTGGCATGCATTTCAAAACTCTGTGTACGCGTACCAATCTGATGCATTATTAACATACTTATAAAAGAACTCGAGAATATTATCAGTACTTTAGCTAACACAGATCTTTGCATGTCCAATTATTTTAGTTACCTACAAAAACACTATATTTCACCCCATAATTTCCTTCTATTATTCATAAAACCAGCAATCTTCATACATATCTTATCTATGCGTATATCAGTAGTTGCATTACTAACATGCCTATGCGTAACCGGCTCACAAAAGGAAGCAATTACGAAAATTAACAAGCAGAAATTATTTCCTTAATTGCAAAACGTAATTTCAATTTCCTTTCAGTGTTAATTATGATTGCACAACAAAAAAAGAAACTGTCATTTCCTAAACGTGGAAAAGTATAACAACTTGACACTTTCCTTTTCTTTCATTTCGATGATACCAAAGAGGTTAATGTAATTTGAAATGGAAATAAGCTTTTTTAATTAAGGATTCATATCAACAATAGGATGTCCTGTAACACATTTCAAAGCGACTTGTCAGGACTTTCATACATTATCAATGACTATTTACATACAACCATTTACATTACATAGAAACCACATGGACTAACGTTTAAACAATGTAACGACATCTTAAAATATAATCTTCCTCACAGGGTGATTTATCTCTAATTTATTTTAGGAAATTATGGTAATAAATTTATTTTCTTTGATACATTAACATCTGTTACCCGTACATAATTGATTTATGCTAATTTTTTTCTTACAGGGTAATGATGGTATTAGGTTTGCGATGTTACAATAAATAAAAGTAAATAACATGCTCCTCAAGTTCAATAACAGCTTTTTTTCCTTGTTTTTTTCTCCGATTAAGAAAATAAATATTTTGTAATTCTCATAAAATAGTAGAGGCGGAATAAAATCACTGGATAATGGTTAAAATGTGGTTCTAATGATATAATAATTGCTAGAATTTGCTCCAAACTAGTTACTCAATAGTTAAGCATCCTATTTTAACTAAGACGAACCTTGCATTATTTTCTGTTATTATTTCTAATCATCTTAATAAGCAACTCTGACGTAAGCTACACACATGAATAAATGGATAGTTCAGCTCCTTAAATGACAGCATAATAGAAAATTTGCTTAAAATATATTGCGCAATTTATACACAAGTCATCAACAGAACTTGCATTATTTGTTGTTCTTTCGAAACCTCTAAATCTCACCGATACTAGTCAGATGAGTTAATTCCTTGAAATTTCAGATGAGAAGTTCAGTACAGTCAGATGACTAATCTTTTTTGCAACATTTATTCCTCCAGTATACAGTATTACAAATGTTCACCAAAAGAAACAAGTAGGTTTGTAATAATACATGTCATTTGGAGCCAAGACAGATTTTTTCTTTACAGGCTGTGAAAAAGGATGACAGACAGACTAAATAATAATTTTATTGTATATAAATTGACAAGTTTCGCAGGACGGGTCTTGCTTTGTCAGAATAGGGCACTCATCTGACAGAAAATACAGTATACGTACTGTTTTGATCAAGTCAAATGTGAGTACTATTCTAATGAAGTAAGGCCTCCGTTGTGCGAAACATGCCACTTTTTACACAATAAAACCATTTGCGCAAGGAATCAACGCTGCTTTCTTCATGTTATAAACTAACACTCTTAAAACAAAAGAGTGAAATCTACTCCTATAGGAGAAGTGCATTTTCGACACTGGAAAGGAGTGAAAATTAACCCAGACTGAGTTAAAATCCCTTGTTTGGAGTGATAATGTCGGAGGTTTAACAAAACAAAGGAGCGAAATCCACTCCTATAGGGGAGGTGCATTTTCGACACTGGAAAGGAGTGCAAATTAACTCAGACTGAATTAAAAATCGCTTGTTAGTTTTAAGAGTGTAGTGTGAAGCTAAATACATACTGAAACAAGAGACACAAAAAACTGCTCAATTACGGGCGACTCCGTCAACAGCAACCATTAAAGGGAAGCCCGATGATTGTAGCTGTGTAATAACAATAATGAAGTCGGGAGATCCCAGAGGGGAGGCTATGGTGTAATTGCTCGTAATTAGATTAAACCCTGGGCATGGGGCCAATATAGGAAGATGGGGCGGAAATTGTAGATGAAAACGGAAAGCAATTAAAACGGATATTTCACTAATGCTACGGTCATGGGCGATCACATAGTTCGGATTAATGTCTGGAAATCTCTTCACGGATCAGTAACTGAAGGTGGTAAAATACAGTTTAAGATGGTTGCATTTAATATAGTATAGTAGATAACGATTATCATAGAAATAAATGTACTGTTAAAGAGTTGAATTGATAGTTGAGTTTTAGGAAGAGACTATCAGAGATTAAAGTACTATATTAAGGCTACAAAATGTAAGTAAATTAAATTTTCAGCTAAAATTTTTTATTTTAAACTCATGTACTGAAAGCAAGTTTACACTTCAGCTAATTTGCGCATCCTTCAAAGGGTTAAAGTAAAAAAAGCTAAGATTCAATTTCAATTTAAAAAGTAACAAACACGCATTCAAAAATGCTACAGTAAAATCACAAACAAAAAGCCATCCAATACAACTTAATAAGAACCAGAAAATATTTTCTGCATTTTAATGCAAGAAGGCGCAGGTGGATTTAAAATTAAATTTCTAAAAAAGGGGCACACAACACACACCCAGACCAACAAACTTAATCAATGGCAATTTCGGTGCCAACATTCGAAATGAAAAACTAAAAGGCGAGAACGGAACACGTCCAATTACGATAGTTGTCCAGAGAAAGATACCGTGTAATTAATAACTCACAATGTAATTACGGGCTTCCTCTTGTTCAACAAAGACAGACCAGGGAACACACTACCGTAAAAAAAAAATAATAAAAAGGTTTTGTAAAAGTTGTCAGGAAATAAAACGGGAAGAGACTTGGAACGAACCCAATTCAAAGCTCACGCGGTTTGCATGTTAAGTAGACCTAAGAATTTTACATTCTGATGTTCTGAAGTTGTGTCCAGGAGCCATTCCTTCTAGTTTCCAAAAGTGTTTTTTCAGAGAGGGACGAGGATTTTAAAAAGAACACTGTAAAATTTTTACCTGTTTAACAGGAATAAAACTTTCAAATATTTAATAACTTATTATTAGGGCCGGGGACGCTTTTTGAACAATATAAATAAGATTTTCACTAGATATATTTAAATAAAGATCTTTAATTTAGAAAAACTAATAGCTTAAATAATGGAATATTTCTTCCTTTTTTTTATATAGCAAGGCTTAACTCCGCAGGCGTCATAACGAACGTTTATTCATCTATTGCTCAAAATTATAATTCCAGAAAATTCATTTAAACAATGTTATGTAGGGTCAAGTGGGGTAAGTGTGATTGGGGGTAAGTGTGATAAACAGCTCTTGTAACTTTGGAAATCATTCTAAAAATCTGAAAGTTTGCACTATATAACATTAGACCACTTATAATTAAACTAAAAAGAAATATTGACCTTATTTTTTGTTTAAAGAAAGTTTTGAGCTTTTGAATTTAAGTGCAACTGTCTTCTTTTTATATGGGTTTTCCTATGTGGGGTAAGTGTGATAAAACAGCAATGGATTTTGAAATGCAAATTTTGTACACTTAAAATTGGAATTCAAACATATAATTTTTTTTCTACATATGTATGTTTCTTATAATAATTCACTACCAATTTTAGGATTTGGAATTTACTTGAAGCAGAGAACGAATTTTCTTAATGAAAAATGCAGAAACCCTATCACACTTACCCCACTTGACCCTACCATTGAAGGCTCAATATTTTGAATTAACGAATCTTTAAGAACATACCGGATCTTTCGCAACTAGATAATATGAACTTGGCATAAATTTGATTGAATCACGGAAAAAAACAAAATTAAAATTATCATTCTTCAACAACGGAAAACTTTCTTAGTAAGGAAAAAAATTAACGTATCAAAATATCACCAAACAAGTATAAAATCTTATTAGTGAAAAACCGTTCTTCCAATACAACACGTATATCAAAATCTTTACAAAAAGATTCACTGAAGCACCTGAATTTAAATGGTGGTTTGAGAAAAGCAAGAATCTACTGGACGTGCTTCAAACGAAGGAGGGGGTCAAGAAGTTATGAATATGCTATTAGAATGTGCGAATCGGCATTTTTCGATGGCGGTGGGGTTCAGTGACATGATTTTTAAACAGAAATCAAAATGACCGAAGTCCTTCAAACTTGAACTTTGGAATGGGTTTTCGGAACAGTATTTTAAAATCGTTCCCGGTTTGCTATGCTTCTTGACTTCGGATGACCTATTTATCGAAGCTTTAACAGTTCAGTTCAAAAATGAATATATATTTTTTAATATATAGTTAAATTTCATTATAATAGTAACGAATTGATGAAATATGCGCAGAACTAAATGTGAGAAACATTTATGTTACACAATTGTTAATATTCACTGCAGGTACTATTCATAGTAACTGCAAAAATTTGAACTCATTAGATGATCGGCAAGAAAATTTACCAATAGAAAATAAGCTTTTTGCGTAAGTTTATCTGAATAATCAAATTTTAAAAATTGGAGAAAACAATGCAGAACAATTTATGTAGGACAAGTTAAGTTACACGAATCAATAATGCCTATTCAAAAATTGAAGTTAACATTTATATATTCGGTAAGGAAGCTGTTAAGAAGTTAAGGGTATCCACAAATTAGGTCATTAACAGGTAAATATATATATTTTAAAAATTTTAACTGAAAAAGTAAGTATACAACTAACGTTCTGTTCACAACAAAGAAGTCAGAAGCCAGTCAGTCACATAACAGCTTGAGTAAATTGTACAAGTTCTAACGAGAATTATATTTATAGTTAGTTTAAAAACAGATTTTTCATTTTATTCTAATGTGTTATTATTTTGTTGTGTCGGCGTCAACTACAACATATATTTTAAAGGGATTTTCCGTAACATTCTCAGTTTGATATTAAAGTAAATAAAAACTTTTAGCTTTCAAAAGGTAAAAAAATGCACTATTTTCAATGTGTCAAGATAATGATAAATGATTATTGATTCGGTTTAGAGTAAATTTGTTTCAAATAAAATATGTCCCGCAACCAAAAAACTTCTTTTAATAACGCGAATTTAAGAGTTTTTTTTTTTAACTTTATCCTTTGAAAACATATGGGGTTATTTTCGGTGATTAAATAAATGATTACAGCAAACAGTACTAACAAAGTGGAGCGGACGGTTAGTTTTTTTTAAAAAACATTTCAGCGGTTTTAGAAAATAACGTGTAATTATATATGCCAAAGCCATATTCTATTATGTAGATAATGTGGCAGCACATTACAAAAACACAAAGCGAAGAAAAATTTAAACAAGATTAACTTTTTTGTTGTCAAGTTTTTCTCTCTTTTTTTTAAAATAAAAGTTGGGATTTTTTTTAAATATTAAAAATAACATTGCAGTTATTGTATTTGAAAACAATAATACTTAACAAAATATTTCATGGGCATAAAATTTAATATGGCATAGTGCTGTGGCTCAGATCTCCCTACCGGCAGAGCCATGTTTAGGAAAAAAAAAACTGAAAGTTTTACGCCTCTGTCCATTAGTGTAATGATTCTATTCTCATGTGCTTGTGGATAAATAATAAAAATAATACAAACCAGCATATTTGCGGTGTTGTCAAAGGTTAATTAAACACACAGGTTTCCTAATATTATCATATCATTTTCGCTGTTTTCTTGTAAATGTGAAAATGATAGAACCTATCAAAACAAAACACTTCTGACTATAATAAGTAAGCATAAAATAAATAAGTTGAAAGAAAAGCTGATTATACTAAGATAGTCGATGGAAAAGTATAAACAAAGCTCATCTAATCAAGGAATCTAACCTTGCCAAGCAGAAAGCACTCACATATTTACAAAATAGGGTCCAAACTGACTATTAGAAGACAATTTGGCGAATATAATTCACTTAGGTCAAGTTTGATATAATTGCATCTGATGCTTTCGTAAACTTTATTTTTAACTTTTTACTCTAAAGCTTTTTTTTAAAACCTAAATACCATGTTAAGGCTAATAATTTAACGGTGTTACAAATTTGGTTAAAATCAATTAGTAAAGTTTTAACACATACAAATTTTTAAAAATAATAAATAAAAACCCCTTTTCCTAATTTTCGTATTTGAAAAAAGTTATTTATTTTAAAGCAGGATTTCAACATTAAATTTGTTTTATATGTCATGTTGTTAACATTTAGTTAAATGATGTTGAAAACGTTCAAAAATTTATGGACAAATGGAATTTTCAAGGATACTTAATATTCTATAGTCCCAACGTACAGGACCGGATTTCTAAATAGGCTAAGTAGGCTGCAGCCTAGAGCGGCAAATTTTCGGGGGCGGCAAATTTTACTACCAATTAAAGCGGAATTCGGCATAAAAAATATTATAATGATACTAATATTTTTAAGAAAGAAAACAAATAATTTACATTATTGCGTAAATTTTAAACGTATATATTGTATTAATATTTAGTAGTAAATATGGTAATTGCACGCTCTCACCCTAGTCCGGTAGTTGAAAGAAAAATAGTAGAAAAGTTTAAAAAATTTGCCTATTATTTCACTTTCGATTTAGAGTGTAAAGGTACATAGATAATTCTAATATGTAAAAAGAAAAAAATCGTCACAACGATTATATCGGGTGGTATATGGGTGCAAATCGATCGTAGCCTACAGGCGGCAAATCTTTAAATCCGGCCCTGCCAACGTAGTGAAATGGCACCCCCAGGTAATACCATCATGATATCTGGCATCTTACCGATGAAAAAGATAAGAGTACACTGTAAAAAATTTGGCTTGAATTTACTAACGATTACTTAGTAACTTTACAGGAAAACACCATAAACTAGAAAATCATCTGTAACCTAAAGAAACTACTGTAGTAATACTAAGCAATACTAAGTAAATTGATGTAACGCTTACAGCGCCACCTGGCTATCTTTTTGAGAGATGCGTAGTTTCCCTTGTTGCATTGTTTTGTTTCTCGAAATTTGTTCGATCGGCCATCGGATTTAGCAAAAACTAACCGGTGATCGCGTCCGTAAATTGAAAGTGTACGATACTAAGAGATAAAAGTCTGATTCGGTATCGGTCAAAGGTGAAAATTCAATCAATGTAAGTTTCATCGAAAAATTATGAAGAATCGAAATTATGACGAATGAGAAACCGAAAAACGTGGTTTTTTATTTTTTATTTTAGTACATACATACAAATTGCGTTAAATTATTTCGAAAACTTCAGATCCGAAAGCTTTATATCGATCAAGATTTTAACCTCATTATTTACACGCAAAGAATCTGCACGTCCCGATGACCGCGTGGACAAACGTGCTACCTCTCGTTGCTAGACGATCGAGCGGATCTTGAGGTTGCGAGTTCTGTCAAGCGACCTGCTCCAGAAAAGTCGAAATAATACCTGACTAACAGAAAATTAGTGGCGCCCTCTTGTTTAACATTCTTGAAACTGCAAGTTACTGAGGTTTTCCTAGTAAAGATACTACATAAGTGGATGTATTGATTACTAGAATATATCTTGTAACGTTTACTGAAGTTTTTATAGTATGCTTGCAATTTAAATGATTGTATTGGATACTAAGCTTTAATTAGTAATATATACACATATTTCTTATGTAACATTACTAAAAAAAACTTATGGAAGCTGAGTTGCCTAGAGAATTCTTAGTAACCTTACAGATTTTTTTTAGAGTGTAGATCCTTATATCTTAAGGTGTCACATTTTGATGCGAAAAAAACATAATTATATACATGTTTTTTTTAATTAAATGCTTTTGCTTGAGACAATTGGGCGACGATGAGCAAATTTAACCGTGAAAGACAAGACGTCACAATACCTATTCAATCATGGTCTAAAAAACATCTGCAAACATACATAATGTATTCTGGTTATAACAATTCTGACGTCGAAGTCCAGTTGCTTAGATGAAGTGTTATTATAGGCTGCATAAATATAATGCATTTACACTCTTAAAACAAACGAGTGATTTTAACTAGGTCTGAGTTAATTTTCACTTCTCCAGTGTCGAAAATGCACTGCTCCTACAAGAGTGGATCCTTTGTTTGTTGAATCTGCGACAAGATCCCTCCAAACGAGTGATTTTAACTCAGTCTGAGTTAATATTCACTCCTTTCCAGTGTCGAAAATGCACTTCTCCTACAGGAGTGGATTTCACTCCTTTGTTTTAAGAGTATACTAGACTGCACTTTTAAAAACTTATTTATATATGTTGGCTATACGTTAGTAAAATCTAGGGTGGAATAAGGAACGTTGTTGATATGGTTAAACTTATAATATTGATGCAAAAGTGGAAATCCATGATGGTTCTAAAATACATTTTGCACCAAAGAACATACAAATCTTAAATAAGTAATATACGAATTTTTTTTAAATGTGAAATGATTTTAAAAACATTCTGCGTAGTGTCAGTGTGTCACATGTGAATTGCATTGCCTCAAATGTTTTTTTAATTTATTTTCTGTTACATCTTTAGGCTCTTTTTGGCACAAAAGCATACATATTTAAATCAATACATTTTGGCAATCATAAGAACGACAAAACTGCATTTTTTGAAAATCTTCATCGTCCAATATACTTTTTTTTTGAAGCAATGAAATTACGAAATGCACAGACATCTTTGTCAAACTTTTACAGAGCTGCCTCAATCTATTTAGTAAATTCCGATTCAAGGACTAAGGTGAAGCGTTTTTTTCTTTAATGAGTGATCGGCTGATATTACAGATGAGTTCAATAAGAACAACAAAATAATTGTCTTCAAAAAAAGATTTCTATCAAGAATTTACATAAGAAGCTATTGGCGGTCATTGTGATTATCGAAGTAAATGAATTTTTAATGCAAAATTTACATTAGAAAAGGCAAGCTTACAAAACTCGTTTTTTTAAAAAATTATAGTGCAGGGTGCAGGTAAGAAAATAACGTTCAAAAGATAATTCATTTTCTCATAGCTAAAACAATATGACAGTTGCTAAAATGTTAAAAACTTTTAGTCGCACAAAAAAAATTGAATTGTTATTTCATTCATCATTCATCCAATTAATTTCCTTCAAATGTACCATTAAAAAATAAAATTTTAGCAGAGCTTAAAAAAAAGTTTTAAATTCTTTTTTCTTATACGATATCGATTATTCTTTACGAAAAAGCGTACTTATATCGATGGAAAAAGCTGGAAGTTTCCTTCAAGAAAAAATTGATCGCCGAGTGAAAATGCTCATAACTCAAAATTTATAGAGCTTTGGAATTTTTTCCATAACTTTATCTCCTACATAATGAAGAAAAAAGACATAAATATAGAATCGTAATCGAAGACTTCGCAATACCTAACGTCGTTCCTATAGCCTTTATTTTATTCTTAGAAATTTTTATCTACTACTTTTTTCCTTGGCATGCCTTAAATATTTTTGTTCTTTCCTTCAGAAAAAAAAAAGAGTTCGAAGGAAAAATTCAAGCACTCCCACGTCACAAAAGAGAAATGAATGGAAATTACACAGAAAATTGTATTCGGAACTATCTTAAAGGTAGAAATTGAATTATGAATATATTCATAATATTAAAGAAAGTTTAGACAGCTTCTCTTGTTCTATGGAAAAAAATTCAACAGGAGGTTGAAATTGAAAAAAAAAAAATACTAGAAATGCGTACAAGTCATGTAATTGAAAAGAAAGTGAACAGTTTTGACAAAACTGAGAAATAATTTAAAATTTAAGAAAATTTATTGAAAATATTTTAATAATGCTGGGGATGTTTTTCCAATAAACATAAAAGTTCAAACTTTTTGTGTAGAACATTTGCAAAAAGAAAGTTTGAATTTTTAAAAAATAGATGAAGGGATATAAGTTATCTAATTGGAAGGGGAAGTTAAAAGTTTGGACGAAATGTACAGTTTTCACAATGTAGGAACTACTGAAATGTAGTAATAATCAATATTTAATGGTGAAATATTAACTCGTTCAAGAAAACATTGCGTTCACCAGACTATTGCTTCCAACATTGAATTGAAGTCTCACATTTAAAATTTCGCACAATCCTATACTATTACAAATTTGGCGCTTGGTTCCACAAAAAAAAAATGGTTCCTAGTAGCCTCAACGGCTGAGTGGGGAAATATCTCCCCAAATTTTCGGTGTTTGGTTGAACCTCTTCTGCTTTTCCCCCAAAACCTTAAAAATGGTTCAACCGAATACCGAAGCTCTGGCGAAACATTTCAGCACATAGCCGTTGCAGCCACCATGAACCAGTATTCTATGGCGAAACCAATCACAACATTTTTAACAGTGTAATAAAAGATTCGAAACTAAAACATTTTCCAGCAGGAACTGCAAAATACGACAGAGGATCGCTATTACCACTTCTCGGAGGCCCCATTCACTCGGTTAGGTAACGCCCCAAGTTGACAGCCCAAACGGAAAGACGCAACGAAACTTGAGGGGAACGCCCGTGTCTTAATAGCTCCACTTCTTTTTGTGTGTGTTTCAAGATCTCTTTTGTTCGCTGAAGTCGTTTTAAGTGAAAATTATGTGTCATGCCGTCGACACCTGCAGGTAGCGACTGTTGCCTTTTTTGCTCCGCGTAAATTGCATGGAACAACCTGATCGAGATTGCCGCAAGCGTTTTTATGGACCCTGGGAAAGGTCTCGGATCATGTTTGAAAGGTTGTGTTGCTTTTGTGCCATTTGATAGGGATACCACTTTGCTGGAAAAAAAATATGATAGGAAATTTGCCTTTTTAATAGAGATATAATTGAAAGCTTTTTTTTAAATTTGCAGGAACAAAGTATAAAAAATAAAATCGAATCTTAATTTTAATAACCCATAAAAATAGTTGCTTTCCTGAAATGCTACAAAATACAAAAAAAAAAAAATCTTTAGCAAAAAATTTCACTTTCGATTTATATATAAATCCGAAAAGGGAAAAAAACTTTTTTTAACAAAACCCTTAACAAAACATGCGTTACTTTTTATAAGTCTATTCCTTCAACACAAAGTTTTCTCAGCCATTTTTTTAAAGAGCCCCATTCACAATCCTTCCCATTATCCATCCGTTCTCATCACAGCAACATTTCGAAACCAAAACCAGCCCAACATTACGAGCGATATCCGTTTCGCTCAGCAAAGTCATTCCCCACACGACGCTCATTTCTCCTGCCTCTCCCGATCCCCCCACTATGTGTGTCATCTTCACAAGTAACGGAGGAAGGATCCCCAAACTATAAAACTTACGCCCCTCTCCCCCTTTTCATTTAGTGAAGCGACGATTACCACACATGGCGAGATATCATGGGAATGGTAGTTGTTTGGTCTGGGTTTATTGAAGTTGTGCATTGTGTATACACTCTTAAAACAAAAGAGTGAAATCCACTCCAGTTGGAGAAGTGCATTTTCGACACTGGAAATAATTAAATATTAACTCAGACTGAGTTAAAATCACTCGTTTGGAGTGATCCTGTCGGAGGCTTAACACACAAAGAATCCGCTCCTTCCGGGTAAGTGCATTTTCCAGACTGGAGGAGTGAAATTAACTCAGACTGAGTTAAAATCACTCGTTCGTTTTAAGAGTGTAGACTTGTGTATACGAGAATTGCTAAAATAGTAGAACACGTTCCGGAGGATTACCAGCTGACGCGTTATTGTTATGTACTTGATTCGACACGAAGACTCGAGAGACTTATTCTAAGGCGTATTACATGGCAATGAAATCTTCTAAAGCGAAAGGGTTATTATTTGAAATGTTACGAAGGAAGGATCCCCAAACTATAAAACTTACGTCCCCCTTTTCATTTAGTGAAGCGACGATTACCACACATGGCGAGATATCATGGGAATGGTAGTTGTTTAGTCTGGTTTATTAAAATTGTGCATTGTGTATAGACTAGTGTATACGAGAATTTCTAAAATAGTAGAACAAGTTCCCAAGGATGACCAGCTGACGTGTCATTGTTATGTACTTGATTCGACACGAAGACTCGAGACTTATTCTAAGGCGTATTTCATGGCAACGAAATCTTCTAAAGCGAAAGGGTTATTATTTGAAACGCCAAAATCTATACAAGGACACAGTTATTTGAATTGGTATAGGAAATCAAAGAAAAGTAGATCCTTTAAAAAGGGCTATTTTGAAAAATGCCTATCTGCTTAGGCAATATGCAATTACATTTGGCAATATGAACATTCCATGCTGCCTATGTGAACCACAGAATTTGCCACCAAGGGTTAAGAGCTCTTACAACTTGGCGACTTAGAATTATTCAATTAATATTTGGCAACCTTGATCAAATCCCTACTTTTACTTTCAAGTTATTGATCCAAGCCATTGATATGATACCATACTGAACAAATTTATTTCAGAAATAAGACATTACATAATTTTTACCCCATGGAGGAAAAAACAAAGCTGTATTTGGCGACATCTCGACGCAGAACTTTTCGATTAATTTTTTTCATTCTTGATCAAATTTCTACTTTTACGTTATTGAATCCATACCAACCAAATTTATTTCTGAAATACATCTCTCTCGAAAATCTTTTTCTTTAAATAAGGAATAGTGTTACCCAATTTATACCCCATGAAGGAAAAAACAGGCTCGTAATTTGGCGACATCTCCATTTCCGATTTGGCAGGGATGAAGCATCAAGGATCCCAATGAAACATCTCTAGGCGGGGATGACGGATGCTGACGTCCCGGGCTTCCGCCAGAAATGACTTTCGGGGCTGCCTGATTGATCAGCGAGAAGGATGCTGTTATTCGTCTCGACGTTTTTCTTAACGCTTGGTTGGCGGGCATTGATGGAATCGAGATTCTCTGGCATTGGGTTTTGCTTTGTATTTTTGGCTGGGTTTGGGACAAATTCAGCCAAAATCGGGACAAGCCAGAAAAACGACATGTGATGTTCTGACAAGCCATAATCCCGACAGCAAAAAATGCTAAAACATTAAGGCAAAAAATATTGATTAAATTGCAATTATTTAAGCACAACTGTATTCATTTATCGATTTATAGGGATTTTGACACTATCGGAATTTCATCCTTGGCAGAATTATTACCATTACGGTTTTCTGTCCTGTCGGGTTTCTGGCTTTTCGAGATTTCGGATGTGGGGTTTTGTACGGAACCGGTTACGACTATCTCCAGAAGCAAAAAATTCTACGGCCTTACGACAAATCATAATAAAGATTTTATAAGGTCGTTTCTTTAGAAATTAAGCTATTTTCTAATGTACAATATTGAACGATGATCCATTACACAATACAAAAAAAAAGAAATTTTTTCCCCGTGTGGATATGGTTTGACTTGGCATTTTTGCCTATCACCAGGAGTAAAACATAATATATACGACCTCTGAATTCTAAATATAATAATAAAAAAATACGCATTTTACGCATTATTTTCTTTTCAAGCGCATCTTTCTAATTTACTTAAATCTGAATTGTTATTCACGTTACAATATGGATTAAAATGCTACATATTTTAAAATTTATAAAATGTTTGGTCAACATTTTAAATCTACAATTAAATACTCTAACAAATTACAGCATTCACAAATGTTATATTTAGGACCACACCCTAATTCGGAAATTAAACAGACAAAACGCAAGCTCGATAAAATGTTTCGCACGCAATACCTACTTCAATATACTAAACCTACATAACTACGCGTAACTATATAACCATATGTAACATAAACAGACATTAACGCTAGAGAAACACCTATTATTCTAGAATGTATTAACTAAACAACTTTTAATCAGTGAACAGTTATTACCACGGTAATTTTTTTAAAAGGCTTTTCAGAATACGAGTAAATGAATGCATAACCATTCTTTAAAAAAAAAATCATTTAATAAAGGAAATGTGCTAAAGAAAAATAACTGCCCAACTCCATGCCATTGTTTAAGACCTTTGGTTTTATATAGCTTTTTTTATTACGTCTTGTAAGAATTTTTTTTAATATTGAGACATCTACTCTCATGACAGCAAATCAGTTTAATGCAGTACTCTGTTACTTCTAAAATTATGCTTTTATATCTTTAGGTGGGTATATCAAATAAATTTCCGAATTCCAACTGAATAAATCTTGTCTTATAATTTAAAAGTCTGCCAATGGTGTTCGGTGCTTTTACGACTTCTAGTTGCAAATCGTGGTTCATTTTTTCTCTAGGAGGAGTACGTTGTTACATTTCTTCCTTTCCGTATCTCATACATACATTGTGACGTATACAGTATACGGATCGGGATCAAATAATTAAACATCGGTTCATTAACAAATTTATATGTATATTTCAGACAAAGTAACGAAGTAAGTAGAAGAGTTAACATTTCAAACGCTTGTTGTTAAGATCAGAGGTCGAGTGTAAATGCTCTGGAGTGTTTGAATTTCGAAATTGAAGTGCTTAATTTTAGAAATCTTTCCACCAAAGATCACAAGAATTATAGCATACTTTCTATTGGACCAATCACATAATCATGGTTCTTATAACAATCATACATGAGGATGGTTGAGCATTTCGATTAAAGGGTCTGATAACAAATCAAATAAACGGATTAAATCAGATCTTTCCGTCGTAGATTCGGCACTCCAGGGTCCACTCAATCTCCATAAGCATTTAAACTGCCCAAACTTAACAATCTCATTACGATCCAATGAAATCTCCAACATCATCTTTTAGTGGACATCCCCACGTGTCACCAACTGCCACTATAACAGTTACCGCGGTAGTCCCCGGGGTTGGACTAATCTCACCAGGCGATGAGGCAACAAAATCGATCAAAGCCTATCTCGAAGGAAGAAGTGTATTAGATTGTCCAAGTTGGGGCTGGTGTGTGTCCTATCTTTCTGTTGCCTTGTTGTCTTCATGCGGTCTAATCAGACGAGAAGGGGAGATGGAACGTATAGAAAAGAAAATGATGTTTCTTGTTAATCTGTTCTAAGAAAAAAGGGTTGGTTTTGTTTCACCAAATAAACCACCAAACTTAGTTTCACCAAAATTTTTCAAATGAAGAGTGAATACAGATAAATTCAAAGTGTAAAACCTTACCTACACGATAAAAAATATTTTGCTTTTAACAAACTTCTTTTTAAAATAAAAGTTATTACTATGAATCGGTTCTAAAAAAAATGAATATTTGGACAAGCAATATGCAATCCAAAGTTTTCCTTTAGTGTTGAAAATATAACAAAGAGCAGTGACATTCCAGAATTCTTTTTAAAAAACTAAACATAATAAAGTAGAGTTCAATTTTATGGAATCAATTGAGTCCAAATTCTTTTTTTAAATATAAAAGAAATACGTTGGGCGAACGACGTGGCAGAACAATACCATTTATTTTCCGGATATTCGAAAGTCGGTTTTTTGAGTTCTATTGCATCATTTAGAAATGACTAAAACAAACAGTCCTTAAAAATAACTTAGGCTATTAACTACTCGTAAAAAATAACATTGAACTTCTCATCCCCATAATCTTCTCTTACCAGATGGTGTGTGGGGCATTGCGGGGAACCTCCCCCTAATCTCCCCGCAACTGTGGGAGGGACTCAAAAGAGATTAAATATATATTTTTTTATATTACTATTATTAGTATTTTGAGGTCTTATTGTCAGCTGTTGGTGACAAGTTTCTACAACACTGCGTTTGTTGAAATAGCTGTAACTGAATTTTTTTTATATTTTATACTTTTCTCCTCAAAATTCAAGTTTAGAAGGGACATCAGTCGTACTTTATAACTTTTTCTTTAATGGAGGCTCTTTTTGGCTGATTAATCTTTGTAGATTTGGCAAATTATCCAAAAACTAAGAACCGTTTCATTTGGCGGCACTACTTTTTTCGATGCTCATCAGACTACAATTTATTTGATATTTCGACGGATGCAAAACCGAGAGTACTCAAGCCAAATGGAAATGGGCAATCAAAGTTCTTTTAATGCGACGTAGTCAAAATCTTAAAATGATTTATTGTCATTCTGATAATCTTGATGTTATAAGGAGACACGCTACCTCTAAGCGACCGACATGGCAGTATTTTGCAATAGATTATGGAATTTGGTCAATCCACCAAATAGACTTGGCCACTTTAGGAGCCCCGTTGGATTGGCATTGTTTGAATAGGGCGGCAGACCGAAGAGATGCAGGCTTTAGTCAGGCGTGAAATCCGATTTGTCAACTGCCACAAGAACCAGAAGGCAAGGTTTAGGACAAAAGACTTAAAAGTACTATCATCTTATTTCCGAATTTTTTTTTGCCTGGTTCGGTTTATTGAAGAGAGCTATGGGATGTTTTTTAGTTACAGGAGGCAACATTAGACTGAGGCAAACTGCTCAAAGCCAACTCTAATCAGCATATATGATAAAACAAATCCTGAAACGATCGAAGCAGGTTTCTAAGATATAAGACACAATCGTGGGCACATAAACTGCAGGTTCAGGACAAATAACTTGAAATTTTCTTATTAATTAATCAATAACTCTAACAGAGAGTACTAAAACACTGATTATTTCAGGCAAAAATGGTCAATTCCTTGATGTGATTGCTGCAATTTAACAGCCAACAGGCAGTACAACTCTCTTATTATGGCATATAAACCAAAAAAAATCACTGCATGTTGCTCAGTTTTTTAATGACTGAAGCCAACATGAATTTGAATAAAAAAATAGTACCATAAAATCTTTCATCCAAACTCATTGATACAATAATAACGAGTTTCGTAAACATCTTTTTAATTATGTTTCCATCAACACTTACTGGGCCATTTCCCTTTTCACATACAGGCAGCAAGCACAGATCTAAACTATTAAAAAATTTGTTACGAAGAAATATGCATTACAATATTCTTTACCTGAGGAAGAGAAAAAAACCCTAAACTATATAAAATGTCGCTTATCAAAGTCAAGTCAAAAACACAATGCCAAGCGACTCAAGTGGCGTCCCTCGATATTTTATGAAGGGGTAGCGAGAGATAAAGACCCTCGAGAAACTCATAAAGACTCTTTTGTTTCCCAGATAAGATTGCAGCCTCGTGAAAAGTTCCGGCGATTGCACAATAAACTACCCTTTTTAATAAAGCTTAAAGCAGTTCCTATAGTGTGCGCCGCGGCACCCAGGGTCTGAAGGGTCCCCAACTGAAGAACTATAGATAATTCTTAAAATGCAACTATTTAAGGAATTATGTTCGATTAAAAGCTGGAATGTTTTTCCCCATTCAACCTTTTCGATGCCGAAGAATGCATTGACGCGTAATGTATTATAGGCATACCTTACCTATCAAAATATATGACATGGCATCGACAGAGCGCAGAATCAACCTCCCAAGGTTATTTTGTAAATAATATCAAAATATTTTTAACTTAAGTGATTCCTGTTAAACGTTTCACGTATACAATGATCTATTGATGCATATAACATGGCTTGGAGTAAAATCCAACTGCAGTATTGTAAAACAATATCCCATTAATTTGAATCATGGCAAAAAAATATGCATTTCAACAATAAACCCTGAGCAAATAGGATACTTTTAATTAAGTAATTAAAACTTTTCTTTCAAAATACCAGAGCTCCAAATTAAAAGAAAAATTATCACTAAATTCAAATATCATCTGCGAAAAACCTCTGTAAAGAGAAAAACATTAAAAATGAAAAATATGAAAAAGTTTAATAAAAAGAAGCAAAGCCTCTTAAATCCCATTGTTTCAAGTAATAAGAAGAAAGCGAAGAGCAATTAAAAGATCTTTCCAAAACAAAGACGCAAACCATAGCGATAACAAACATCACTAACATATAAAACAAGGGAGTGTTTAGGCCATTTTACCATAATAAAATGTTAACATGCAGCATCAACTTGAACCACAGCGCCATAACGCGAAAAGTTGCGTCTTAAAATCTTATCTCAATTTGCAAGTGACAGCATTCAGAAGAGATTAGCTTTTCCCCTAACGAAATTAAGATCAGCAAAGCAGTAAACTGCGAAGCATTTTTCTTACAAACTGCCCTTTTTAATTTTAAGAGAGCGAGGGTTGCTTTTATGAGAGGAACAGAAAAGAAAATGTAATTTTAGAGAAAGTTTGAGGATAATTGGAATTATAGTGGTACTCATAATTTATGTGCATGAATAGTTAGAATTAGCTAACTTGATATAATTTAACAAATTGTGTTGAACAATAAATTGTACATGAATTTAAAGTTCCTTAGGTTTTAAGAAATTTTATTGCGTAAAACACAGTTTTGAAGTGTTGAATTGTATACGTTTAAAAAAATACTAGATGAATAAGGTTTAAAGAAGTTTTCGGTCAAGAAACGTAAACAATTTAATCGGTATTCACTGAACGTTTTCAACTCAATTAAAACTTAAGCCCGATACCGAGTAAAAAAATGCTTCTAATCCTCCAAATTCTTCAACTGCAAGAATTCAGGTCAATAAATAGGAAAATAAACAAGTTGGTTTGTTACAGAACCTGTCACTAAAACCGCTTCCACACCATATTTATGCTCACAGGAAACACACTTATTATACACATCAGAAAGAAATTCGCCTAACAGAGACTTCGAATTTAGAATTGTAAACGCCAAAATTAACTATTTTCATTAATATACTTTGTCAAATTAAAAATTACTCATTATCGTTTGCTAAATTTGTTTGGAATTCGTGGAATAATGATGAATATTTTTAATAAATATAATTCTTTTAGTCGCCGGAATTTAATTTACAGTTTTAAAAATATATAATTAGTAAAAATAATACTTTAAAAATAAAAGAGAAACTTTGCATATATTTTATGCAAGATTAGAATTCTTTATACATCTTTCTTCATACATATATAATGAACCATCAAAAGAAGTCTATTGTGATATTTCAACAATCCAAACCAAATTATATCACAAAAATAAATTTTCTTTCAAAGGTTTTATTTTTATTTTAAATAAAGTTTCTCGTACGTTTGACGGAATGGCAACAGTGAAAATATTGAGTGAAAATGGAATTTGCATGTTATTTCAATGTAGATTAAATTTTTAGTTATTTAAATTTTAAATATACTTCTAATTTAAATTTTTTAATGAAATTTGGGATGTAACCTAGCCCGATTTTTTGCTTTAAAATGACGTATTCCAATTGTTTGTGAGACTTTTGGTTCGCTCATTGAATGAAAATGGAATTTGCATGTTATTTCAATGCAGATTAAAATTTTAGTTATTTAAATTTTAAATATACTTCTAATTTAAATTTTTTAATGAAATTTGGGATGTAACCTAGCCCGATTTTTTGCTTTAAAATGACGTATTCCAATTGTTTGTGAGACTTTTGGTTCGCTCATTGAATGAAAATGGAATTTGCATGTTATTTCAATGCAGATTAAAATTTTAGTTATTTAAATTTTAAATATACTTCTAATTTAAATTTTTTAATGAAATTTGGGATGTAACCTAGCCTGATTTTTTGCTTTAAAATGACGTATCCCAATTGTTTGTGCGACTTTTGGTTCGCTCTGTGAAAGTGGGTGACGGACAGACGGACTGAACGATTATAAAACCTTCCACTTTTTACGTTATAAACGTAATGTGGAAGCTAATAATGGGCAATAAAGCAATTGCTATAGAATTTCCACTAGAGCTGTCTTTAGTCCTATCTGACTTTCCAACTAAAAATTGTCTTTTAATCCCTCTAACTAGCTACGGATTTAACATTCGTTAGATCACTTTACCCACAAACATATACAATCGCGGAAGTTTCAACTACATGTCATGGATGTCAGGTAAATTACGGATATCCTTAATTTGATGAACAGATGTTAATATATCAGTAAACATATCGTAATACATCATGACACTTGCCAATTAATAAAGTCCTGATCGTGCAATATATCAATTTTATGACCAATTCAATGTAATACATCAGTGTACTAAACAATTATTCCAGTTAATGCCATTAAGGGGGTGATAAAACTAAATTACTTACGCAACTGAACTTAACTGATGATAATGGCAAATACATCTCGGAAAAACAACATGATTATTAATTTAAATTAATTAGAAAAAAACATCGATGCATATTAGCTATTTTGCTCGAAAGTGTATAAAAATAAAAACATCCACGTAATTGGATTTGGATAATAAACGTTGCGGTGACACGCAATGGATTAATTGTAAAAAAAAAAAACCTATATTACACGAAGGAAAAATAATCATTTAATGATTTTTATAGAATTTAATATCCAACATGAGGAATTTTTTGATTGAGTCATTTACCAGAATATTTAATAACGCTGCCACAACATTGTTATGGCGTTAAAGTAAAATTACAAGTCAGTGTTAATGCACTTCTTTTGCATTGGGATATCGTATTTTTAATGATTTCATTTAAACTAGTCGAGTTTAATATTAGAGGAGTTGATGTGATTAATTTTTGCTATCAGTTACACAGAGATAGTCTTCTTTTACATGATATTAAAATTGAATCAAATACAAAAACAACAAATTAATATAAAATGAAGCTCCCATTAAAAAGCATAGGTACTAAAGAGTTAGTGCTTATTCAAAGAGTTAGTGCTTATTCAGAAAAGACTTTTTGTAAAATTAACTGTCGCATTCATAACGATTTGTATCGTAAAAGAAATGCAAACGACTTTCTAGAAAATGTAAATAGGGGAATCAAGTGAATACGTATTATACTTTATTCTGTTATCGCTTACGGCGAAACTAAATGCCGTCCTTTCTTTCTGAAAGAGCGAGAAGTTTAATTTTTATAATTAACGTAACTAAAATGTGTATCATGACGTTTATTATTTTTTTTACCTTGGTAATAGCTTGCATCCAAAAACATATTTGCAAGAGCACATATAAATAAATTGAATTTTTTTGAATTACAAACAATGGAATTTTTTAAAACACAAATTGACTAAATTTGAACTCTGTCGATTAAATTGTAAATATGTAATAGTTTCATGATGTATTTTCATTTGGCATTGTAACTTTGAGAATTTTTGATGGAAAGTATTGCTTTAAAAAAAAGGAATTTAAGCAAGCCAAAAACTATGTAATTTTTACCTGAATTGAGGTTCTTAAATTTAATAGGATAGATAGATAAAATAATTGGTGGATTGTGGTTACAACTATCTGTACTTTTCGAAACAGTCATTGTAAAGCCAACATAAATATACTTTAAAAAAATATGTGAAAGCAAAAGCAAATTTCGCAACAACACCCCTCAAATTTTCATTTAAAACAGAGATATCTCACAATATATATTTCCTTAAGCAGCCCTTGAATTGCCCTTATAAAGGAGCACCCAAAGTTGAACGCCCCTTGGTGCTGCATCGAAAGGGCTTCTCCTCAGCACAACACAGACGGAGGTGATTTTCCAGAGAAAAACTTCCGGCAGTTTGGCCCATTGCCCGTAACCAACAAGTTTCTCTTTTGGTTCGGATAAACAAAGGGTTGGGTTTGAAAAGCAGTTTATACCATTTGTGTTATCTCTTCCTAGCTCCCTTCTAATTGCCCGACTTATGAATGACTCGTGCAGCCGAAAAAATATCCAACGAATAATACCCCGCGTAGAGAGAGTGCACATTAAATATGATTCAAAGTCCCGACGCGACGCAGGGTACAATGTCACTCTTAATAAAAAATGCGTCGGATGGCTATTTAGATGTCGGCGTGTCACTTGACTGTGGTTTTAAATTACGACGCCCGCCGTCAATGGCTCTTGTGTAGATCTAGTGCGACGATAACCCCTACTCCTAGAGGGCTGGTAAGCCCAGTCGGTAGCTTGCCTTATAAGCGAAATGTAACAGGTTCGGGTGTTGCTAAAACAGCCAACGATCTATAAACGTTATGTGCAGCTCCAAACCCAAATGATACAAAGATATTGCACGTAAAATATACTCCAAAGTCCCAATGCTGTATACGATGTAGCTCCCAAAAATTGCTTTGAGTGCCTACTGGTGTCGACTCGTCACTTGATTGTGGTTCTAAATTATGAGGCCCGTTGCCGATCCTTCTCATGTGCGACGATATTTAAACTCAACCTAACTTCATTATGCAGTGTTTATTACGAATAAAATTCCAAAATCGCAGACAATATCGTTAAATATTTTTTAAAAGAATGAAATATATTAATTATTAAAAAATAGGATTAGAAGTATATTTTTAAAGATGAATCCATACTTAAGCAACCTTAATACGAAAAATACAAGAAGATTTATTCAACTAAAGAAACAGATATAAGATACCAAACAATTAATTCCCTAACTTATCAAAGACATTACCCAAGACGATTTGAGCATAGCTTTATCGATCCATTTCGTTTAGGCTGCAGCCTCCTATGTTTATGGTCCGAAAGCAAAAAGTTATTTTTCCTTTTTTCCCGATCATATTTCCCGTTTTTTATTTCCAGTTTTCTCTTATTGTCCGGAAATGAAAGGGACACGTCACTATTCTGGTGATCGTAAAAAAGCCTCAACAATAAACGGGGCCCAGAGTTTCGAATCACGCCGCTAGTTTGGAACCATTGTAAGAAAAACTCAAAAAGACATATATATGGGGATGTTTTTTTGAAAAAAAAAAAATTGTTTATACATATAAAGTGCATTTTTTACCGAATAGGCCAATAAACTGAGATAATACTTTGGGAAAAAAATCCTCAAAACATTTGAGTGAATTGGAGAAGTTGAATTTTTTTTTCTTCCTTTAATTTTTTTTAAAATTTGAACCATTATTTTTTTTTTAAAGTTTTTTACTCTAAAAATACTCTTTAGCATCAATCATGATAATTTTATTAGCATTCATGGTTCTTGGATATCAATTGGTTAAGGGGTCTTAGGAGTCTTAAAAATGTGCAGAGATTGTACTACAAAGCATAGTATGCAATTTCATATAATTTTTTAACTACTCAATATCTAAGTATAATTTTTTATACGTAATTCTATAAGGTTTATTCATTATAAAACAAATTTTAAAATTAATGAAACTTTATCAAAAGCTAAAATAAATGATAAAAAACATAAAACTATTTACAAAATTTGAAAACATTTTTATTAGGCTTGCGCGCCA
Source organism: Hylyphantes graminicola (assembly GCA_023701765.1). Taxonomy (NCBI): domain Eukaryota; kingdom Metazoa; phylum Arthropoda; class Arachnida; order Araneae; family Linyphiidae; genus Hylyphantes; species Hylyphantes graminicola. The sequence continues at coordinate 39,990,733 of CM043118.1, read as the reverse complement.
CATTTTGAGGTCATAATTGCAGAAATGACCAAGAAAATAACTTTATATTGTACAAATATGTACAAACAAATACCTATACCTATTTAAAAGAAAAATAAAACAATATTTATTAATACAAATATTTTTAATCAAAATTTTAAAATTTTTATTAATTTTAAAAAAAGTTCTTAAATTAATTTCGAATTAAAATTGAGCTTAGAAATTAGGTATAAGTCTTAGGTATAACCTCATCTATAAGCATTGATTCAACTTAATGCGTGTGATTGAGGGCGACATAACTTCAAACAAAAGACAATCAATTTGGCAGCTTGCATTGCTCTTAGTCAAATGATTAAATTATAATCTTTAAAAATAAAACTTATTTTTGACTGAAGTGCAAATTAGGGGAGAGTGTTGTACCTTGGGACGCTTGTACCTTGGGACACTGACAATTTCTAAGAATCTATTGGCAATATTCATACATTGTTTATTTCTAATAGTAGCACTAACCAACAGACATCATCAAAATAAAATTTGACACTAGCATCATTGAATTGATGAAATGGTGACAAAAAATAATATTTCATTACCCAAAAGTAAATATTTTATCTCATTCTAATATAATTTTTTACCTTAGTACTCTTACAAAAAGTCAACTGCATTTTATTTTCTTCATAAAAGAGAAGATTTTAAAATATTTTGGTTATGAGAAAATAATGATAATGCATTTGGATTGGCCACTATCTTGCTTTTATTTAAACCATGTAGTGTGTTGTACCTTGGGACAGTATGAATAATTTGATTAAATTCTTAATAATTTGGATAAATAAAAATATCTTTATTATTTATTTTAAGAGCAATTCCACAAAACATGTAAAATACAACTCAGCTTTGTTTTGGATATATTTTATAATGATTGAAGTTTGAAAATATTATTCTGGCAACACCTGATAAATCTATTTCCTTCCTTGTGATGAAATGTTCTAAAGAGCACATTTTCTGATGTATTTTGAAATAAAGTTTGTTTCTCCTGACACAAATTAGTTCAAGTGTATGACTATTGACTGAATTATAAAGCATGTCCCAAGGTACAACATCATGTTGTACCTTGGCACAGTTTATCCTCTCTACTTTAAATGAGTGGCAATTTTTTAATTTCAAGCTGCCATAATTTAAAAAAATATATTAAAGAGGAATATATTGGTGTGTTGAAATGCTGCTTTGAAATTTTTATTTTGACAATAATTATCGAAGAAAAAAATTAAAATGTAAAAATTGTCCCAAGGTACAACACTCTCCCCTACACTTTTGTCAAATGAATACAGCGTATTGTTAACTATGAAGATAGATATTTAGTATTGGGGATGCAATTTTGATAATAAATCTAATAAGCGAGATAGTAATTTATGAATAAGGTATAAACATTTTATTTGGGATTTCTCTCTAAAGATGGTGAAAATTTATTTCTTCTATTTTATGGGGGCTTAAAAAAAATCAGAGATGCAAGCAACTTCAAAAGTGAGACAGGTTGCTTTTAAACAAACACAGAGGCGCTCAATACCCGGTGAATCATTGAGGGAAAACCAAACACAACATTTGAGTCAAAATGCAGGAATAATTCATCGGGAACTTATGCTTCAAACAATCAATTAGTAACATGGGTGGGTAAGTTTTAGTTTTTTTTATTGACATAAGAACCATGGGCTCTTGACAATGGTTTGGTGTAGAATAAAGGAAATATTCGAGAAAGATCATCCGTAGTTGATATAAACCATAACGGTTAAAAACTCAAAAGTATCTGGAAAAGCTTCAACAGAAATTTTTTAAAAACACATTTAAGTATATTAAAATCAGAACTTGTCACAACGCAATGGGTTATCAGATAGGAGCAGCAATCTAAAATATTTTATACTTCACTTTAGTTTCAAATATTGTTGATTTAAAAGAATATATATAGCCATTTGACTTGTTGTTATTGTCAGTTCTGCTACAGAAAGGTAAATACACAAAAAAACATGAACATTCTTTAGTTTTTACCATGAACCATTTAAACTCCATTGCTTGCGCTCGAGTATACAAATATCGTTAAATTAAACAGAATATAACGATGTTCAAGTTATCAAGAATTGTTCATTTATCATCATGTTGAATCAAAATAAGGATATTATAATTAAGGGGAAAGTCTGAATTATGTGATAATTAGTCACAGAAGGATCAAAATAAAATCTTAAGACTTTATATTAATACTTTTTTTTTCAACACACGAAATTTTTTTTTGTAAAAAAAAAATACCGTAGCATTCTCGACATCAGTTAATGTAATTGCTAATAGCGCAACTAAAAAATGTGTTCTCCGAAAATTCCACTTCAAAAGAGTTATTTCATTTCAATACCAAAGTTTCTTTATTAAAAGGTTTAAAAATATGAGGCTATTAAGAATGAACCGACAGGATTTAAGAGAAGAAAAAACGAGGCTACGGAAAATTAACTTTTGCCGGATACAAAATAAAAGAGAGTTGACATTTATTCTCAAGAACATCTTCTTGAGAGGAATTTAAGAGGAAAACATTGCGGTCGCGAAACGCTTGGAAAGAAAAATGGGGCCTTCATAAAAAAAACTGAAAGCAAAAGAAATATTTCGGATTTAGAAAAAATAAGGCCTTAATAGGCAACCACAAAAAAGGGAAGAAACTAGAAAAACTCAAAGGTTTTTAGCTGTTTTTTAAACTTATTGTATATAGTGTCGAATTCTTTGGGTCCAATATAAAAATGACACGGACATAGGATTAAATTGCCTTTTGAAAAGAACATACTTTAAATTAAAAGTTTTAAAGCTATTGTAGTTATGTTACCTTTTTGTATTAATTCGGCGCCAATTCACCAATTTAAACAGTATAGTTTATCTGTAACTGAAGTTCACTTATTTGTTGAAGTGAAATTATAGATTTGAAAGCTCTTTTTCCAAAAATAGTTTGTACGGAAAGTCAAAGAAATGAAAGGGTTCTGCGTCAACATATTTTTGAGATCAGTGTGAACTAATCAAAACAACGCAAAAGAGTATAAGTTTTTTGCGGTTTAAAGTTACGAAAGATTCACCAGTTGCTTCAAAACTATGCGGTTGGTGATGTGCAGTTTTTCTTTAGATACAAAGGGGCAGCTATAATATAATGGCCGGATTCGATTTGGCGATTTGCGTAACGTTGCCAAGCAACGAAAAAGCGAAAATGAAGCGCGATAGTAAACATATCAAAGTTCATTTATTTTATTCAACTCGATAGATATACAACCCTACGTTACATTTTCCAGCTCGCCAATTGTCAGACCGGCCATTATATCATGGCTGTACCGACAGACGAACTGAATCCAAAATCCTTACTAAAAACCGTCCGACCATAAAACTTTTACACTGTGCTGTAAACAACCCCGAGAGATAGGACCTCCCATACACATCCCAGCACTTATAAAGAGGGACGAAATATGCATATTTCCCATATAAAGTATCACAATCTACTCTGCGGGGGAAAGGACACATTTCCCATTCATGTATTCATGGGGAAGCGATAGACGAGGCATGAGTTGGCAGCAATTATCATCTTCGCCAATGAAACTGCTGGGGATGATATTTAAAACAGTGGGATACGATACGAATCCCTTCAAGTTGGCAGGAGCTCCGGGTTTGCAGAGTATGCGGTATCCAGTAAAGTAGATCAGGAAGCAATGGATTTCGCATTGTGTTTTTGAATGGCACAAAAGCATATGAGGGCTCTAACAAAAAAGCTCATATTTTACGTAATACAGCTATTATATAAAAAGTCCAAAAAGGCTTCTACTTGTCGTCTGGAGCATAATTTTTCCATGAACCTTTTTGTATCACTTAGTAAATAAACATTATTCGGTATAAAAGTGAGGCCTAGTGGCTTAGTGGTAGTGCTTCACATTGCCACGACACTAGTCCGGGGTTCAAACCCCGGATTGGGCGGGGTTTACTCAACCTTTCATCCCTTAATTGGTTTGATAAAATGAGGACCAATCATACTTGGTACTAAACGACATGGAAATGGCTTTAAATATAAAGTTGTTATCACTGCAAAATTTAAAATGATTTTTTTTTTAAATTCCATATTTATTTCGACAATCATAATTGGGTTTATTTTAAGAATTATTTCAAAAATGTTCCAAATTATTTATGCTTATTGCTAGAAAAACTTGTGCATTGAATACAGAAAAGCCGGGTTAAATACAGAAAAGCTCAGAGGGCTAACTTCCACATAACTTGAGAGGTATATCAACTGTACTTTAATATTTTACGAGTTAAAGTAGCTAACAAACGAATCGGCCCTGAATCATAACTAAACTTTGAAGAATGAAAGTATTGCAGGAGCCTTCATGACAATTTAAGAAGAATTTGAGGTTTAAAGCTTGTCGCCTGGAGCATAATTTTTCCTTGAACCTTTGGGTACATGGCTTAGTAAATATAACATAATTAGGTATAAAAGCATTAGTAGTTTATTTAACCCTATTCATGGAAATGGTGGGTTATATTCATAAAATGTAAATTTTTATCATCTTTGGAATCAGCTAATATAAGTATGCAAAAGTAATTTTCCGGATAAAAAATAATATAAAATTCGAAATGTAGTTTGATAAAGGCTAAAACTTTTTGTAAACATTAATTCAGCATCAATAAACATTATTAAAAAAATATTTCGATTAGTATTTGAAATTGTGAAACTGGATTTCTTTTCGTGACCTCCTTCCATTCTATCAACGTTACAATCAATAGCCCATTGAGAACAATCAATCACCGCGCACGTAAAAATATGTTTTTGAAGTTTGAAATCATTGACGCACACATTCAAAATTTCTGGGTTTATATCTACTTAAACCAACATAAACATGTTTTTAAGACGAAACCAACCCTTTGCCAAAGAGATAAGAAATATTTATCGCATTTTAAAACGGTCTACAAAGAAGAAAGCTATAAATTTTAGACTGTACTTTAGTAAAATTATTCAAAAAGAGGATATTTATGTGCGGATATTTGTGTATTTTATGTGTTGGATATTTATGTATTTTATGTGTTTCATTTTTGGGAATATATATTGCTTTTTTTTTTTTTTTAAAAATAGACAGCGAAAAGTATTAAAGCACTTTTATGATTAAAAATAACCAATAATTCACTCAATGTGAAAGCTTCAATAATTTTCTAAAAAAGATAAGTTTGAATGTACTTTCCTTTTCCTCGGCAAAACTATATATACCAGCATATCTTTTTTAAAAATTAAAATTATATATATATATATATATATATATATATATATATATATATATATATATATATATATATATATATAGTTACATGAAAATATGTGAAACAGCTAATAAGCCTCATCATAATCAATCGCGTCATAATCCATTGTAAGAGTGCTTTTACCGAAAGTGCCGTATCACTTACTTTTAATTCAATTACTGACTAATTTAATTTTAATTCTACTAGAGTAGATGATATCATTCGGCGTGTTTTTAAAAGGATTATTCTTTTCAAATTAATTTGAAATTTTCGCAACTACTCTATTGAATTTATCATTCTTAAAAGTCGCCAAAGGACGGACACCGGACCCTACTTCTTACTGAAACTTTGGACAATGTGAATTTTGAATGGAGCTGACAAACCACAAAATATTTTAAACAAACATTGAGACACCCCACAAAAAAAAAACAAAAAAAAACAGACTACTGAAGGTTCATCGGACGACAAACATATTCCCAGACGCAACAAAACGTCACTCACACAGGAGCCCACAAACAAACATAAACAACAATAAAATGAACTCTCCCTCCAACATACCTTATATTGTGCCATCCAATGTGGAGCGTCCAAAATATGCCTCACCCCCCGCGACATTCCGGGGTGAGAGTTCAAGCCATGCTATCGGGACACAATGGTAATCCAAAGGCAATTGTTATCCGTCAAAACATTCGAAAACATTGCTTTTAAAAAAAATTCTTGATTCTAAAATAATATTATGGCAACAATAAAGTTAAATAAAAAATTAAAGTATTTAATATTATTTTAAAATTAACAATTCACGATATAATAGTCATAATCCAAAGCGCGGAAGAATTGAAATATTCCATATGCGAGAGGCAATTTGGCGAGTGTCGGCGCCCGGCGAACCATGCGAAAGATCGCGGGGAAATGTTTTGGGATGCGATGGTTTTCGAGGATGGTGTGTAGGGTTGCCGAAAAAGGTTGGGGTTGGCGGAATAAGAGAGTTATCGCTCAATTTGGCAACAGAGTACCAAAGCTTATTTACCCAAACAATTATGGAGTCTTTTAGTTTGATGTGTTTTTTAGAGTACACTATGGGGTATACCTCAGTTGTTAAGGAGATTTTTTTATCTCAAGCGGGAAAGGCACGAAAGCAATAAATCATAATTTCGAGCCTCGGTCGGATGGCGAGACAATACAAGTGTGAATTCAGAGCCATCTTTGCTGTATTCAGATCAAGTACTCCACGTATCATTTGTTTGGTTGCATTAAAGTTGAACTAGAGCTATAAGAGGGCTATTCGCAGTGGATTTTGATTGGATTTTTATTTAAAACCCACCCTAGTGTCGTGCTGAAGACCGTACCCTGTAAAACATTTCTGTAAAAATACCACATTTTTGTAGCAAATAAAAACCCATTCTGCTGCATTTGAAACTGATGCTGTTAACACTATTTTACAGAAATTTGATGTAACTTCGTAGCTGAGATGCCGTGAACTTAGTCAGACATATTTAACGTGCAATCGCCTCCTTCACATAAGCTTCTTAAATTATTGAAATGCAAAAAAAAAAAAAAAAAAAAAAACCTCATAAAAAGATCGCCAAATGCTTGCCAAACCAGTAAATGAAGCGAAAACTGAGCCAGAAAGATGGACACAACCACAAGTGGATTTCCGGATTTATCCCGGTCATTACTTCCCTCTTTTCCCTACGAAAGGGAACGACAGAGGGATTATTTACGGTGGACATTTCCCAGTATCAGAAAGCAGATACGAGAATATATAGAACGGGCAAAAACAAAATACATAGGAACAGAAAAATTATCTTTTTTAGGATAGGAACGGGGTTTATTGAGCTTACATGATAGCAGAGACTTTTACGGTGTTGTTTTATCGTTGCAATGAAGACGGGATCAATTTTATTTGGTTAAAACTATTGCTGAAATGGAGTTCTGTTAATGGTGGGTCTGTATAGGACTAGAGCAAGTTTCGGGATGATAATAAGAGACGATTAGGGGTCCATAGAAAGGCAAAAAAAAAAAAAAAAAATCCTGAAAGTGGGGCTTCTCCATTTTGAACAACAGTAATTGATACATGACGTTAATGCTATATCAAATCCCATAATCAGGGTATGTTCTAGGAAATCTGACAATATGCACAATCAATTTGGGGAGCCATTACGCCAATTTCTTAGTCAAAATTGAGCAAAAAACAAAGTGGAGTGAAAGATAATTTTTAGTTAACTGATATTTTGCGGGATTTACAGCATTTAGCATAATAGAAACTGAAATTTAGGGGGCCCTAAAATTTGGGGCTCTAGGCCCGGGCCTTACAGGTCTTATGGAAGATCAGGCCCTGCCCATAATACAGTGATTTGTGTTGTATTTTACGGTCCAGTTTTACCCGGTTTTTTAGATCAGCATCAAACGGAAGTTATTGGAACTCTAGCCTATGCTGCGAGAAAAAGAAAAAGGTTTTTAAAGTGAGCTTTTCCCCTCTACTTTAATTTTAAATATCATACCAGTAGGTTGGTTACTATGAGAACCATCAGAAGGAAGGAAAAGGTGTGATTTCGTGCTTCTTTTTTAGTTAAACAGAGAATACACTGTTTAAAAGGCCAAAATTACCAATTTTGTGGTAAATCCCTTAATTTGATGCATCTCAAAAATAATAAATCAACTCTGCAAATAGTGGTGGCAGCTAGAAGTTCCAGGATTAAAGTGAAATCTTGCACCAAAGTTTTTAACTGCATAACGTTCCCAAAATTTCAACAAGCCAGCCTACGTTTTACCAATGAAAGCTACAAACTTTTACAAAGTTTATGCACCACTTGCACTAACAAATTGTTATCGAAAGCTAAACTTAACTTCCATACTTGTCCCATTCAACAGCCATACGGGCATAGCCATCTGCCGTCCCAGAAAACCGTTGGTTGTTTCTATCAATAAATAAACACCCCCGCCACTTGAGCCGATGTGCATTGCTACCAGAGTGGCCGTCAAGGAGACCGACAACTTGACTGTCATTGTGCGGCATGATGGAACTGAAAGTTGACCATCTGTTGAACGGAAACTTATAGATAGTTATAAATACGCACAGGGGTGATAGCCTGATCTTCCATAAGGCGCGTTAGGCCTGGCCCCCAAATGTTTAGGGCAATTTTTTTAGTGATTTTCATGCGAAATTCACTAAAAAAACTTATTCCTCTGAAACTTCAGCAAATTGTGTCATTTTGTAGCACTTTATTATTTTTAAAACTAGGAAATAAGATATTAAAATAGACAAGTTCAGCTAAATGAGTTAAATTAATGTTTTTTTTAAAATTATTTTTGCACTAGCTTTTGATTTTGATTCAGACATTGGCCATTATCCGTGCAATAATACTTAAGTTTCCTTAGGTAGCCGATAGATCATCATAAGATACATCATCATAAAATTTGTTGGTTCTGGCAGTACTTTATCTACAAAATCGCATCGTCATCGAAAAAATGCTGAAAGTCAAACAAGTGCATTTTCCGTCGAGTAAGCATTTGTTACAGGAAGGGATTTTATTGCGACATATATAGCCTGCTTTAAATGTAGTGAATACATCTCAAGATAAGTATCACTGAAGAAACAGCAGGAAAAATTACCTATATAACCTAAAAACCACACCAAAAATTACCTAAAAACCACAATAGAAAGAAATATCGCGCTTAATATAGTAAACTAAGTTCAAAACTTTGGGAAAACCCAGTTAAAAAAAAAATGAAGCGAGAACAATGAAGACAATTCACGACAAGAAGAAAAAGTTACTTTTACTCTTATTAAGTGTTCTAGACTTTTACGGAAGAATAATTTTTTGATGGATGACATCCCTAAAAATCTACTTCCACAAGTTCAAAGCGAGTCTTTCATTTCTCGATTTTTTTGTTCTTTAAAAACGAAAAGCATCTAATTACAGAGGCAAGAGAGATAAATTAAAACTCAATAGAAAATCAGGAATTTCGGCCAGACAGTGTTAATCCCCATCAATTACAAAATACAATATATCATTAAAATACATGCACTTGTTAAAACACAAGTAAAAGTTAACTAAAAGTACATTAAGTATAACGAGCGTTGTTTTAGGATATTATCCAATTTCGGCATTTTTTCGTTTTTGTAGTGGTTAAGAATGTGATGAATGAGCGAAATTTTTAAGCATTGGCGTATTGTGTTTTTAATGTTACAAGACCTCGACAGTGACATTTTCAAAATAGCACGTTTTGGGTTTAAAAAATAGTTAGGCAATGTGTATTAGTAAGATACGTTAGTGCTAGTCTATTACTGTCATTAAATTGCAGTTTGTGAAAAACACTGTAACCGTATTTTGTGATATATCAAATAAAATATATGTAATATATCATACATAAACATATGATAATTATCATATATTTCTTTTAATGACTTTTAGTTAGTATTAATTTTGTACAGATTTCTTTTTAACACTTTAAAAAAAAGTTTCCTTAGTAAAAATAAAATCTAAATCGTTTCGATTTCAGAAAAAAAAAATCCCTTTCAATTGTGAATGCTTTTAATAAAAACAAATAAATTTGTTTAAATTTAGATAGATCCATTAAACGTAAATGAAAATAAAGTACTTAAAACTACCAATCAACTTAAAATTAGGGGTAAGTGGTGTACCTTGACCGTATGTGTACCTCGAACCTATGCTGATTCTGGCTCGATTAGCTTAGATATTGAAACAACACCACATGCAGTTAAAGTATTTGCTACCAGGGATCTCAGTGAAGTTATATCTGTTTGTTTAAAATTTCAATTTATTAAAGAGGTTTCGAAAAACTAAATTCGCAGTTCAAAAGTAAATTTTTGTCAGATTCTTTAGTGTAATTTTGTACTCAAGCATGAAGTGTTTATTCAGAAACGATGGTTATGCAATATAAAGCAAAGTTTTAGCTATAAAACAGTGTGCTTGAAATTAAGTTAAGTCTAACCTTAACTTGGTGATTAACTATTTTGTTTTTAATATCCAAGTGGTGTACCTCGAACCTAATACAAGTGGTGTACCTTGGACTGGTCCAAGGTACACTACTATAGGTCTTATGTGCTTCAGATTGTTGAAAACAATTTTAAAATTCAAGTAAATTCTTTCCTTTGAAAAATTAAGTATTTTAATCTATTAATATGCAACCCTGATGTGTGAAATCTAGAAGAATGGAAAATTGTAAGAAATTTTGATATGGTGTGATAAAGAATTTTTTTTGTAGTTAATTATTTAAATTTATGGAAGCCTATGAAATTTTAACCGTATTGATATAATATAGAAAATAATTATTGCATGCTCAGCTAAAAAGATATTTTTTTATAATAAATATCTAAGCAGCACATCCTTTTTACGTTTAGGCCTAGTTGAATAAACATAGGGGGAAATATTTGAGTTTTTTTTTTTTCAAATTTAAGACAGAAAGATAGCCAAATGTTTTTCTATGGCATGAAATAACAGTTTAATTTTATGCTGCATTTTAACGGATACGCCCGAGAAAGATTGCATTGCAGCTGAAAAAGCCAAAAGGGCACTAAAAAAACTAAGGCAATAAAACCCCTTACTGAGCCAATTGACCTAACATAACCAATTACTGCAATCTTGACTAGAAATAAGAGTAGGTTGTAAAATGTATTTTTGAATTTCATGCGGCTAATAAATATTGGTTTTCGGATTTTAAATCAAGTCTCTCTACCTGTTAATAATTGGTCCAAGGTACACTACCGGTTGGACCAAGGTACACCGCCGGTGGTGTACCTTGGTCCTAATTACAATTTTCTGTATTTATTTTTGTAATAGTTGAAATCATTTAAATAACATGTTAAAATAAATATATGTTGTGTATAACAACATAAAGTATTTAGTAAAAATATTTTTATTCACTTTTTGCAAGTAATTAAGAAACTAAAAATTGAAAAGTCAAAATAGGTCCGAGGTAACCCACCTTCCCCTACTAAAAACAAATCCAGTATTGGGCATAGAAGATATTAAAAACAATACTTAATTAACTTTTCTCATTCCCTTAAAAAATTAAAACAACACAAATTCATCTGTATCCACTAAACACTAAAAGTTGAACAAGCAACTCCTCTTCTATTAAGAGCTAACCATGCAAAATAAGAAAAAAAAAGTTATTTGGAAGAATCTAATCTAATGCATAAAAAAATAAGTGATAAGAGCAATTAAGGTTGACTGGCCAAACACTTGTCCAGTAGACGCCGAAGATTTCACAACCAATAACACTGTTTGCCAAAAGCCTAAATGAAAAGAAAGGCTGAATCTCTTTAACCCGTTCTTTTTGATCTTTTGAATGAAAATGTATAATTTTAAAAGTTGTCCTTTTCACATTCCTACTAACTTATGATTACATTTATTTGAGGAATCTGTTATTTCTTTGTTTTATAAGTCATTCTTTTGAACATGTTGGAAAAACAATCCGTATGTTGAAGAACTCGTTAGAAAACTTAAATAGTAGAACATTAAGAGGATAATTCCAATATTGGGATTTTAGAAGACTGTGAACACGAAAAATAACTACGCCCATTATCGTAAATGAGATTATACTGTACGATAAATACTACGATTCTGAAAACTACAACCTTTTAAAGCTAATTGTCTTACGATTTTTATTGTAATTTTTTTTTTAGTTTCCTGGGACTTTTACCATTCTAATTTTATGTATTTTTGAATGGATTGTAATTGGATTACTCCGCAATTGCATCTTAAATAAATATGTAAATGATGTGCGATTTAATAAATTTAATTTTTAAATTGAAACTACAAGGAAATCTTTGGAGAAATTGGAATACATTAAGTATTTTAATGATATTTTGAGCAAACAAACTCTCTAATTCATATATTTTTAAAGCCTCTTGGTGATTTATTGAAAAAAAAATCAAAATACAGATTACTAAAAGTAACTGTTCCACTACAATGTCCATTAATATCATATACCACTTTGGGCTTACGTGTGTATGTCACATAGACTTGACACTGACAGTTAAGTAGCAGCTTGCGTCAATGTTTCCAGTGAAGTTTATCGGAAAGACTGTTTGTTGATGTTAAGCGAAGGATTTCATTGTTGATGGAGACAAGAGTGCCGTGGTTATAGAGTAGGTGCGAATTGAAAAGAATAACTTTTGGAATCACTTTCAGTGAAGGGGTTGAACGTAAACAAATTTTGTTATCCATGTCCTTGTGAGGAATCTGAAATTATTTTTCCTCATTTTCACTATTATGTGTTTCTTAAAAAGGAGGACTTCCATATTTTTTTTTGTCACAAATAATTTCTTCTATCGAATTGGCGATCTGGATCAAAAGGAAATAGAACATGATCATCAAATATCGTAAAATATTAAAAAGGTAGGGTTACTTAAGCCAATTTAAGGACAGAGATGAGTAGATCTCAATCCCATATTTTCAAATAAATGGACTGAAAGGTTTAGAGCTGGTGCACCCAGTCTTTTCTTTCTGTAATAGCCAACAAAACGAGCGGCCTATAAAAAGTCTCCAAAGCTTTCACTTACGTCTTCACCCTATTTGGAACCATTAAAATAAAATACAGTACAGTAGAGTAGATTGTCTTTAAGTCGAATACTCGTGAAGCACGCAATCTTCATCCTACAATAACACTGTAATGGCTGATAAATAACGATGATGGTCATTTGGAGATGCTCTCTACGCGATTTGATTTAGTTCCTTTATTTCGTTCAAGCTGAATACTAGCATTTTTTCAGTATCTATAAGTTGTTATTTTTATTCCACTTGATCTAGACTAAATCCAAAAGATCGTTCGCCCACAAAAAGTCTCGAACCAGCGCTGAGTTGTTTTTTAAATAATTCTTTTTCCGAGTCCAAACTGGACAGCAGATAGTCCGGAAAAAGCTTGGTGGTACACTTGAGGCACACGCGGCACACCTTTTGTTCCTGAACGTATTTAAGTGAGTATCCACATATAAGTAAAGTAATAGAACACAGCTAAAACTGAAGGTGATACATGGCACCCTCAGGGAAGAATAGTGGTGTCTTGTCCGCGGGACACCTAATGGTGTCTAGGCGATTAACAAGCCCAAGATTCATCGACCCAGAATAATTCAAAGCCTTGAGGTGCCAAATGGGACCGCCTTTTCGCCAATGGGTGAAACAGGCCTTTAGTTTTAACAGTGTACGTTTTATGCCAAACTTATTCAGTTGAAATGTTTTTTATACTCTAATATCTTTACACGGGGCTCTAATTTGGTAATGAATTCTCAAGCTAGATCGATGGAGAATGGTCGTTGCCAGACATCAATAAGAGTAGAGCATAAAAACGGAAAAGTACTCACGGGCAGCCCATGCAGCATCATTTCCGCCACGTTTCCACCCATAATATGAAGGTCGTCGCTGGACACGCTGGACGTCGAACTATGGTAGCTGTGCCGGTGCTGGGTCTCGCTCAACAGGTGTGGCTTCGGTTTCTGCGGCATTACCTACACAGAAGAAAGTATGCCAAGATTTTACTAGCACCGAACAACATAGAAATAGTTTGGTTTAGGAATTGATCCATTGACGACAAGGTTGAATTCAGCCAGCATATGTCCTTTTTGGATATGATTTCGAGTTTCGGTAAAAGGTTGAACCAACAACTAAACTGATATTAGAAGCGCCCGTTAGAGTTCCCTGTTGTAGGTTTGTCTAAACTTTAAATGCTTAAGTTAAACTTAAAAATTAAATTGTCTTAAACGAGGATTATTTATTTTTGTGAATTCTCCAGCACGATTGTTTTTAAATGGAAAAAGAAATCTCGACGTTTATAAAGCATCTAAAACAGAGAAAAGATTAGGTTTTACTAAACGACACCCATGGGAAACTCGGAAGTTGAAAGAATTAAAAACTAAAAAGATTAGCTAAAGAAGATCTTTTAATAGATTTTAAACTGGACGTAAAGAGTTTTTAATGATTGAGGAACTTTTTTTTAACAGACACTCTTTTTGTTAAGTTTAAATTAGATTAACGATAAAAAAAAATACTTTAGATTATGCCCACTTAGCCAGTCGCAGGATGAGATCCGGCAGTTCAAGCACTTTTAATAATGACTTTCGACGGTTTTAGTTTCAACTGACTTTCAAATCATTAGCGCTGCCGCTCATATCACTTCTTATTTTAACACTTATCGGGTTCAAAATAAAAAGAAGGCTAAGTTGCCAAAATATTGATTTTCCCCCCAGTGTATTCGGAAACCCCGTTATTAAATGCGCATTGATATTTTTTAATTATCAGCACAAATCCGTTCGGATGATGACTGGAAATCTAATAAATCTCAACATTTTCGGCGAATGTAAAATTCTAGAAAGCAGAATACCTTCCAACTACGGGAGTCAATTTGTGTGTTCAGGATACAGAACCCAGTGTTAATTTTCACTAAACGAATGGTTAGGAATTTGTTTAAACTAATGCGTGTGTTTTTTCCAACGGAGCAGACTGCAATTTTGGGATGTCAAGCCTTTGCAGACTCAACATATTTCCCAGAACTGAGAGACACTTTTTTGTGGCACCATACACTCTTAAAACAAACACTCCTAATTTAACTCAGTCTGAGTGGATTTCACTCCTCCAGACTGGAAAATGCACTTCTCCTTTTGGAGTGGATCCTTTGTGTGTTAAACCTCCTACAGGATCACTCCAAACGAGTGATTTTAGCTCAGTCTGAGTAAATATGCATGCCTTTACGGTGTCGAAAATGCACTTCTCCAACTGGAGTGGATTTCACTCTTTTGTTTTAAGAGTGTATAGGCTAAGATCGCTACAAATTTTGACACCCAGATTTACAATGAATCTGAGCACTCTGAGGATGGATATGTTAAGTATGCCGAGAGAACCCAAGCCAAATAGGTACTACAGGGAACTACTTTTCAGAATGCTACTTTTACATACTACATAATCATATGACACGCGTGCATGTTTTTCCATTCAGAAAATCCGACGACCCAGTCGGGATTCGAACCCGCGTGCTTGGGCTCATGAAGTGAACACGTATTACCCCTCAGCCACTGAGCCGAATGTTAAACCAATGTCGCACTGGAACGTTATTGGCGAATGGCCTTGTGATTTGAACCACGACTTAACTATTAATGAGCCATACGATAAAGATCGAAGCCTGGACGTACCTTGTCGGATCCGGATGCCCGTCCGCTGTCGACACTGGACATGCTGTGCCTGGATGAAGTTCCGCTGGCACTGCTGCCTCCCGGGCTGGGACACACGTCGATTCCTTGGTCTTCCAGCATGGCATGGCACACTGCACAAAAAGGGGGCATCGCAATTATTTCGAAAATATATTGTCAAAGATTTTTTTTTTACCAATTAACGGTTTTGGACGCACATAGAATAGCTTCTTCTCGCTAAAATTACGTATTTCGAGATTTGCCTCATGGTCTTTGATTTGGGATTGTAGGATCTAAAGTATTAACTAAACATATAACCTTTGTTTGATGTAAAGTTGGGGAGCATATATAAGTAAACTTTTAAGTTTAAGTTGTGTATAAGTTGGTTTTGTTGATTAAATATGCTTTTAAAACACAATTTGGTCATTTATAGGACAATACTATTTTTAAAAAAAACCTCGCTTAAGTAAATTTTGCCTACATAGTGGTATTTTTGAGAAGTAATTTTTTTAAACTGTTGAAGAAGTGTTTTAAACGATTACACTATCTATTTAGTTATTAAAAGGTCAACCCAACCGTCTACTCAATCATGCAGCTTTTCGATTAAACAAGCTTTCATTATTATTTAAAATACATGTTTTAGTTAATAAGAAAAGAAAACGCATTCCAATTGCGCACCTTCGACCTTTCTTTAAAGTAACTTTGACCTTTTCTTTTAAAATAAATATTCAGATTTGTTAAAATTCACAATTACCTGATGGACATCCCATAGGATCCGGTGGATTGCCTACTGGTGTGGACCCCCCACTGCTGGGTTGAGCATGAACAATCACTTGCGTATACTGACTCTGTAAGAAAACCTAAATTTAGCACATTGAAATAGGTTTTTTTTTTGTCTGCGTGGTAAGTGAAATAACCATGAATAATCACTAAACGTTTAGCCAAATTATTTTTTTACCTGAACGTCGGGGAAACAAAAATGAGATGGCTTTGTTGGCGAAGGCAAAGGTCCGTATCCATAAATATCTGAAATAAAATTAATCAAAGGTTTAAAAATACCGCAATAAGATTACACAATAAAAATATCTTTAATAAGAAAATTAATTCAAAATTGTCAACATTTTCTCTCATATCAGTTGCGTAATCACGCGACAGAAATCGAAGATAATGTATGTACACAAATTAATTTCATTGGAATAGGGATACGTAAAGACATAAGGATACTATCAAGGTAATCCAAAAGTATAATGATACCGGTTTAATGCCACGTAGCATCAAGGCGGGTACCATTATATTTGGATTAACCTATTAAGATTCAGACCTTTGAACAGACACTCGGAAAGTAAAGTAATCGACAGTTTTTCTAATATTGTACCGTATTAAAATTATAATTTTTAAAAATATATATATTCACTCTATAACAGAACCTAATTTTAAGAAATCAACAGTAGTAAAGGCATGTGGTTCAAACTCAAAATCAAGATGATGTGTCAAGATTGTATATCAAGTTTGTGGCTTGACACAAGTGTGAGCGTGAGCAGAGATATTGTGTGCAGAGAAAGAGTTTACGAGCAGAAAATTTTAACTTATTGAATTTTGTCTGAAGTGTAAAATGAAAATGTTTTACTTGACGTCCAGTGCGTTCGAATAAAAAAAAATTGATGTCCAATGTGATAATGAGGACAGCATGCATTATGGGTCTCTTCAGTAACGGAGCCCAGACGCCATAGGGTTCACGTTACAAACGTTGATAGCGTTTATAAAGTTTCCACGTATGTACTAAGTATTCCAAAGTTTTCTTATGTACTTAAATATTGAATGTATGACAAAGCATATTTCAATAAACCCCCTTACCTGAATTAGGTGAGTTCGGGGGCGGTGATACGGGCTCCTCAGCACTGAGGCTTCCACAAGAGTTCCGGTCCACCGCGGCCTGGCTGCCATACCCGCTCGAAAAGCTGGACCCGGAGTTCCGGTACGAGAGCTCCGGTACCACGGGCGGAGGGACCTTCTTCATGGTGCCGCCTTTCAGGGTCCCGGTACGCTGCAGGCCCCCAACTGAAAGCGGAGAAATAGTAACTTTAGGTTATAAGAATAGCGAAATGTGAAAAGGGGACGTCACCAGAAAGATTTCCATACATACTTCTACTTTGCGGCCCGGTGGCCTACACTCTTAAAAAATGAATACTCAAAAATGACGAAATTTTCCTTAATTTTAACGATCCGTTTACTGGCAAATGCTCCGAGTTTTCGTTTCCTCAAAGTGAGGAAATTTGAATCGTCATTTTTATGAGGATTTGAATGTCGTTTAATCTAAAGAAATATTTCGTCATTTTTGAGCATGTGAGTACAACAATGAGATTCAGTTTCCTCAAAATCAAGATACAGAATCGTCAAATCACGATCGTAAAAGTGACAAGTGAGGATTCGCGTTTACTCAAATGTACCAACCTAAATACCTGCCTACTTCTTCTTTTACAATAGAATATTGATAGGATGGAAAAAGCGCAGAGGGAAATTCACAACAATGAATTTGACTTCCGTTTAGGTATAGTGCCTATATACGTTACAGCTGAAGGAGGTTTCAACCCCTTAACGATCGTATAATTTTCAAGAAAATGGTCATAAAGATGCCTTCTTCGATATTATTGGCCCGTTACCTACTAGACACTACAGCCATTGGCGTTTCAATTGGAGGATTTTAGTTAGTTTTATTCTTATTGGCGCGTTTCAAGCGAACACTTTGTGCATTGGCTCTTCAATTGGTGGATTTAAGTTAATTTCAATCTTATTGGTGGTCACTAATGAACACGAGCAGCCCGGAAATATTACGGGAGCCAGAAGGAAAGGGTTAATTAAGCACCTTGTAGAAAAAGGTCGATGTCAAAGTCTCAATGTCTTTAATGATGGACTTTGGTCTTTGTTCTAATGTACAACGAGCGTTTCTTTTATTGTAAATAAGTTACAATTACCATTAGCCTGAATCAATTGGATCATAAGCTGTTCGATTTTCGAATTATAAATTTGGGACGCCAAAACTAATTTTTCTCAAGTTATTCTAATACCCAAGCCACAGAGTATATGCAAATCGCGTTACTTCAAGAACACAAACAACTAAGTTTACCATAACCAAATATAATTGGTTATAAAGTTTGGGAGTCTTCTTTATCTACAAATTCTTTTAATTCGAAGTATTACCAAGCTAGTATTAGCTTAAACAAGTAATAGATTTCGTTATGTTGAAAACTATGAGGCAATTTAGAGTCAAGTTACGGATCACTAATGAGCTGCAAAAAGATACAACGTGAAACCTCTTCGTTTCTAAAAGAGCTTATTTTACTTAAAAATATTGTTTTAACAAATGAATCCACGTGAGTTTGCGCTATCGATATAGACATGGAGTAATGTAAGAAGGAAAGAGATTACATATTCTTCAGAATCTTTCTCTCAAAATCTTAAGATAATAATCTTAAAGGTTATTAATACGAAAAATAACTGAATTTTTTCACTATTGAATACTTACTTACAGGCATCAATAAGCCTGAAATAAAGCTAATGATTTTTCTCTTTATACAATTTGCAACTTGTTTATTCACGCGGATGCAAGTTTATAAGGCTAAGTTATTTCTTAATAACTAACGCATTAAAAAAATAATAAAATCTCAAATCCTCCATAAAGGAACTTTAAAAATAATAATAATACTCTCCAGATAAAGGTATAAAAAGAAAATTAACTGTTTAGGAAAACATGCAAAGCAACTTTTAGTTCACTGTACTTAAATACCCAATTAGGCAGATATCACCATATTATCACAACGTTATCAATACCAGTGAATAAATTGCAAATAAATAAGTCTGGTTTATATAACCTATTTTTGATGATTTCAAGGTAAAGATGTTTAACTAAACTTGACATAAATCGAACCTAAATTATTTTTTCTAGCCGGCTTGTGTAAGTTATTCAGATAATAAGGTTGATATGATATTACATATAACATTATTTTTCTTAATAAGCTAAGAAATCTATAAATATCAGCTTATAAAGAAGGTAGAGTAAACTATAAATATCCTGAAGATTCAGATGCTTCAACATTTAACGTTGAGTATAGTAGGTAAAGAGGTTATACAGCAGTTTTTCCCTATCTTATAACTGTCAGTCAATGGTGTATTTTTCCATTTAATTGGAATAATTTAATTTATATAAGAAGGAAACGTCATAATTGGATGAAAAGACATATGAACATTTTGGATCATACCTGGGAAAAACTAGGTGTGTGTAACACGACTTTCAATCACAGCTCCATAAATTAACACATTTAAGAATAATTATATACCCTATAAGGTATTTTTGAATAACTTTAAAACTAGCTACCCTTTGTGAATGGTCTATTTTCTTGAAATTCCTATAATATAGTGACACCCGACAGGTAACAGGAATAGAACCAAATTTGTAAACCGTAGCACTTTTACTTCGAGCTGTAGAGTAGTTTCAGACACACAGTCTGACAGACGAACCAATGTTCAAAAAACCTTATTTTTTAGAATCAGCACTTTCCAAAACGTGTAGAAACTCAAAATCGGATTTTCGACCCCATTGCAGTACTATAATTGAGTTATATTTCATATAATAAACAGATACTAATGAAAGTAAAACGAAAAATCAGTTATATTCTTTGATTGTTGAAAATTGCCCCGGCGAAATGGAGAAGTATCGAATATTTTAAAAACGATTACTGTCAACACCCCATTAAACTAGCATGAAAACTTTAAAAAAAAAAAAATCAGTCTTCAGCAACTCATAACTGCCTATTACCATCCAAATTAGACGTCAACAGTTTAAGCATCCACTAATCAAAAATGGCCAAAGTTGTTTTTTTATTTTATACACGCACACGATGAACCATAATTAGAGAGTTTTCGAGAGTTGTTGACAAGAATGAATCATTACCCAAAGCTCAGAGGAAGAAAACTTAATATAAGCTTGTAGCCGTTATAGTTGTTTATTAATATATCTAATGATTATGTGTAATATATACCCAAAAGTTCCGACATTAAATATGAGTTTGGAAGCTTTTTAGTAAAATTATATATTATTACCTAAAATTACTAAGTTATTCTGCAAAATAAATACAATAATTTCAAATAATAATTTTTAATTAATGTCATCGAGTTTTTGTTATAATACTGCCACTGACTTTGGTTTCAATAATATAATTTTAAACATACATTTGGCGGAAGATCCACAAATTGAAACAATCTTTCTAATACGATATATGCCTCAGAAATAGAGAGAAATAACTTTAAGACATTTTTCCAATACAGATAATAATTAAAAAGAACATAATAATTAAAATCATTTAATCTATATAAAAGAAACGGAATTCAGTTATTGAAAACAGACATACGTTTAAATATATTTTTTTAAAAGTTAACTTGCAAAAAATTAAAGTATCATGTGGTGAAAACAAACGAATAATTTGGGGTTTTTTTTTTGTTTTGGTTTGAATTATCGTCGCACTAGAGCTACACGAGGGCTATTGGCGACGGGCGTCGTATTTTAGAACCACGAACAATTTTGACCCTTTGCTCATACCTCAAAGCGTGTTTAAGAACATTAATAGAGCTTCTTATTATTCCGAGTCATTGGTACTGAGATGGTATAAAACGTGAACGGTCACTGAAGGGGCTTCTCTCAAGAAGATTATTTTCCTTTGAGACCCTAGCAAAAAAAACAAAAAAAAACTTATATATTCTTCATATAAGCATATTTTTCAAAGCAATATAAGTATACTAAAAAGTATTTTTTTGCAAGTAATTTTGAAAAAATTAATGTTATGAAAGGCGAAGTCTTTAAAGCCCTAAAAATATATTTTTGGTGCAAAAATTCAAAAGCATAGCCGTATAAGTTTATTTGTAATTGACAGTTCATTCTAACGTTGTTTTTTTTTATGCAAAACGCCTTTAAAATATACTGCTTAAAAATTAGTTTTTTGATAACTACAACGAAATTTTTTACTAAACTAAACTACTTGTATGGGTAAAAAAAAGTTAAAAAGGGATTTTCAGATCTTCTGTCGAACCATTTCAGTGCTTTAAAGTTTAAAAATAAATAGTGCAGTAAACACAGTTATGTAAAATGAAACAATCATTTGAATGGATGTCAGGTCTCAGGAGTTAGGTTATTTTGGTGTTCCGTGGTCTTTTACCAGTATTAAAGGCGACATTTAAAGCAGATAGGACTTTTTTTTTAAAATTTTGATTTAATAGCGTAATGGTAAGTCGGAAGGTGATAAAATATTTAGGGAAAACTTTAAAAGCTAAAACAATATCCTTAATCACAATTATAATGAACAAAGCATAGAGAATGTTTTCAATTAAAAGTTAAAAAAAACAATCGACCTGATTTATTTGAACATGTATTTGTTTTTACCTATCAATGCATTACGCTTTTTGCTAGCTTAATATGGTAAAATAGGCCAACGCAGTGACAGCAAGAGTTGAAACTAGTTGTGTATGAATGACTTCTTCTTTATTGAATAATAAGATTAAAGTTCGTTTGAAAAATATTTTTTTAAAGCTTTCCAATTGACCAAAAGAAAATATATTAATATCCAAAACAAATGTTTTACTTTGTAATAGACGATTAAAAAAAATTACGTAGTTATTTGACCCTCTGAGAGATACAGACGTATAAACCGGTCGCCTGACTGTCCGGTTTTCCAGCAGCACACATAGTTTTTAAAAATTTATAAATGTAATAATTTTTCTGAAATTTTAAAATTTAATATATCATGTATATTTTTTTAAAAATTAAGAAATTAAATTTTCAGTTATTTTTTTAAAAATTTAAATACCCTGCAGTGAAAACAAGTACACTTCAGCCAATTTGCTTATTACTCAGAGTGTTAAAACAATTATTTCTGAAAAGAATGTGACCAATTTAGCCGTTTTTCAAAAGTACAATAATTATTTGTAAACAAACACAAATAATTTTTTTTTAAATGCAAGTATTGAAATTTGTATTCAGATTGAAAAGGCTTTTAAAGTTACAGAAGAACTGGATAGCACAAAAACCCTCACCAATCAGTCTTCTTGACATCGGTCTTGGTGGCCTTCTTTCCAGCATGGGCAAATTGGAAATGATGATCAAATCACAAAACAACAATGGCAAAAAATGACAAATTTAACACTTGACCGACAGATTCACATGAACGATTTTAATCACGAAACAATTCCAAGCGTTACCGCTACCTGTTTTCTTGTGAAAAAACTTTTCTAAACGATTGATTTTTTTAAAAAAGTCCTTGAGTAACTTTCCCTCATAGCATAGGTATCAAGAATTATTTTTATGTATTCGAATTACTTTTTTACGAGGACACTTTTTTTTAATCAGGATTCAATCGAAATCAAGTTACTATCGTCTTTTGCACATGGATATGCTTCGATGACTTCTGTAGCGTTTGTATTTTTTGATGCCATCGAGGAACTCCCAAACATGGTATTTGTGTTCAGAAACAGATGTTCTTCTCCGAAAATCGCAAGCCACATGTGGCCTATTGATTCATTTGGTACACGTACAATCATAGAAGCTTTACGTAAAAATACATAGTAATACTATTCGATTTTATTTATTAGGTGAATCTGTTGATAGAATTACTGAGTTGTACGATGTTTCACATCACAACAACAATTATGATAGCTTATCTTTATTCCTCGGGCTTCAGAACTCGTATTTTAAGTCGGATCTCAGGTAAATTCTACATTTTTTCTCATTTTCAAACTGTTTTAAAGATGGATTTTAGCTGATATTGAGGAATAAAATGAAGAACAGTTCACGAATTTTTTCTGAAAATGAACATTGATATAGATTGTCATTATCGTATCCATAAATGAAGGTAGCTACCAGAACGCGACGAGCTATAAATTTCATAAAACAGGTATTGAAATTATGATTAACAAGACACTAGAAAATTGCTGGTTTTACTCTAGAGACACTGGGCAACTGTTAACTTTGAGTTAGAATATCCAACAATTCAAACAGTCTTTACTTCCAGATGACAACAATCGCAGTCAATACAAACACAACCACAGACCATAACAATCTGATACTCCAGAAGGGACAGATGGAATATCTTCACGAACTTCTTCGAACATGAAATAATCCATTTAATCGGAGAACAATCTTTGTAAATGGCAGCATCCAAATTTCAAGAGTTAATGCAAAACCAATGACACACCTTTGAGGGCGGCGGTTTCAAAAACACAGGTGACAAGAAAGAAGCGCGAGCACAGGCAGACAGCATCCTCGCCATCGCACATTTCAAGTCCCGTTTTTTGAAAGTAAAAAATAATAATAAAGAGTTGGCGAAAAAAAGAAAAAAAAACAAAGCCAAAGACCGGACTATCCCGAAGGGTTAACACAAAGGTAAGGGACTCAAACAGGTGAGTTGGCTGATGTGCTTTGGCGCCTTTTTGTATTCAGTTGCTTAAGGGGTCTAAGGAGTCTTAAAAATGTGCAAAGAAGGCACTACAAAACATAATTTGATCTTTCATGTCATTTTTGAACTACTCAATGTATAAGTATAATTTTTTTATATGTAATTCTACAAGATTTATTTATTATAAAAAAAGTTTTAAAATTTATGAAACTTTAACCAAAACTAAAATAAATGATATAAAACATGAAGTTATTTGAACACAGTGTGATTAGTCTTGCGCGGCAAATTGTGAGGTCAAAATTGAAAAAATGACCATGAAAATGGATTTATATTGTACAAATATGTACAAACAAAGACTTATACCTAAATTTTCAGCTCAATTTTAATTAGAAATTATTTTAAAAATAATTTAAAATCAAAATTTTTAAAATTTTAATAATTTTTTTAGAAAAAAGTTCTTAAAATAATTTCTAATTAAAATTGAGCTGAGAATTTAGGTATAAGTCCTAGTTTGTACATATTTGTACAATATAAAGTCATTTTCTTGGTCATTTTTTCAATTTTGACCTCACAATTTGCCGCGCAAGCCTAATCACACTGTGTTCAAATAGCTTCATGTTTAATATCATTTATTTTAGTTTTGGCTAAAGTTTCATAAATTTTAAAACTTGTTTTATAATAAATAAATCATGTAGAATTACACATAAAAAAATTATACTTATACATTGAGTAGTTCAAAAATGACATGAAAGATCAAACTTTGCTTTGTAGTATCTTCTTTGCACATTTTTAAGACTCCTTAGACCCCTTAATTGCTGATTACTGTCGCTTTTTAAGTACTTATAAGCAGGAAATGAACCAACGTACTGACTTCTAAGCATGAACCGACCATTCATTTCCATATTTGAGCTTGAAAAAGATGCAACTGATATTGTGTTCAAAACTGAGTTCTAAATGAAGGGCTGACTTTAACCCTTTAACCTCACAAGGTAGGAGAAATTCTCATCCCCGAAATACGAGTTTTTCTAGGCAGGAAAAAAGCGAAATGGAATCGTCCTGTATCAAAAAATACCCAAGTGATTATTTCGGCAGTTAGTCATCCTATGTAATCGGACCTTTTTGACTTTGTGAATAAATAACATTCTAAGTTAATTGCATGAAACAAAATTTTTATAAGGGGAGGTTTTCATATTAAAAATGTTAACAACTTTGAAATTTCCAATAGTAACACCCATATTTGATTATTTAGACATGTTAAGCATCCTCGAAAACCCCTAAATAATAGTTTTTGTTACATTTGAATGAATATTTAACGAGTTATTCCATCGAATCACTTGATGTCCTATGGGGGACCATCTCAAGGTTGTTGGTTTAATGATGTTTATCTTCCTTTCCAAAGCCGTATTTGTTTATCAAGTTCATTTATGATCTTATACACAGTCCCCTGAAGCGCAATAAAAAAGTATTTTGTGATTTACTCAGCAAATTATGAATAAAAGAAATTGAAAATTGGGATTTCGCTTAAACTTCCTGTCTTAAATATATTTCTGTAAAAATATTAAGGGGTTTCTATTCATAATTTTTAAAAAAATTAAAATAATAATTATTTTAAACTATAAAATTTTTTTTAAATACCCCAATATTGAATGCATTTTGTTTGGGTTGTTATAATTTCTTTTCAGTAAAAAATTCGTTTCATTATCTTAATTATTTATAGATTGGGATAGTTTTTTATGTGCAACTCATTTAACATTATGGGACCTAAACTTTGCATGTCTCTAACTCCTCTAATAATGCTTAAAAACTAACAAAATTTGGCATTTCGTATTAACATAGGTCAGAGATTAGAAATATGGACTCAAAAAGGGGTGTTGCTATTGGAAATTTTAAAGTTAGTAACATTTTTAATATGAAGACGGCCCCTTATGCAAAATTTTTGTCATGCAATTAACTCAGAATGTTATTTTTATGCAAAGTCAAAAAGGTCCGATTATATAGGATGACTAACGACCGAAATGATCACTAGCGGATACTTTTTTTTTCCACAGCACGCTCAATTTTTAACATACCCAACACCCCTATTTGTGAAACGAAACGGCCGAAAACGGCCTTCCCGATGTTTGCTGGTAGAGCCGTCCTGGGCCGGTTTCGAGGTTAAAGGGTTAATAATGGTCTAATTCTACATTTCCAAAACAAAAAGTTACTTTTGATACTTGTATATACTACACCCAAAAATGTTTTAAATAAAATTTGGAAATACTACAAGCGCTGACTATAACTCGTTAATTCATATAACATTCGAAATCGGTACTTTTACACTTCGAAGACGCGGTTTTAATTCAATAAAAATGTCGAAAGCGATAAAAAAAGGACGGAAAACACATGCAAAAGTTTACTTCGAACAGAGAAAACTTTAGTCAGACAATTTGATTTTTGTTGTTGCTCAAAATGCATTTTGCATCAGTTACAATTCTGTCAATCCATTATTGCAATTTTCTAAAGAATGGTCGTGATGAAATTGCGGATGTCATTTATAAAGCATTTGACTATTATTAGCATGCACTTGAAAAGCCTAACGCAATTAGCATATTTTCAACTGCGAACAAGTGCATTATGTAAAACTATTAGGAAAAGGTATTGTGTGAAAATTAAATCTTTCTTCGTGTAGGATTCAATGAAAGAAAAGAATGAGCAAAACCATTTTCAGCTATTTTGTTTATTTTTGTTAAAAGAAGGTTTACAGAAGATAAGTAAATGGTTAGAACTCTATAAAAGGAACAATTAAGTGAATTGCGATTTAAAAATAAACGTTTTTTAAAAACCAAATAACTACATTGAAGAGTTTAAGGTGAGGGTTTATTCATGGATATTTTAATCTACCACTTTTAATTTGCTTAAAAATAAATTAAAATAGTTTCGTCACCAATAAAAAGTGTTTAG
Organism: Hylyphantes graminicola; assembly: GCA_023701765.1. Lineage (NCBI taxonomy): Eukaryota > Metazoa > Arthropoda > Arachnida > Araneae > Linyphiidae > Hylyphantes > Hylyphantes graminicola. The sequence goes on along the minus strand of CM043118.1, from coordinate 39,963,940 downwards.
AAAGCATCGTTCAAGATAATAATTCTTTACATACAAGTAAATTATGATATTTGAATGGAGCCTGATTTAAGTCTATACCCACGTTTGTAACGCAATCGGATAATAATTTTTGAACCCTCTTATATTGTATTATCTTTAGATTTAAAGTTTATCCCGATACAAGTTAAAATAAAACCATTGAAATTTAAGTCTCGAAATATTTACTACCAATACAATGATTATTTCAGATTACTATATACTTAACAACTAATACTTTTTATGTTTAAAATCTGGTCAGCAGTTAATAAACAGACTTCTATTTAAAATGACTATGAAATTGGTAACTATACAATTTTTGGATACTTATTCTGCAGAATACCGCATATCTTAAAAGTCAAGCAACAAAAATAATATTAGTATCAATTTACCATACTTAAAATTAAAAATTTTTACACGACACGCACAAATTAATAAACGGGAGCCAACTTTTATGCTTCTACAAATGCATAAAAGTTATGATTTGCACTGTTTCGTTCTTATTTTTAGATTTATTGCTCCCGTATAATGGACTTTTATCTAAGGTAGGGATTTAAGCCATTAACTGCGTGTGGGGTATACGAGGAACATGATCCTCGTTACTTAACGACAAGGTCACACGATAACAATATTTTAATGGATGGAAATGTTGAACAACCTGTTATAATGCATCTGCCCATTTACCTGAACCTGCAAAATAGTGACAATGGGCATAGTCTTCGTATGTGCCGAATATTAGTAGTTTTTGAATTTACAGAATTCGGAATTAGAAGAAATTCATTGTATGTTTACATAATAAGCAGAAATATTTAGTTGAAAAATTTTCTGTGTTGGTATTGTTATAAGTTATAAATACATATTAATTAACTATTTTCTAAATTTTTTAAGTTCTGCATATAAAAAAAAAGATTAAAATCATCTTATTAATTGAAGTTAAATTTGAGTATATGAATTTAAATACGTCACTTGTAGAAAATATAAATGTTTTATGTCACAATAATGGTTATTGACTGCTCCATTCCTCCTATCAAGGTACATATTCTTCCGATTTATCACAAGATAATTTTCGTATACAGTCGTATAGAGTATAATTTCGCAGTTGGAAAAAGTCAAAATGTACGAGAAATATAGGCTAAAATCGATCCTCTGAGTGTCAAATAGATGATTCTTGCTAACATTCCGTAGACTCCACGAAAACAATAGCGCGCCAAATGAGGAAGCCCAGAGTGTAGCCTTCCAAAAACCAAAACAAGTGCAAGAAAACTTACAAGAAGAAAGAAAATATAAAAACAAAGATCTGTGGTGGCAGAAGAAGAGGTTCACCCACCTGGCCGACGCCAGGTAAAGGTCGAGTCGATTTTGTGAAGGGAGGGTGGCAACAGGTAGGCGAGGAACCAGCTCGAACACACCTTTTGGTTCAATGGAATACGAGTTCTTGTTTCAGTTTCCGATCTGGGAAACAATAAGTGCATTTATTCTGTTACGAGAGGGTTGTCAAGGAAGATATTGGATGACTTAGATTTTATAACTAGGATAAGTTTAAAATGTTGGATTTCGAAAGTTTCTTAGGAAAGAGGAATGATTAAACGACTCTTTCAACGTGGAATCTAAAGCGTGTATACTGATCGAACATTTGCAACAACTTGGGCCCTGCAGCCAGGAGACATTTACATGACTCCTGGTCAATGTTTTTAAAGCCAAAGTTTGTAAAAATGCATTGCATCCTGTACAGTACCAAATGTAAATATACAGAGCGAACAATTGTCATCTAGCAAGCACAAGATTTTGGGGAACAGTCTTAAATAATATTGAAAATATTTAATTTATGAATTGCTTTTACAAAAAAATCACCTAAACTGTTTCATAGCGTTTTCAAACTGATCCTTGGTCTGAACCAGAAACTTTCGTCCATACCGATCCACAAACTCCGAAAAACTTCGATATGGTAATTAGAGACCTACACTAGGGAGGCAAAAATATAATTCAAAGACTACACATTTTGAGTGGTTAAATAAAAACTTTAACCACTTCAATCGCAACAACAAGATATAGAAGCACAAAACAATTCACCACCACACCAACCTCACACACCACCAAAACAAAGCGACCTGCAAAACAAACACGACACGCCCCTACACGGTCACGTTCAATTACAGAAAACTGAAATATCAATTACAGAAACCCCCAAACATCGGAAAATGCTCGGCAAAAGCGGCTATTAGCCAAACAGGCACGCTTCCGCCGCTGAGCTAACACGCGAGGGACAGCTGCATAGAGGGCCAACAATCACAAAAGGGTGACTTACCATGGACCCTCATCCGCAGGCCACCTGGTCGTAGATTGGGTTATTAAATATCGTGTTTCACGGTTTAACCCACAATTATTAAGGCCCCTACCCTTCCCTTTATGACGAATGTATCATTTTGGGTTATTTTTAAGGAACATTTTAATGAGTTATTTTTACAATGTGTGGCATGTTAAATGTGGCACATGTTTTAATTTGAAAAGCAATTATGAGTACTTTTTTTATTCAGAACAAATCTAAGAACACCCAACAACAAGGTATGACACCCACGAGGCATACAGAAGTAAGTAAAAAAAACCCCACAAAATTAAAAATTTAAAATTGTAAATAAATAAGAGAGAGTGACAAGTCTTCATTCTTCAGCCAGATTCGAGTAGATTGTAGCTCGTTTTTATCATTTTCATATTTCTATTCTAGCGTCTACATATGGACATCATGTGAAATTTTTTGAAGATGGAGAAATTTTTTGAAGATGGATTTTGATCATACGGAGAATTATTCCCCCTCCCCATTGAAGTTGGTTATCGGATATATCACCACAAATCTCTGGATGGAGAGATTCTTGGATACTTAATAGCAAAATTAAATGCTCACTCCTACTTATGCACTCAAATTACAAAACCATTTTTTTTTAAAGCTAAGAAACACATTTCTCAATACAGTTTAGTTTGTTAATACGACTTATGAAAATTTCATGATGATTTGATAATTGAAAAGTTAATATTTGAAGCAAATCTGGTCAGGCTGCTAAACTAGACAACTTTTTTAGCATTCAGGAAACATCTTATTCCCAATCATAATAAATAACTGGTTCAAAACCATACCTTATTTATTATTTTGCATTTTAACCCAACTTCAAAACTGTGAATTGCAGAAAAGGCACAATACAAAACCATAGCCTGCATGAGGGTGCACGCGCCAGCACGTCTGAATGCACACGCTATCGAAAGGGAGGAGGGCCCTGAAATTGTATGCGGAAGACCCATCCTTTTGGGCCTTTGTGGGGGCCCCTTTTGTTAGTGTAAATGTGTGCCGCTATAGTTGTTTGAACTGCAGATGGCATTTTGTAAAATGCTGCTGAAATTGAAAGTTTGGAAAGGATAAACTATTGTTTAAAATTTTTAAGTCTAAAAGCTATTTCAACAGCATATCCTTATATTTGTATATATAAATAAACGAAAATATTTGATTTATTATATATTTTTTAATTTAAAACGGTCTTTATTCGTTAAGATACAAACTACCACATTTATCACCTTGGAAGATTAAAAAAAACGCACATGGACCCTAAATACTTCTCGCCCCTCATTCATTCCGCTATATTTATTGAATCACGACTTTAAAGTACGGCAGATTTAACGTGCACTAGCCCCACAAAAAAAAATCCCTCACTAATAACTTGGATTTGTTACCAGGTCTGTCCAGTAGCTGCACAGCCGTGGCCGGAAAGTATCCACTTGAAGATGTGTAGTTGGGGTGGAAAACGATTCCGCGCCATCGTCCATCCGCACGCTGCTCCAAAACCTAGAAAATTAAAAAAAAATCATAAAAATAACATAAAAGAAAAAGAAAAAAAATCAAATTATTTTATTGTTGTTCTCGTGTCCATGAATAATGTATGCAGTAAAATAAGTGAAGATACGGAATAAAGAGTCACTAAATTCCTTCGAATGTCTAATTCCTTTAATTTACAGTCTTTTCAATTCGATCATCAACAACCAGAACATACAATACGTACGTCGCCGTCGTTCACTCTACAGTAAACACCTTCAGCTTATGCAACTGTTTTGCTGCCTGGTTGGATCTTACTTGAGAAAGGAAGTTATCGAGTGTGGAGTGGCTAAATAGTGAAAAAACTTTATTTTACAGAATGTTAAGTTTGCAACTACATTCTTTATTTAGTGACCATATTTTTGGTTGAAATAACGCCTAGACGCGATAATGAATGTCTTTCTATAACCACGGTCAAGCAACGAGGCAGCCTTACACTGAGCTGGCACTCTGGGCGTCATCGTACCCTGCGACAGAACTTTAGACCAAGGCAGATTTAATGATCAGATGTGAAATGGGGGTCAATATTTTAAACGAAAACCTCTTTGATATATTTGGTTATATCTAAAGACGTAAATGTAGTTGAATTTATAGTTTTCAACTAACCTAAAAAAATGGGAACTAGAAAAGCTTTTATAGAAGAGTGCTTCAAAAATAGGTAAAAAGGTCGAATAAGATTTTGGAAGCAAGAATTTTCAGAAATACATTTCTTTGATATTTTTCTTTACTTTTGAAGTAAACCAATTACAGTTTGCAAAATAAAATGCCAAAAAATAAGAAGAATAGGATATAAATTTGGTGTATATCTGTGTCATGCAGAATATTGTGGATCAACAACAACAAAAAAAGTCCGATTCAGTAGGATGATATAACAGCTGATATAGAATCACTGATGTTTTCTTTTTTTTTTAAGTAGCTGTACACATAAATTTTCTTTTAATGTATCCCAAACGTGTATACTGCATATACCCAGCACTAAATAATTCTACAACGTTCTAAATAAAGTAAAAGACTGCTTCAAAAACAACTAAGACAAAACAAAATTCACGCAAACTATTCTAATGTAAAGAAAAGCTAAAACTAAATCACAACCCCTAAAATTTAATGAACTCTGCATCCGAATCCGAACCTCACTTAATCCATAACCCATTGTGCAGTGACATGCTCTACATACCACACCAAAAAGGAATCAAGAATGGAGAATGGGAAAAAAGAAAAAAAAATCCACTGCTTGCTCTTGAGATCGCTCTGGTGCAATGTCAAGTCAAGCACTGTGGTCAGGATGGAAAATTTTCACGATTTTTTGATAACAGTTATTTTATTTTCATACTGTATTTTTATATGATTAGTCAGTTTGAGCCAGTTCATCACTTTATAGCATCCCAATCCGAACAAGGCAGATAGCGGTAAACTAAGTTTTTTTTATCAACAATTAAATGTGCCATTTGCTTCAATTGGTTTTATCCATGGAAGTAGCTTTTATTTTAAATAAATGAATTAACATGTTTTTAATTATACATTTATCTGAGTATACACGGGTTTTAACTGCACAAAAGGTGTAAATTATATTAGATTGGATTTATTATTAAAGTAGTTTTTATTAGAAACTTCTTACGAAATAGCATGTAAACTTATTTAAAAACAATTTCTAGTGCATTTTGTACGTGATAATAAACCCTCTTTTTTTTATCCGGCGCTTTCGGGAATCCTACAGCTTTTTGGCACTGAATTCGCCGGATAAGCAAGAGTACTCTGTACCGTACCGAGTACAGAAATGTACGTAAGGATTTTTTTACTAGAATTCGCCGGATAAGCAAGAGTACTCTGTACCGTACCGAGTACAGAAATGTACGTAAGGATTTTTTTACTAGAATTCGCCGGATAAGCAAGAGTACTCTGTACCGTACCGAGTACATAAATGTACGTACACTCTCAAAACGAACGAGCGATTTTAACTCAGTCTGATTAATTTTCACTCCTCCAGTCTGTAAAATGCACTTCTCCTTTTGGAGTGGATCCTTTGTGTGTTAAACCTCCGACAGGATCACTCCAAACGAGTGATTTTAACTCAGTCTGAGTTCATATTCACTCCTTTCCAGTGTCGAAAATGCACTTCTCCAACTGGAGTGGATTTCACTCGTTTGTTTTAAGAGTGTACAGCTTTTTGGCACCGAATTCGCCGGATAAGCAAGAGTACTCTGTACCGTACCGAGAATAGAAATGTACGTAAGGAACTTTTTTATTATATTAGAATTAAGATTCCGTTCTTTCGAAAGATCACGTCCGGAAGAACCTATTGATACTGCTTTCACAACCCAACATAGTTGTCCTTGCATACCGTCAAAAAAAGTCAAAGCCAAACCACACAATGGACCCTAGAGGGAAAGAATTATACGGACAACAAAAAGATAGCCCCCACCAAAAGTCCGTGGGAATTTCTGTCCTTTTTTTCTGATGGGAAATATTTGTTTGGGTGAGAGGGGATCGCTTACAGATGGAAAAAAAAAGAAGTCAGAAGGGGGCGAAGCTGCAAAAATTCGAACGTTTTTTTCTTGTAGAAGTACTCGACGAGAAAATGATGGTCAGTTCGGGTCAAACACGTCTGTCAGGGGCAGATTTTTACGTCGCTGGGGACAGAAGTTTCCGGGAAAAGTTTAAGAGGTGGATGGAAAAGTTGTCATGGGCTTTCATAAGAACAGTGACGGGAGATAAATCTGGGAGGCTTGTGCGTGATGTTCGATTTTCCCACCCAATCACCTGAAGCAGTTTTGCAGGAGTGTTCACCCGCGCAGCAATTGGTTGGTTGGCAGACATATATTTTCAGGCTTGTGTGCTTGGTCAGAGACCCGCTTATAAACCTTCGTCAAGTAAGACCGCTGCCATCTATCGCGCGCCACCTCCACAATTAAGACATGTCCCTAAAGGGGAGGGAAATAGTCTCCAGGGACATACCCGTGGGAAACTGCGCAATGACCGCCCACGGGACTTTCGGACCCAACAGATTTAACGAGCACGTTCTCCGCGTACTCGACAAACACAAACATCCATGCCTTATCGGGATTCGAGCCCGGTCCCAGAAGCTCTAAAGGCTAACTACACCTTAACCATTGCGCCGCCGGGTCGGCCACGCAGCAATAACCCGGGTTATTTTGACACCGCCATCAGAAAGCGCACAGAAGTTAGGATGTGATATGGAATAATTAGTACAGATGAATGTCTCTGCGAGATAAGCGAATTGTACTAAGTGTAAACGTGTTTCCACTGCAAATGAATTAAATTTAAATGGTTAACTCAAGTTATAGTTTTAAAAAAATTATATTTTTGAAGCAGATTTTTCCATACTTTACATTCGGAAATAAAAAAATAAAATTTAGAAAGTGTTAAAATTTATGTTGTTGCTGGAAATCTGACAGTAAAAAAAAGTAGATGGGTTTATAAATTTGTATTCGGCGGCTGTACAATAAATATCAAATCACAAATGTCTTCACACATTCATAATTTTAAGGATTAATATTACTAAAAATATAAGACCAATGCTTTATCATTACAGATCAAATATACTTGCCGTATATCTGTGCTAGAGTTCTGTACAGTAGTTAAAATAATTAAAACAAATAAAACGCACGAAACAAAAGGTGGATCTCGCTATAATTCCATTTAAAACTTGAACCCTAACTTTGATTTATAATTGTATGTTAATGATAAACAAGTTTAATACAAAAAAAAACATATCTTCAAGTTTGCAAAACCTTCAATCCACCAAATATTGAAAACAGATTCAACTTTAAACCGGTTAAGCTAACAACAAAACAGTAGAGTTCACAGATTTCACATAGTGGGAAGGGCTTAGTTGTTTTAATAAAAATAACATGATATGAATTAGTCTGTTTGAATTGAATTTTATGCAGCTCTTTGTCAATAGCCACGGGTAGCTCTAGTGTGACTTTGGATAAAAAAAAAACCCAGATAACACAACCTTATAAACCGGACTTCAACTTATTAAACAACACACCCAAAGGGATAAAATAGCAATAAAATACAAATACTTGCCGAAAAAAGTACTATTACAAAACTAAAATATTTATGGACACTTTAAATGCAATAGGAATAGTCGCATTTCCGAAATTCATTTTATAATACAGGAGTTAGCTGGTCTTAGGTAGCTAGGAAAACATTAAGTAAGGTTATGAAATGGGCGTGAAATATTCATAAAAACAACAAATTTAATATCACAAAGGGCGGGTTTATAAGTTTGTATTATGGATACAGATGTCCTTCTACTTAAAATGGGCTTGACTAGTCATAAAATGCAAGACAGTTACTAAAAGAGTTATTAAAAATCTTTAAGTTTACGCATTAGTGTATATAAGAAAAATGAGGCATAATTCTATGTGATTTTGTAATAGTTGTACATTCTATATAGTAGTCTATGTAGTTCAAATTTAGAATTACAACAAACCATTCAATGGTTTTGCTGGTTTATGGAAATTTAAAAAGCTTTTTAAATGTAAAATAATGATGACGGAGATTTGAAATCATAAAATAATTTAACAGAACCATTAGTTTGAAAAAGGGAAAGAAAAATACGAAAGTACTTGAATGCCATTATTTTTAATTGCATATTCAATTAAAAAATGGAAAGCATAGCTAGCATGCTTAGCCGAAAGTTTGTGAAACATAGACTTTTTAAAATACAAATTATATTTTTGCAATGAAAAAAAAAAAACTCTTTCACAATAAATCGAATATCATTGAGTAAAATTACCAATTTAAAATAATAAATATAATGTAAACCTAAACTAGAAAATATTTCACAACATAAAATAGTTTATACTTCAAAACGGGCTTAAAAAAGGAATCACAATAATCTAAACAATCAATCCTTTACTATGAAACAAAGAACTTTATAGTAAGATATGTTTAGATCTTGAAGAGAAAAAATACCCTAGTGATATATCAAAATATTATCTTAACAGTTGAGAAATCGGAAATACCAATTTCACGCTCAGTGACATTTAATAATTACTTAAATAAGTCTTTGAAACAATAGTTTTTTTTTTTTGATATCTTGGTTAAGGAATTTTTTTTAGTCATACATCAGAACAATTTACTATAGCAGGCGAAGGTTGCAAGAACCAATGAGATAAGGAAATAAATATAATTGATTTAAATAAAATTTATAAACAGGTACTATTTAAAAAGTCTAATATAACTTGGGATTAAATTTTTTAAAATAAAAAGCTTAAATATAAAAATTAAACATAATTGTTCATATTTAACTAGTTCCCCTAAAAGCTCAATAAAACACATTCTTTCGAATGATTTTTGTGACGATACTTTACGTGAGTTACGAATTAAATTAATGCATCCCAATACATACACATTTGGATTTTCCTTTTCTATCAGTAGTATTTGAAACATGCATTTTAGATCATTTACAAAACTACACTTGAGTCATTCAAACATATATACACAATCTAAAAGTACTTTTGAAGCGAGAACAAAAACCACGTTCACTGAAAACAATTGCTTCAAGCCAAACGTTTCCGAAATATCGAAAAACTAAAAGCAAATGGGCATTCTAAAATTTCTAAAAACAAGCCCATTTCCCTAGCCATTTGGCCAAGTTGCGATACACCGAGTACAAATCCCAGGGAGCATTGCACACCATCGGGGATGACGTTGCACAAGAGTTGATATTTAGAATCTTTTAAAGAGCTGCTATTTCTGTATATGTCTTTATTATAATTTACATATTTTTAGTAAATTATTACTAATTGATCTACCTTTTTTTTGCCTAATGTATGATTACCGTTACTATATACCCCTGGTTTATCATTTCAGGATAAAAATGTTATCCTTAATTTTTTTAATTCTCTGTGAGAGACAGACGTCATCTGATTGTCAGATATTCCAGCAACACACATATGTTTAAAAAAAATATAAATTTTATAACTTAAAGTATGGAATATTTATAAGACAAGTGCAAATATATATATAAGACTGCTACAAGAATCTGCTACAGAATTTTTTTTAAAAAAGTAATTAAATTTTTATTTAAAAATTAAAATCTCATACAGTAAAAACAAATTTACATTTCAGCCAATTTGCGTATCTCTTCGTGGATAATTTTTTTCTTCGTGTAACTTAATTTCTGTTATGCCCAAATTGTTCTGCACCATGGTCCTCATGTGCCTTATATTTGGTTAATTTAAATAAACTTAAGAAGGAAACTCGTTTCACGTGGTAAATTTTCTTGCCAACCGTCATCAATGGGTTAAACCTAACTCGCTGTTTAACGACTAAAATTCAATGACACATATGCCAGTCAATAAAAATATATATTTATGATACGGAATTTTCACAAAACAAACCATCTTTAAATATTTTATAGAACCAGTACAAAATACCACACCTCGAAGTTCACTAACTCCAAAATAAACCTCAGTGTATGGGGGAGGAGGAATCTTATCTGTAGCACCCCGGTGCCAGCCAACCATCATCAATCAAGCGATACCAACAGAACTAAAGCCTTCTGCAACAAGCCCCCCTGTTTTCTCGAAATATGTAATAAGACTACGGCTAACGTGGGCAGGTAAACTGCAGTATCTAGCCTGGATGACATGGACCAGTGTTGCAAGAACTCAATAACTCCAACCTTTAAGAAAATATACTGAAAAGACTGATTATTTCAGAGTAGAAATGGTTTAATTCATAGTTGTGGTTATTGCAGTTTACCTGCCACGACAGATTACGATTAAAAAATAACACCCAGTACAAAAGGCCTAAAAGCTAGTAGGGGAGTGGAAGGATAAAAAGGAGGATTTAAAAAGGGGGAGAGGTAGGCCATTCATCCTGTTATCTGCTTTGGTGTAATCCTTTCCGGTTATTGTTCACGGAGTTAGGGGGATGTAAAGTTCTGGAGGGGGGTAGGTGTTTGAAATGAAGATAGGGGATTGGGGTGTAATATGAGTAAATTAAATTGTATTAAGTAATTTCTGTAGTTTAGTAGGAACAGAGCCGATGATCTGGGCTGAAACATTGAACTTTTCCCCCCTAGTAAGAGGAATTTTTGCGACTACATTATTGAGTTAGTTTCTAAGCTTGAAGTTGGTTCCAGTAAAAAAAAACTTGTGTTGACTTTTTATACAACAAAGTGTGTTTTCCCTCAGTTTTTTGTAAAGTTGTATCTCAATTTGAGAAACAACATGATTAGCACAAAAATTATGTTGGAGGAGCAGCGCCCCCCTCAAGGTGTAGTACATCTGCTCTTTAGTGTTTCGAATAAATAACTATACTAAAGCTTAACAAAACATATATAATACAATATAGTTTAAGGATTTTGTCAATCGTGCTTGGAAATAATAAAAGTTTTGTACTGAGTGTACGCCTTTCTAAAGGGCTGTACCAGTAATGACACTTCCATAAATACTCTTTAAAAGAGAATAAATTTTCTGTTTTAAAACGGATAAAAATTCTACTTGGTTGGAAGTCTACACTCTTAAAACAAAAGAGTGAAATCCACTCATATAGGAGAAGTGCATTTTCAACACTGGAAAGGTGTGAAAATTGACTCAGACTGAGTTAAAATCACTCGTTTGGAGTGATCCTGTCGGAGTTTTAACTAAACAAAAGAGTGAAATCCACTCGTTTGTTTTAAGAGTGTACTGTTTTCCTTCTCCCAAACTGATTACTCATCATGATTACCCTGCATCATATTATTTCGACGCGACGCGACGTAAGCGATATTGGTCTACGAGGGCAAAATTATCCCAGATATACGACGAGACATAGAATCGAATCTTTTCTCTATCAATACCTAATAAAAACAATTTCTACTTACAGTAACCTGTTGTCCTTCTTTGAGACGCAGTGAGTTTGGATCTCCTGGTTCATCGTAGTCTCGAATGGCACGGGCTTGGACAGCATTGATAATTTCTGAAAAAAAAAGGGGAACATTATAATTATATCTTATAAATGTGTTCATACATATTTTTTTAAAACATTATTCCACCATTATATATAGAACCAATTTAAAATGCCAAATGTGCCAATATTTATAGAATATTCAGATCAAAAGGCTTTAACTTAAGACTACGAATTATTGAAAAAAATGTCTATGTCTGCGGCGGTATTAATTTTTTTTTAAATCTTAGAAGATTTAAATAAAAACCCTCTGTGATTCATAGAAATATACACTTGTAGTGTAATTCTATACCGTCTGAACTTTTCGAAGTATAAAGAATGACATTTCGTTCCCGAGACAACAACATTATTTCTGAAAGTAAAAAAACCCCCACAAAATAACTTTGCCAATTTACTAATTGAAAGGAAAAATAAAGTAGTCACGGCCGAAATACGAAATGAAAAGACGTTAAAAGTTTGTGAAAACAAGAGTTAGATACTTCCTCTCCCCAGTGAATCCAAAATTCGGATCAATAAGCTAATGCCCAATTCAACTGAGTAGCCAAAGAATCGTAAGTTTGGTGGGCAAAACTCAGCAAAACTTTTATATAAAGAGGTGAAAAGTCTATAAAAAAAGATAGGGGAGTAAGTTAACACAGATTGGATGAGGTTTTTCGTTCGTGAAGACTGCTCTAAAATGGCTATAAGAAGTGAAGTAAGAATTCTACGAGTAAGTACTAGTAAGTTGGGAAAGCAAAAACTGGAAGCCTGTAGCTTGTCTTCAACATTTTTTTTACAAAAGCACTTAATAGAAAATGAAGTAGAAATTAGTATTTTCATTCCCATTGCCACAGAACATCACAAAAACAATTTCAAAAACCCCACGCCAATAGCCGACGTATTTTGCAGAATAGTTAAAGGGAGCTACGGACTTATACAGGTTTCAGTTCTGTTGTTTACGAAATACCGCTTCTATAGTATTTACTTATTATATACTTTCGAAGGAGTAAATTTTCAATGCGTGTAACTAATTATGGCTGCCACTATTCACCATGACTATAGAAAGTAGGGAAAAGTGCTCAGCTTTGGGACAGTTGTACCTGGGGACATGGGGAATAACTCGCTTTAGGGAAATCGAAAAAATCCTGCATTTTTAGTGGCAACACTACTAACAAAACTTTATCTTCTCTTGTTAAAGAAGGGTCGCCGAAAACTACTGGGGGTATAATAAACAGGATTTATTGATTTCGCACATCTCGAGTAACTTTTACTATCATTTAATATTTTGTATTACGTGTCGGTTTAATCTTCTTGTCAGCTCTTTTTAGTACTACTTAATAAGCCATGTTTGAAGTAATTTTTAATCCTATTTGTGTTTTTCAAAACTTAACACTTTCTTATTACAATGCGTTTTAAAAAATTACCCGATCTGCTGTTCCTAGGGACAGTATTTAGGTTGTACCTAGGGACGTCCCTAGGTACAACCAATTTTTTTGCTGCACTGTAAATTCATGCGTACTGTGCCTGTTACTATTTCTCTGATTTTTCAAATGTCCTTAAGTTCTGATCAGAGATCACAGACCTGCTCTTCTGTATACCTTGAAGAAATTCGACCACTTTCAAAACACCAAAACAAACCAAGAGTGGCAGATAGGAAAATATCATTTTAACACGTTGGATGCCACTGACTCCTTAGGGAGTCGCGTGGTTCCGATTCACCGATAACAGCACATTCCGATGAAATTCATAGTATCGTTTCGCCAACCGTTCTTATGAGTTCAAGTTCTTTTGTAACTCTAGCAACCGATCCTTCTGTGCTTGGAATAATACTTGGTGATTTGAAAGAGAGCATTCTACTTAAAATTACGAGGAAATTAAATCCTTCGTCTCAAGTGTTGGGCGACCAGACACCAAACATACCGCATTTCGTAAAGTGATTCAGTTTGTTATTCAACAGTCTAGCTATAAAAAAATGCAAATATTATGTTTTATTTTTTTGCATTTTTTTTTCAAACAAAAACTACCCAAAAAATATGAATTAGGAAAATTTTATGGTGATTTCTTAGTCGAAAAGTTAATCACTGAAGCAAATCTGGTAATTGGCTTTCAATTCAATTATTTGTGACAGATGATGAGTTATCCGGTTGGAAAAGGCCCGGAACATTTCCTTGTATTATTACGACTAGGTAGCTATCGTGTAGCTTTAGTTAGTGACGTTAATTCAACCTAACCTTGCTATTTTACGATTTCGAATTAAGATTTGTACTTGTTCAAAAATGAACAGTTAGTTTATTTCCATTGTAACGAACAGGTTTAAAAAACAGGATGTTTTTCTACTTCATCAGCTACTATCGATGAAGACTCTATCGATGATTTAGTGGCAGCGAATGTGTTAACCGATAATACAGAAGTCAAACAGAATACGACCAAAAGCAAAAAATCTGCTCCAAGTAAAAATAAAGCAAATATACGTTTGAAAGATGTTTAATGGAAGGTTGGAACTCAACTCTTAATTCAAACATAGATATTTGAAAATGATTCGACACTAAATTTGCATAATTAATCAACAAATGATGATGAACTTCAAGTAGGGGACTTTGTTTCCGTGAGGCTTCTGGGGAAAACAACTGTCAAATGTAATTTGGCCAATATTATTGAAGTACAGGGTAATGAATTTAATATAGAAAAATTAAAAAAATACTGAAAATTCGAATGAATTTACTAAAACTGAAAAATATACTGAAAAAATTGAACTCGATAGCGGTGATACAATTCCAAAACTTCCAGCACCAAATTTTGTTAGCCAAGCCACTAGAAGAGGACTGAAGTTATTTTCCTACGTCTTTTTGATGGTTATATTATAATCTTGGGTAGATTTAATTATTATTATTATTATTATTATTTGGCTTATAAGTTATCTCGCAAATTGCAAATTATGTTATTGAAAAATAAAGCTACTATTTAAAATTACAGCAAACTTACTCTATTTCCAAGTACTTGGGATTACATTTATTAGTTTTTTATAAATAAAAAGCATTTTGGAAGCGTATTCGTTAATTGTATAAAACGTATTTGGAAATACATTTTAAATTAAGAAAAATGAACAGTTCAATATTTTTTTAGAAAAATGTAAAGATGTCATTCTATAAGAAGTCCAAAAATGCATTTGACTTCTTATTTGTACGACGGAATTGTGTTCTAGCCAATTTGGAACAGTGTCCTCAGGTACATCTTGCCTTGTCCCCAGGTACATCACTGAAGTTGTACCTGTGGACAGTGGATGTACCTGGAGACATCGTACCTGTAGGGTTAAATATTAAAGAAAAAAATCTTTAAAAAATACCTTAGTATAGGCAAGACTTTGTTGAAGGAGAATACCTAAAAACTTTTAAATCATTGGTTTATAAAAAAATATTAAAATTAAAAATCTAAATCTGTCCCAAACCTCAGCACCTTCCCCTACTAATTTGCAAGTGAATTTCAATTGAATATGAATAAAGTGTTGATTTTGAAAGGCCAATTCTTTTCACGTTTGCAGACTATTCGCGTTTTTCAGGCTGTCTGGAAAACGAAGAAACTTACGAAACAGACGACATTAAGAAACAACTTTTCATCACTGTATACTATGGCATACTTTTTATTTAAACTTTCCAATTCGACTCGTTTTCCAAATAAATATATACATGAACTGTATATCTACTAATATCAACCCCCTTCGCAAAGTGCTTACGTGAGTTGCAAAAACAAAAAGGAAAAAAAGATCCTTAATAAAATATTCTTTCGCAGAAGTCTCATACTTTCAAGAAGAGCCCAAAATGGTTTATTTTGGAAAACAGATGCTCTCTTTGAAAACCTGAAGTTTCCAACAGTTGTGAAGTCTTCAGGAGAACTGAAAAACCTAGCATTGGCATGAAAGCATCGCAATTAGCATAAGATTTATTTTATAAAATAAAAAATATTTGACTCTTTAAAAGGTAGGTTTGATTAACGTCGGACCTAGAGAGCGAGGGTTATTTGTGCCTGGGCCTAAGAATTTCGATTAGCATTCAAGTGACAAGACAAGTCGATACTTCGGCGCTGACACCCAACGCAACCAGATAAGCAGCATCATACGGGACGACATAACTTTGGACCTTGATGGATTCAACTTGCTCCAGTCATGTTAGGATGAGGTTGAATTATCGTCGCACTAGAACAACGCGATGGCTAATGGCGACGACTGTCGTAATTTAAAACCACAGTCAAGTACCAGTCAAGCAGCCATATAAATGCGTTCTGCCGTGGACAGGTAAACTGCAGTAATCGCAACAATGGGTTGTACCATTTTTGATCTGAAAAAAAAAAATCCACTATGTTTTCTTAATTGTTAAACTAATTGAGCACTGCCGCAACAATGGCCCAAGTCATTATGAAAGTTGCTGCAGTTTACCTGCCTAGAGTTATTTATTGGAGGGAATTTTTAATTTTGTCCAGCACGATCTGTTTATAGGATACAAAATTTAGAAACAAAGTAATTTAATGGCTTATTACGACAAACAAGTGAAAAGTTACAAATTGTTACTTCTTCAACACCACCAAAACATAAGTAAAGAGTGCAGACGCAAGCATTTCTTCCAAGAGAGAACAGCACAGTCATGAAACGACATCCGGACTGTCGAAAGTTTCTCTTATTGAATATTTAGCTCTTCTGGATGAGACGCGGCAGATGAGGATTTTTAAAAGTGGAAGCTTCAGATTTTCGACAAATAAGGCTGTTCCTGGGGTTGAATAGAAGCGTCAGTACTATCCTGTTCTGCTCATTTATAAAAATTAAAATTTTGGGATTGTGTAATTCTCTTTGTAACATTGAATTGCGTCTTTCCTATTGAAATTAGAAGGGTTTTTTTTATCAATTCTACAAATCATCTTTTCAGTTTGAATTTAGCGACATGAGACAAACGAAAAATCCTTATTTTTTGTACATATTACCACTGTAAAGAAAATCTGGCTATATATAGTATATGTATGGGAGAAAATGGAGTTTTTAAAAATGAATTTTACACGAAAACTTACATAGTACAGTTCTTTTACGAAAGTACGAAACTTATTTCGTCATTGTTTTGTACTTAAACTAAACTATACTTAAAATCGAATAATATATTTTGTTAGATTTATATATGGTTAAAATTAAAAAAAAAATTCAATTAAGTTGGTACATCGACAGGAATCTCGATTATGATTACCTGATTTTAAAGTCTATAATTTAATATTGCTTCATGGTAGCGATTGCTTCAAACTTCAAAACCCCAACTCCAAATTACTTGTGTTTTACAGAAGAGAAAAGACAGCACATTTTTTTTTTCGGTTTAATTAACAGAAAAAAATTCATAGTTAAACTTCAAGGTTTTAAAATGGCATAATTTTCCGAAACGTCGACTCGTGACCATATAAAAAAATATTGAACGCAAAGATTTTCAAAAATGAAATCGAACATTCCAAAGTGAACCTAACGTCAACCGGTGAAAATATAAAAAAAATATTGAACGCAAAGAGTTTCGAAAATGAAATCGAATATTCCAAATTGAACTATCCGATCAAACATTCTAAAATCGAACGTTTATCTAGCCAAAGGGCAAGTAGAACTGCATAGTAGGCGCCACTGCCCACAGCAGTGTCGTTTTTGCTACCTACGCCTGCGATATATTCCAAGTATCGATGCGAAAGGACGAAAAATACATCGGGACATTTCAACGCTTTACTTATAATTTTTAACCCAGCAGATAATAAACCGATAGAATAAACTATTGCTGATGTGGGTTTACGTTTTGGCGAGGGCGGGGTTTTATTTGTGATAAGTATATTTTCTCTTTTGTACGTAACCCTTTAACCGCGGTCGATCTTTCTTATTACCGACATTAAACAGCCGGACTTTTTAGAGGAAAAACGGCACTAGCTTTTTGATAGAGTTATAGTCTGCTACTGCACGTCTGTTACGGAATTATTATCTTTTGGTCGTTTGCTATTATACAGGATTTCTCTAGAATAGAACCTTATAATTTGGAATCACCGAGAAATGAAAAGAGCATACTTGTGCAATTTTATTGAAAGTAACAATCATAAAAAATACGTGTTCGAAAAGTCAATCCACCAAACTTAAAAATCATTCAGTTTAGTTTAGTTTGAATTATCGCCACACTAAAGCTGTTGGCAACGGGCGTCGTATTTTATAATCACAGTGAAGTGACGAGCCCACACCTGAGTAGGCACCCAATGTAACCGTTAAGGGCGACATCGTACGCAGCGTTAAGACTTTGAAGGATATTTAACGTGCACTCTTTCTACGCTGGATATTATTCGCCAGACACTTTTGGCTGCACGGGCCGTTTATAGGTCGGCAGTTATTCTGGAGATACCCGGACCCGAACCGGAGACCTTTCGCGTGCTAGGCGAATTCCTAACCGACTCAGCTCTCCAGCCCCCAAAAATCATTTAAAATAGAGTTCAAATTGCACTAGTTTGAAGCTTTATTTCGCATGTGCACGTCACAGGTAAAACTGGCTTTAATTTTCGTGACGCAATTTATGCTACACACATTAAAGTTTTTAAGTGATCTTAAAAGCTTAATAAAAGACATGCACCTCAACTTCAAAATAGTTAATTTAAAACAGATTTTGAAAACCTCAAGGTTAGTCGTCTGTCGAAACAAACGGAACAATTAAAATGGCGTTATTTAAACGAAAGAAAAAAAGAGAACGGCCCGTAATTCGTCCTTGAAAAACACGATCTCAAAAATAAATTAAAGAAATGAGACCAAAGAATTTTTTTTTGGAATAAAAATCATGACTTTTAAATATACATTTCAAATGAACTTAGGCAAGGTTTTACAGCCATAACAAAAATACGGATGTAAAAGAAAGACGCCATAATAATTATTTTGTCTGTGTTCCATTTAAATAATTGTTATTTACGTCACAGTGCCGAATTTTCTTTTACACAAGACTTTCTGACCATTTAATGGAAGGTCAAGGCACTGGCACCCACACAGTGCAGACTGTCTCTGTCCGCTGCTGACATTCTTAGAATACAAATGAGAAGGAGACAACCAATCTGCCATTTTATTTCTTGATAAAAAAAGCAGAATTGAACATTTCTTGATGTTTATTTTTTGATCCAGATGTTTTCATTTTATTAAAATGCTTTTTATAATATCCGTTTTTATGGAAAATTTTCTTTTGAAAAATGCATTCTAGTAATGGAATTACCACTAGCCTAGTCATTTTTTAATAGTAAAAGATAGTTAGTCGTAGTAATAGTTTAGTTGAACGAGCTAAAAATACCATACCTGTTTAATAATACTTTATCAAAAATAGTAAAATGAAAAATATTTTTTAAGTAGACATAACTACGCAAAATGAGACTGAGTTATTATGGAAAATTATAATAATACGGATGTATATAATATTTTAATAGCGTATTGCTTGAGATACTTTAAACACCATATCATTGACCCATTTACTTTTAGAGAGGTTATAGTTTTTTTTTTAATATAATAAAAATTTAAAATGACATTGAAGCTATTATACTTATATTTTGAAACTCGTAATGAATGTTTTGTTAAGAAAAATATAGATTTAATGAACATATTTTTAAAAGGGTAAATATAATCAATGTTCCGTCCATTGAGTTGAAGTTTACTTCCTAAATAAATACATCCCGTGAGCTCAAGTGCGACTTCAACGAGATACTGGTTGCAATGTATAGCTTGGAACTAGAGTCACTAGATTTTCGTCGAAGTTAATAGAGTCGCGGTTTTGGAGAATGCAAGGTGGATCGTTAGTCAGAATTATATTGCTTTTTAAGCAATCATTCAATTACCTCGACCGGTGAAAGGAAGAGTTCTTAAATTCGCCAAAAACTACTAGTTTTCAGGAGTCTGCAGGCGTTAGTAAAAGTCAATAATGCGCGACTCAACTTCTATAAGATCTGAGGTTTCGCAAATTAGTCCCGAGAAGAGATAGTGTAAGACTAAATGACATAGTCCAGGAAAGGGCGTTGAGTAGACGCAGTAACAAACACATACATAAAAATCAAACACGTTTTCGGGTTGTGCATTATGTGATTTTTAAGCCATTTGGCGAAAGAATTTTCGCCAAAAGACTTAAATTAGGATATTTCGACTTTTTAATTTAAAAGAAAGGATAAAATACATCTTATACCATGATGGAAAAAACCCCAAGAAAAGTAACTACTTTTTAAAATTGATTTTGGCAACTTCGTTTTGCAAGCAGGCGCTAAATTGTTAACTTGTACGTTTTCTTTCGGTCTACTTTTAGCCCCCATGGAGCTTTAACACAGCCAAATCACGTCTCGTGATTTTCCCGCGATATTTAAATGGATTTCAGCTACTACTCTCATATTAGTTTGACCGTTAAAGACTAGTTGGTAGGTTGATTACATAAATTTTCTGTGGTGCTCGATCAGAGACCCGCTTATAAACCTACGTCAAGTAAGATAGACACAGTCAGAGAGAGAGAGAGTACACCCAGGGTGAAGACAAAAATCGAACCCGAACCCGGTGCAGTGCTCAGACTGTTAGGTTTAAGACTGTCCTCCTTACCTTTGAGCAGATGCTTCATCTCCCTCTCCGCGTGACAGGTGGTGAACGATCGGACGATGTCCAGAGCCGTCTGGTCGTAGGAGTTGGGTTTGTTTACATCGACGCCACTCTGCAAACGAAAAAAACACACACATTTAGTATTTCAACTATACATAATTATCTTTATGATTTAGGAAGACTGCGTTATTAGTTTATTAGGTAGTGATATATGATTGATATAAGATGTACCTAATGACGTCTTAATGAGGTTTTTGAGAAAATCGCGTTTGCGTAAATGGTTTCAGCCGCAGATCTTTTTAGGTCTTTAAAGTTATTGAAATTCCCAGGGACACAATTAAATGTATATTGATTTTATTATGAGTAGTTTTTATGCATTTTCCTATTTATGCCAACAAAAAAAACCCAGTGAAATAATGAGTTCGGAAGTACACAGTTTAAATTAAAATAACGGTAGATGGTAATTTTAAATACATTCCCATTTTGTATTTCCAAGCAATGGCCTGGAAGCACACGACAACAACGAAGCTAAATTTTGGTGCTGCCATCTGACGATCAGTAAAAAACTCAAAAGAATAGTACACATGCCAATTATAAAAAAGGCAATATTATGATTGATAATACTTTAAATTGAAAGATTTTATTGCCCAAAATTTCTAACTGTTACTGAATTATCAAAATTCGATTCAAACCAAGTAATTTATCTAATAACGAAAGACATCGGAAATATCACAGAAATTTCATTATTTTAAAACTAGTTATTATCTGCTCCAATAGATGGCGCCATGACAGCTTATTTACACCAACTTTGCTTGTGAATTGCCTAAAATTTGTTATCATTGATAACATTAAAAAAACAAAGACAATTTTTAGGGAAAATAATGGAAGAATAAATCAAAAGAGAATTTCAAAACAGTCCAGAAAAGGTAGTTTTTTTAATTATTTTAAAACAAGGTTTTAACATTTAAATTTTACCCCAAAATTTTCCAAAGATACAACAAACGTGTAAATGGAGATTTTGCTCATAGATAAGTCATGAATATAGAAGAAAATCTTCTGAATCTACCCCCAACAGAATTATCCTAAATTCAAGAGAAATACCTTTAAAATAATTTACATTAAATATTTCTTTACTAATTGAGTATTTAATTACGAATACTGTATTATTGTGATATGATTCCCCAACAATATATTGACAAAAAGTTATTTACTCACCTCTATGAGCATTCGTACTACGTCCAGCTTCCCGTGCATAGCCGCCTCGTGAAGAGCCGTGCCGCGAAGTGTCGAACGGTTGATGTCGATGCCGGCGTTCAAAAGGAGCCTGGAAAAAGGGTCAAGGTTAAGAAATATTCTTTATAAAATGAAAAGAAATTAAGTGACATTTCCCTTAACTTATTTATAATAAGCTTTTATTGGCGACAACTATTTGTGTTAATAGTAATGTGAACAGCTTTCTTCGTTCAAACGGTATAAATTTATCAGCATATAGGAAATCCTATTAAGCCCCACGCCCCAACCCAGAAATTTCAATTATAATTTAGTTATAACCCAACCCTTACCAAATAAAAATAATAAAAGTAATTGATGACGATCATAAAGGTTAAAATTGAGCTTAACCCTATCACTACCAGGATATACATATACACAGCGTAAGTGCGTACGTCGTACACTCTACAGTAAACAGTTGCAGCAACTGCTTTGCTAGTCTGGTCAAGCTCTAGCGCGAGAGCTCTCTCAAGCTCTATCTCGAGAAATTTAGCCTGATAGTAAAGAGGTAAATATTTAGGCTTTTATTGCGCAAAGTTAAGTAGTAACCCCTCGCTATATCGCGCTGCTTTACATCGCGCATTCGGATATATCGCGCCTTGTATCATGTCATCCAATTTCCCCCTCCAAAAAGTATAATATTGTCAAGTCGCTCGTTATATCGCGTATTCGGTTATATCGCAGTTTTTTGCTTGTCTCCCGTTAAGCGCGATATAACGAGGGGTTGCGTACGAATAAAAACATTATCTCAGACTTTCGTCATCAGGATTTTATACATCTTCTCTTCGAGAAAATTTTGCATCAAACTCATTTACATTCATCAGAATAATTACGCCTATCAGCAGGAAAACACTCATAGCGTTTAAGAACTTGACAGAAGTCAGGCTTGTCGACATGCAACCAAAATCACCATAAAGGAGCAAAGGGACAATTTACAGGGACCTCCGGGAAGATAGGGACATCGGATCGCTTTACTAGGACACAAGTTTCCGCAATTTGTCCACGGACCGAAGAGTCGGTCGAAATTTTCATTAATCCCTTGGCAGTATTTGAAAGGCACCTAGGTTGCGAAAAGTACTTGCGTTTTCTCGTAACGTATTTGATGTATAAGATGAAGTGGGAAGGATGTAACGTCATATCAACAGTGTAATGTCATAGCAACAGTGATACAAGTCCAATTGAAGAGCTTAGTGGAAAAACGTATTAGTGACATTTTTGAAATTTTTTAGATTTTTGTGTCAATGAACATGTTATTCCCTCCTTTAAAAAACAAGATTCCCCTTTTAAAAACTAGAAGTAAAACTTCCTTTCTTTCCCACCGTTCTTTCTTCCTTTCGTTCCCAACTTTTTGCAACATGCCTAAATTGAGGAGGTGGCGGCATTTCTAAGTAGAAGTCAAACATCCACCCTCTCATGGGTACTCAAAGCCTTATGCCAACGGATGCTACTGCAACCATCGTGCCTTCCAGGCTACGGCCCAGAGGCACACGACAACAACAACAAGTAAAGCTTCTTTTTTACCTTTTGTAAGTGCCGATTTTAACGTATCCAATAAGTGCAAACGAAAATCCTTGAAGATCATTTCCTAGTTTTCACCTTTTTGCAACTTGGCACGTTGTTCCACTAACATCTTCAATTGTGACTTCCCTCATTTTGAAGCAAAATAATCAAAATTTAAAACATATTAGAAAGTGTAGGAAAGACTGAAAGTTTAGAGCGAAAATAACATTGAGTCATGAGTGAATTTGGGTTGGTGTTGACCGAGAACTTCTAAAACATTCTTGTGATTATTCGCAAGAATCATACATTTAATGCTCACTCACCCAGAGAGTAATTGTGGAGGGTGGATCTATAAATGAATGACTCTTTTGGCTGGATGAAGTTTTACGACATTATGTGTTTTATGGCCTGGTAAACTGTCGGTGTCACCTCACTGTTCTTTCCCGATAAATCTTGAGTTCATCAAGGTCATTTAGTGCAATTTTTTAAAAAAAACAATTAGGAAAAGTGAGGGAAAAAAAGAATTTGCTCAGAAATGGTTTTATCAATTAGAAAATACACTATTAAAATTTTTGTGATTGGTTATTCACCATAATGATGGTTCCTTGTAGCTGAAATGACTGTGAGGTGAAATGTTTTACCATATTTTTGATATTCGGTTGAATCATTTTGTAGATTTCGGAAACAGAAACTTGAGAAATGGTTAAACCGAATATCCAAAATATGGTGAAACATTTCACCACAGAGCCGTTGCAGGTACCAGGAATCATATTTATGGTAAAACCGAGAGCCAACTTTTTAAGAGTGTATTGGTTTAAATTGCGGTAGGTTATTTGAGAGCGTAGGAACCAACGGCAACAGGTAAAGAGGAAAGATACATATCAAAATAAGAACCAAAAAAATGTATCCTTCATTTGCTAACATAACATAACAGTAAGGTGCCCCCTAGAAAAGAAAAGTGTACGCCATTACTCTTTATGCGCATAGGACGACAAGAACATGTTAATGGTCCATTTGCTCGACTTAAAAAGCGGGGAAAGGTGATGATGATATGAGGGGATATCATGTCGATATTGCATGCTAACGTTTGTATGATACAACGGTAGAGTATATATCCTTCACTTGCTAAGACGACACACAAATATTGAGGTAAAATTAAATATAAGCAAATTACATCATTAACCAATGTAAGCACAGCAAGAAAATCAAAATTTTCTTCATAGCCATAGCTCCCATTCCCATACCCACAAACATATTACAAATCGAACTCTATCGAGTGGGCATTGATCGGTGGTATACAGGGGTGTGTGAAGATGGGACCGACAATCGCAATCATCGAGTGTGTGTGTGTGGGGGGGGAAGGCCGAGCAAATTGAAATAAATCGGCTGACGAGGCGCGATTGGTGGAGAGATCCCTTTCCTCTGAAAGGGAAGATCTGCAACTTCTGGATA
The DNA here is from genome assembly GCA_023701765.1 of Hylyphantes graminicola. Lineage (NCBI taxonomy): Eukaryota > Metazoa > Arthropoda > Arachnida > Araneae > Linyphiidae > Hylyphantes > Hylyphantes graminicola. The sequence goes on along the minus strand of CM043118.1, from coordinate 39,939,350 downwards.
GAATTGGGAGGAAATAACTTCTTGGCCTGTTTTCCCGGTTTCCTTAAACATTTGAAATGATTCGAAGTTATTGGTTTTAATCAAATTCCTAAATGTAAGTTGGTAGGTAGACATATATTTTCAGCCCTTTGAGGTTGGTCCTCCTAAATGTAAAACCTTGTAAATATGAAATCTTTATCTGAGTAGTAAGTGGATTCACAAAAATTGTTGCTATTAAATACCTTTTAATTTTAATGCCATTCGAACATGTAAATATGTATAATTTTAATCGATATCTATAGTATGTCATTTACAATGCGAGCCTCGAAAAGACTTTCTTCCTCCATTCTTTCGCTTCTTTTTCTAGGAAACGGGAGGGGGGGGGGGGGGGAGAGCATCGCTTTTCTAAATCTACAGCGTTTGAGGTTCTGTTGTGAGTTTAACCATCCGAACAGTTCAAACCCAAGTAGGGTGGGGAAAAGACCGAAACCGCGATCCTCACACCGTTTTGAAGAAAACCACGCGGGCAGGGGGGAGGAAAATGCGTTCGAGGTTCGCATTCTGAATAGACAAAGACATACTATAGAAAACATTTACTGCAAACGCTATTAAGTTGCCTTAGAGCGAATCAATGAGGAGACTTATTTATAAAAATTTGACTTACAATATAACAGAAATAGAAGAGAACATCTCTGCAGTTTGAACTCTTATTTAGCTCGTCTCCTGTACTCGACGATGATGAAAAGGTCCTCCCCGTTTCGGGTGTCTTCCCCGTTCGCCCTTCAATCCAGGTTGCGAAATTGCGATTTATTAGGGGCTGTGTGTGTGTTATTCACGAGAGATATAGGAGGAGACTTTTATAAAGAAAATTTTTGAAAAGAAAGTGTGGCGGATATTTAGGTGGAAATGAAAGCAAATGGAAGAGTGCACACATGAATAGCCAAGATATTTCCCCCCCCCCCCATTTAATGGGGCTGCACTATTGGCAGTTAAGCCTTTGGAGACTCAGCACATTCCCCAGAAATGAGAGCCATTTTTTGTGGCACCATCTAGGCGACTCTCGCTACCAATTTTGACGCACAGATTACAATGAATCTGAGCTCTCTGTGGATGTTAAAGTATGTCGAGATTTAATTTTGCCGAGAGAACCCAGGCCAAATGGGCCCTCCAGGGATCTTTAACATGCCACATAATTATATGACATGCGTGCCCAGAATTTTCCCATCCAGAAAATCCGACGACTCAGCCGGGGCTCGAACCCGCGATCTTCGGCTTACGAGGCGGACACGTTTAACCTCTCAGCCACAGCCAAGATATTGCATGTTTTTTTTTAAAGCAAATTTACTTTTTAGAGAATTACAGGTACATGTAGGTGGTTAATTTCATCGTTTAGTACGAATTGAAGAAAAAAACTCGAACGAAATGTAACGACCAATTCTTTTTGATCTCCATGAGATTGTCTAGAACGAGGAAAGTTATTGCAAGTTTATCGTTGACAACTTAATAACATTGTTTTAAAAAATTGCCCATTAGTTTCCCCATAACAAATGGTGAAAATTTTCTGTATATTTTCGGTATTCGGTTTAAATTATTATCAGCTTTGGGAAAACCCATGAGAAATGGTTTATCCGAAAATAGTAAAACATTTCACCACACAGCTGTTGTAGCTACTGGGAAGCATCATTATGGTGAAACCAATTTTTAATAGTGTACACAATTTTTTGAACACAATTAAATTTTTAATAGGTTTTTAAATACAATAAGGTTGAGATGTTTTATATATTTTTTTACATAACCAATTTTTAATAAATTTTTTTATACAAAATAAGTTACCTTTTTCCAAATTTTCAACGATCGATCATTTTGCAATAATATTATGGACAAACACTATCACCGTTCAATTTTGGGAAAAGATTTTTTTTTTTGAAACACAAGAGCAAAGACAACACTCACAGTTTAATCCCAATTACATTTCAGTCAATTTCCTTCCCTTAAAAAAACATTCTGGAATCTTGTGTTCCCCCTTATAAAAAAACTGCACAGCCAAACTTTGGGAAAGCTAATTAAAATAATCATTATGCATCTAGCTAATTGAAACAGATCTGTTCCCATGAAAACACAGAACATTAAAGAGGGGAAAAAACCCTCGAGAATTTAGATACTGCCTATATTGAGAAGTTACTATCTCAAACTGCTTAAAAGCAGAAGTAAATTAAGTCACGCTTTTTCTCGGTAATGTCGAGATATTTTTTTTTCCTAAGTACAATATAAAATAATAACTGCTAAAGGTTACTGTGTTTAGGGAAAAATTTATATCTTTTTATTTCAACCTTATTTTCTGTAACCGTCAGTGCTCAAAAAGCGCCAAAAAAAATGTGACGGTTACTATCACTTAAAGCCGCTTACAATCAAATTTTGACGATGGGAATATTCAATTTAACAACCCTGGACGATTAGTAACGTAATTTTGACCCCCGGTTATGATGCCAGCACCAGCTAATGCAAGTTCAGAGCGACATTGTACGCGGTGTCAGGATATGGTGGGACCACAACCAATTTAATATGTGTCAGCTAGCTTCTTATAAGGCTCGTGTACATGAGCCATCGAAACCATGGATTGAAGAGCAAACTCAGCAATTTTCCCTCTTGGGGATTTTCTTCCAGACAGAACCAGAATTGCAGGGTTCATTGGGGGGTTTCGCAAACCTTCCAATGAAGAAGGGTTTTCGGCCACGACTATCATTTGGGTTAGAAATCCTGCTCGACCTCTTTTTCCCCTAATGGGGATTTTGGCATTCCATGGATTCGATGGCTCATGTAAACGCGCCTATAGTGTATAAATTTATTTAATGGTATTTTAATGGAAAGTGTTTAAAAACCGATTACGTAATGACAGACTTCTGGGAGAATCACCCTGATAAAGGAAATATATCTAATACAATTGAATCGGTGAGTGCAGAAACTACTTCAGTCGAAAAAATCCGAAAACTCGTTTTCAATGAAAATAAGCTTAGAAAGGCAAGATGCGTGTTGGGTGCAAAAACTACGTTAGTCTGTTGAGTAGTTCCGTAAATACAGGACGTTTGTTTCGAGTGTTTAGTGCAGAAATAGAGGAGGAGTTATTACGTTTTTTCTCCCTTCAGAAAAATTTGAAATTTGTGACTAACGTTGTTTCTGCACTAACCGATTCAATTAACCTCTATATAAAGGCTCAGATGTTAAAATTATCTCGTGGACTTATACCATTCAGGCTACCAAAAAGGTGCATAAGCTCGTCCGAAGAAAGACTTATGATGCGATCCCTAATGAAAATTATGAAGGAAAAGAACTTAAAGGGAAAAGGGGAACTTCCTAATAAGAATGGAAAAGCCTTCCACGCCGCGCAGAATAATTGAGACTTAATTGCCTCATCCATATTTATTAGTAAGGGGGCTTAATTATAATATTCTCGTCTCACCTTTTGTCTCCTCAATATGCGTCGTTTTGACGCTAAATTAATAAGGGTCACGAGAACTCCCGGCAGTGGTTTGGCCAAATTGTATGATATTTTCCCCTTAAAATTAGGTTGATACTTGTATTGACACTAATAAACATATTATCTATACAATACAGGAGTGAAATAGGCTAAGCATACTACGTTCTTTCCACCGGGTCCCCATACTTTTGTTACGTTATTTATAAAAGTAAACATCTTAAAACATTTTTAGATTCCACATTACGTTCATAATGTAAAAAAATGGTAGCTTTTATAAAGGCTATGTCCGTATGTTTGTCCGTCATCCACTTAATAACTCAAACTACAAACGCTAGAGACAACAGTGATTACGTCAAAAAATTCTAGAGCTACTTAAGAATAAAGAGCAGATAGTAAAATGATACATTAAATTTATGATAAATATGTGTTAATTTAAAATTAAATTTATTATATGAATTTAAAAATGTCCATCCCTTTAAATAAATTTAAAAAAAATATGGGGCAATAAGGTTTCCTAGGATCTTTAGGATATTTTGTACACTTAAGCATTAAACCGTAGTAATTCCTTAATAAATACATTTGCTATTTTTTTTATATCAGTAGGATTTCAAACTTGGACCAAAGTTACATTAACTGGACAAAGTTTCCAAAACTATGGTTCTCAGTGTTTGAGCAAGATCCAGTTTTCTCAAACCAAATTAGCTAACAGTAGAGGTGGAGGGAGGTCCTCTTAATACGTGAGTTTCCTGAAAGGTGGGAAATTAGAGCTTGCGTGATTGAATTTATTTTGTAAAACGATTAGGCAGTAGTTACATTAATAAATTTTAAGTTGCTGCTCGTTTCTTGATGGGGATGACCCTTTCATAATAAACGAAGCCTCATTTCTATTTTCAGGAGTTATTTTGCGTAGATAGAGATTATAAGACACCTTTGTTAGGTTTAAGTATTAGTATAAATTAATAAGAGATTATATTATTATTACATTTTTGAGATAAAAGGGTGTTTATGGGTTAAGTTTTGAAACTTTAAAATAAGAGCTTCTTTTGATAGGTAAATTTGTTTGACTCAAGTGTCGAATGTGATAATTTGTGTGGCCATTTTTGATTTGAGATTAATATAGGGAGAGGAACTATTTTTCAGATTTTGGAAACCAAAACCTGAAAAATAGTTTAATCTAATCCAAAAAATATCGAATAACATTTCACAACACAGTCGCAGCAGCTATTAGGAAATATTTTTTTTTAGGTGGAACTCGGAATTTTTAACAGTGAATGTATAATCTTTTGGAGTGCATACCACCGTTAAAAACCATCACAAAGTGTAGCATACTTAAGTAATATTTATCCCCAAGTTTTAGCATTCTACCTTCTAAACTTCTCAGCTTGAAATTTATAAACATACATTTGCACTCTTAAAAGAAAGAGTGAAATCCACGCCTGTAGGAGGAGTGCATCTTCGACATTGGAAAGGAGTGAATATTAACTCAGACTGAGTTAAAATCACTCGTTTGGAGTGATCCTGTCAGAGGTTTAACAAACAAAGGATCCACTCCTACAGGGAAAGTGCATTTTCGACACTGGAGGAGTTAAAATTAACTCAGACTGAGTTAAAATCGCTCTTTTGTTTTAAAAGTGTATATGGTAAAACAATGTGTTGCCGCTGGTTCAAACATTGTTGATTTCCGGAATTGTAACTATAAGTGAATCTGGCAGCATAACAAAACAATTTTTATTCGAAATGGCCTCTTTTTCGTGTCAGTGGGTTCTTCTAAAAAATTATTTTTTACGATAGCAAGTATCTTTAAGTTGCTCTATAGTATGGTATGTTACATCTATATTCCAACTTGTGTGCTTGATCAGAGAACCGCTTATAAGCTTTCGTTAAGTGGGACAGACACAGGAAGAATTTTTACAGTCCCAAAGAAAGGAATAACACTTAGACAAATAACAACATTTATTGACGGTCACAAACATGACCGGGATTGGAGCCCGACCCCAGCAGCTCCAAAGGCCAGCATCCTAACGATTGAGCCACCGGGGCGGCAAGTTGATCTTTGATTGAAAAAAATTAGTGTACATTTATTTGGGTAACAACATATTGGGTATCTTACCTTATAACATCGACGTGGCCGTTTCTCGCAGCGAGGTGCAAGCATGTGGTGCGATCGTTGTCCGCCAAGTCCTGGGGATTCTCTGTCAACAGAGAACGGCAACGAGCACTTGCTTGGTGCTGGAGGAGCATTTCGACCACCTGAAAAAAAGAAATAACAAGATTTTAACCCTTTCAGTCCCAGTGATGCCATGTGGCATCATCATTTTTCTGATCACAATTTTTAAAAAAAATAATAGGGATGACATCTATTGGGATTAATACAAAAATATGTTCCAATAGAAATAAGTTTGAAGAATCGAATGATGCGCTTTTTGATATCATAAATGGCTATAGACGATCAGAAAAAAATTTCTAAAATGATGATGCCAAATTATCATTGAAGCAAGACCAAAGCGTCACCGCACAATGACCGTTAAGAATGGTTTAAAAAAGTCACAAAAAGTATTAAAGAGATATGGTGGTTTAATGAAAGTTCATAAGTGCATGAAAACGTGTTGATATTTTTCTATTCCACGCGGGCGCAAGCGATTAGGCTGCCGAAAATGTACAACTGCCGCCAACATTTAACTGTGTGTAAAATGGTCCTTTAACTATGTATACTTTGTTTTGCGTGGTCACCAGATTAATTTAGTTTATTTTGAATTATTGTCGCACTAGAGCAACACGAGGGCTATCAGCGACGGGTGTCGTATTTCTAGAACCACAGTCAAGTGACTATCCTACACCTGAGTAGGCACCCAACGCAACCATTAAAGGCGACATCGTACGCAGCGTTGGGACTTTGAAGGATATTTAACGTGCACTTCCTCTCCTCGAGATATTATTCGTCGGACATTTTGGCTGCACGGGCCGTTTATAGGTCGGCAGTTATTTTGGCAATGCCCGGACCCGAACCTGGGACCTTTCGCATGCTAGGCGAATGCCTAACTGACTTGGCTCCCCAGTCTCTGCTTGGTCGCCAGAAAATTCCGTTATTCGCCCAAGTTCAGTCTGGCGAGATTTGAGCCCGCGAAATAGAACATAATTTTTTTTTATGTAGGGTAGACTGACCAGTGAGTGAACAGGCCCCAGTGAATGAACATTTGGTAAATATAATTTTAAAAAATAAATATTGAAAATCATTAAACTAGATGGATTGGCAACGCTGACTTCCTCCCATCTACTACACTCTTAAAACAAACACTCCTAATTTAACTCAGTCCGAGTGGATTTCACTCATCCAGACTGGAAAATGCACTTCTCCTTTTGGAGTGGATCCTTTGTGTGTTAAATCTCCGACAGGATCACTCCAAACGAGTGATTTTAACTCAGTCTGAGTAAATATGCATGCCTTTACGGTGTCGAAAATGCACTTCTCCAACTGGAGTGGATTTCACTCTTTTGTTTTAAGAGTGTAGGAAGCTGTCTGACATATGGTTGGTTGTCCTGGTCATTAAATCCTGGTGTTTATTCACTGGGCGAACGCAGCGCCTTAAACGTTCATTCACTGGTTAGTCTACCCTAACTAGGTTACTTTTTAATTTTTAACTTTAGTACAGAAAAATAGGGTGTAATTAGCATCAAGACTTACCTGATACCGTCCGAATTCGCAGGCCAAATCCAGAGGCGACTTGTGGTCTTTGTTACGGATAAGCACGTTCGAGTGGTATTTCAGAAGAAGGTTGGTCTGGAAACACAGAAAAATATTATTTTTGTTTCCAGTTTTATTAAAGAATTTTATTTTATAAAGCATAACAAAAAGCTAGGAGAAAATTTTATCCATTGCTTAGTGATGGTGTAAATAAATAGTAACAGAGGGATTCTTAAATAAACCAGGGTGCCAGAACTTGTATCGACAATAACGCAACTCTAACTTAAAATATTAGCAATACGATACTATTTGAATTTGTGAAAATGACGAATTTATTTAAAGTTTTGATTTACGCAATGGAAAAATCTATGAACTCAGGTACATAAAACATGATGTTATGCGTGTAGAAACCCCAGAAATTCAAATCAAAATTCTATTCACAAAACATCTGCTGACTATCATAAATTCAAATCAATTTTATCAATGTATTTCAAAGACATTGTGTATCTACATATATGCAAATGTTCCGCATACAACTTTTCATATCCGGCATACTAAGAAAGCAAATTTTCATTCAGACGATTCCTCCTCCCCATAACCCCTCAAAAGGAACAGAGAAATTCTACTTTGAGAACAAAAGAACAAGCGAAAACAGATATTAATCATTCTCTAATAAGAGTAGGTAAGCGACTCTTCAATTTGTCGTGTAGCGATATGGTGACAAGCAATTAGGCAATGGAACCTACGCAACTACTCTGCATTATCATGGGATTGCGAGTAACTGACTAGGGATGTCAAAGATTTCACATACATGCTTTCATTTACTTGTTTTTAATCAAAAGAATTTCCCCTTTCCCCTACATTTTGATAATACGTTATCAATTCTCATAAATTTTGATGGTTTTTAATTTTAAAAAGACTGCTTTGATTTTTATGCTTTGACACTTGAACAATACAAATAAATAAAATTTTAGACAAAAAAATATGTGTATTACAATTGATAAAAGTATTATTACGAGTGTCATAATCATGTGAAAGTTCTGCTAGATTATTCCAAAAGCACTAACAAAATAAAATAAACCAGTTTTATTAAAAAAAAATTATTAGAGGCGCATTTTCACGACAAGAAAAACAAAATATACTGATGACAACTGTTCATTGAAATTCACCAGTATGTCATGCAGCTATGCATCATGTTAATTAGGAAGGCTACACCCTTTGTTATTTGTCACCCGTTTGGGCACAAAACACGCGACATTAAGTCGTAATTAACCCTCTTTCATCTTACGCATGCATGTCACAAACTTATTGATTAGGGGAAACAAGATTCACGAAGCATCCTAGACGTTGCATACTGATGTCATTGAACTAGTATCAAACGAGAAATTGTCCTTTTTATTTAACTCAAAATTATAAAATAAAATTACATAATTGTTTGGGCGGGGTAGTCTACTTATGTAAATTTTTATTTGTTTTTAAAAAAAGTTGTTGAAAATAAAAATTCCTTCAAAAATAGAAAATTACCGTACGTCCCTTTTGAAGATTAAAGGAGGTTAATTCAGGGGGGTTAATAGTATTCACGCCCTACCTCTTTCACACAATAAGAATTTTTTTTTTAAAAAATTCTTTTCTCATTTAAATATTTAATTTGTGTATTTAAGGATATGAACCCTAACTGCATTGTTAAAAATTGTGGATTCAGTTGAACCAGTTAGGTTCTTCATTCCTAAACCTGAAAAATGGTTCAACGAAATTCAAAAAAGATGCTGGAACATTTTACCATGCAGTCTTTGCACCTATTGGGAACTTTTTTTTTTGAAAAAAAAAACTACCAGCAAATTGTTAGCATTGTGGATTACACAAATTCTTTATTAGGTTTACCATGGTGCAAAGCAAAGCTAGAGTTTGTTTTTTTAATAAGAGGAAACGTCTTTTGCCAAAGAAACATACGATGAGAAATTAATTTTGTTGCACACACAAACAAACTTGATTTAAACAAATTGGGTAAGTATTTTAAGTTTCAAGTATTTTATTTACAAAAAAATTCATTCGATAAACAAAGCTAATTTAATTAATTTTTATAGGGATAGGTACATACAGAGAATCGCATGACTTTACATTGGCCAGTTCTGAACTGAAACACTGATAAACAAAGCATCACTTACCACGAGCACATGTCCATGCTGGCAAGCTAGATGTAAAGGTGTCTCGCCCTTGTTAGCCTGCTCGTTAACAGAGGCATTGTACTGGAGAAGTATGGCTACTGGTTCCGGTTTACCCTGCCACGACGCGTAGTGCAAGGGGCGCATACCTGTGAAAAGATGAAGATTAGCATTGAAGAAACTTGTTGTTTAACCCTTTCCTTACTGAAACGGCACACGACGGCCGAACGACGAATTCGATAATGTTATTCCTATCAAATATTACGAGGAAGCAAAAATCCTTCGTATTGAAAGAGTTAAGTCCTTTTTTTGTACAGTAAATTTTTTTGTAATGAAATATAGCACATATTTATGAGCTATGTGATTAGCATAGATTTCTATTTCCCATAAAGAAGCAGTATAAATTTATTTTCTTCTTTGACAATTTTAAAATTTAAAAATGTACAAATATATATTTATTTACCACAACTATAAAAAAATAATATTTCGATATGCCAAAAGCTATGTTTTTAAATACTTTCAGTTCCTATTAGTTGCCGTGATAAAATCATTAAATTAATCTCGAAAAACATTAATACAATGTTCAAAATTGATATAAGCAAGACCACGTGCATTTACTTTCACAGAATTAAAATCAAGCATGCTTCAATCTTAGTCCCCATCCCTGACGTTTCGAAACGGTGCCCTGTAGAACAGTTTCCACGGCGAAGACAGTTCCGTAACGGAAAAGCCAACTTTCAGGGTCGATTACGGATATCAGTAAAAACCAGGGTTCGTGATTTTTTTTTTTATTTTTTAAAAAAAATCAAATTAATCATATTTTTTTTATTTAAATCGGATTTATTTTTTTATTTAAATCGGATTTTTTTATTTAAATCAGATTTTAATCAAATGTTTAATTTTTAAATGATTTTTGAATATATAGTACCAGGCAATTTGTTTTACTAAAATTACTTACATGTAAGCCTAATTATATGTATAATACCATAATTTAAAAATTAAAAATGTATACCAATACTTAAAATTCGAAATTTCCAATTGCAGGTTTATTGAAGAAAAAAAAATCTTCCAAATCAGATGCACAAAATATTACTAAAACAGTACTTGATTAATTAACTTTATAGTAAATACTTGATTAACAAAAAACTACTAACAATACTTGATAAATTGGTAGCCTTGTGTTTGAATGATTAGTCTGTTATTTCATTATGTGATCAGTCTAACTGTTGTTAAAGTGTTTGAAAATTTTACAGTGGCACTTTGGCAATTTATCAGTGGCATTGTCATGTTAAAAAAATTATGCATATATGTAAATTCATAAGCTTTTTTTTTATCATAATGTCATTATTAAGGTATTAATTTTAAAAATAGGTTTAAATTCAATTAAAAAAATCATTGATTTAAATCATGATTTTTTTAAAAAAAAATTCATTGATTTAAATCACGATTTTATTGATTTAAATCAACGAACCCTGGTAAAAACCGAGAAATGGTTTAAATTCTCTAATTTTCAAGATCAATGGGTGAGCAGAAGATATTCTTAAATAAGTATTTTTTGCATTTTTATTAGGTATCCAAGAGGCAACTTTTCTAGGCTACACGATCGAAAAATAAAAAAAGTGTTTTTCGACTTCCTCTAGTCTAGTGTTTGATGCTGTTAAGAAAATGATTTTATCTCCGGAAGGTGGGATTAAAGAAGCAGCCTAGGTGGGCTGGTTGGTTAAATTCAGATATCAAACTAAGCTGCTTAAATCTGTGTTTGATTTCACCACATATTTTTTATTCGGTTGAACCATTTTTCAGGTTTTAAAAACAGAAACCTGATAAATTGTTACACCGAATACTGAAAATATGATGAAATATTTCCCGAACCAGCCGATGCAGCTAATTAGAAACATTATTATGTGGAAATCGCAAGAGCTACATTTTAAAGAGTGTAGTAATCGCGTAATGTTTTTTTTTTGTACTCGTTATGACGTCGCTCTCAGGCTACTACACTGCTCAAAACTATTAGGGGAGCACTTTTTAATTCCAACTTTAACTTCACTCCCAACTTTTTAATTTTTATCCTATAAATCTAAAATTTGTTAAATAGGTTCACTATGCATTCGAAATGAAATAGTGAAAAACAGGAAAAAATTTTTAAGTTTTTAATACTTAAATTTAAAGGGGGGAAATGGAATAATAACTTTTTAATAAATTATAACAATAATTTTTTCAAAACTTTTTTTGTTAAAAATAGTTGAAATATATTTTTAAACATCTAAAAAATGCAAGCATGAAAAATTTAGGGTCAATTTATTTTCTAAAACTGTTTTAAAGTGAAATTTATTTTACCATATTTTTCTTTCATTAATATAAAGAAAAATATATTAAATTCTTCAAAATACGTTATTCTTCCATCTAACGATGTATCTAACGATACATAAGTGGCGAATTTAACTTAGTCAGAAAAAAATCACAAGCTGATGATTCCCAATGGAATCATTGGGAGCGAAATTGTTTAAAACATGTGCTCCCCTAATTGTTTTGAGCAGTGTAACAAGCAATACTGGAAAGGTGGCCAAAATTACATGCCGTAATGGCTGCTCTAAAGGTCTTACAAAGCAACACGAAAAAAAAATAGGCAGCTTAAAATGCTACAGAAACACAAACGCAAAGTAATCTGTAGAACCTTCAGGGACATGTGTCTAAATTGTGAAGGTGGCGCGCGATAGATGGCAGCATCTGTCACACATGTGTGTGTTGTGTCTGTCTTACTTGACGAAGGTGTATAAGCGGGTCTCTGACCAAGCACATCAGCCTGAAAATATATGTCACCTACCAACCAACAAATCTGTAGAAGTTCTTACACGGCGAAGAGAGTTCGTATACAGAAAAGCCAACTTTACAATGCTACAGTAATGGAAACGACAATGATGAGGAGGTTTCCTACCTTTGTTGTCCTTGACGTCCACCTGTGCTCCAGCGTCCAGTAGAAGCTGGATCATGGACACGCTGCACATCAGGGCGGCCTGGTGGAGGCTGGATATGCTGGAACAAAGAGAAGGCTCGTTTTAGCATACAATCAAACTTCTAAAGAAACTTTAAATTTCAGCAAATTTTTAAACGATGTCAGTTAGGAGCATGGGATATAACCATGGCAGCTGAAATTCCAACAAGCCGACAACCAAAACCCAACAGGTCATAAACCCGACAGGGAAACAAAGGCAAAAATTACACTCTTAAAACAAAAGGATAAAATTCACTCCTATAGGAGAAGTGCATTTTTGACACTGGAAAGGAGTGAAAATTAACTCCTAAATCGATCTTAATCGCCCTAAATCGCTTCTAATCGCCATAAAATCGCTCGTTTGTTGTTAATATTGCTGGAAGTTTAACAAAACAAAAAGAGTGAAATCCACTCCTATAGGGGAAGTGAATTTTCAACACCGAGAGGTGTGAAAATTAACTCAGACTGAGTTAAAATCGCTCTTGTGTTTTAAGAGTGAGTAATTAAATTGCTTTTAGTTAAGCTGAAACGGCATTAATTTATTGATTTATCGGGATTTTAGAGTCTGTCGGATTTTGTCCCCGTCGGGTGTTCAGGTGTCTGGTTTATGTCCAAAACCGGTGAAGTTGTTTGAGTAGGAAATGTAGCTATAACGTAAAAAAATGTGTACAGATTAAGTATTAAATACACTAGTTACTTAATTAATTATGTTGGGCAGCTACTTATGCACGTGATAAAATGCGGAAAACAATCATTGGAAAGAATCAGAATCTCCTAAATATTCCGCATAAAAGATATAAATACCGATAAATGAACTTTCTAAACAACTATATACCCCAGAAAATAATTCCGGGGCCAATATCTACCACCTAACAACCCAAGTGCCCCGAACGATATAACCTATATATAGCACACAGCTGACAGAAGCAAAGCGATGTAATCTGCGTGTCAAGTTAATAAACAGTTATTTCCAGTTCTTGTTCTTGCAAAATATAAATTTTGAATTGATTTCTCCCGGTTAACTTCGCAGGCATACTCTAGTACCCAATTATTGTGTTTTCATGGTAACGCGCCTTGCGAGTTCTTATGGTCAATACAGCTATTTTCACAGTAATCGTTAGAGTAAAAATCAAAATAGTTGCATATTTGAATGAATCGGAGTATAATTAAATAAAAGTGGAAAATTAAATTAAAATCGAAAACAATAATACCTAAAGCAAATTTCGAAACATACAAAATTAAACTAGCAGTTTGAAGAAGGATAATGACTACACTGTAAATCTTTTTTGTACTAAATGTTTCTTTAAAATTGCAAATACAAGAAAGCGAAAAAAACTATGAGTCTTGGAATAATATAAAATTAAAATCTATTCAAGTTAGAGAAGTAAGAAAATGATAATCAGACGCTATTATTTTGCGGAAAAAAATTCCAGGAAAATAAACAAACAGCAAATTTAATAATTTTAAACGATTTAAGAGTTACTAACGATCATAACACTTCCTTGATATTTCACAATACAGAAGTGTTAAACAACAAGTCGATTTTTCTTCAACACACCAACCAAAGTGCATTGCCGGATAACACTTTATTTGAGGAACATGAGGCTGGAAATCGCATTTGCGGGCCCATTTAGGGGAATCGGAAAAAAGAAAGCACGGGTTGGAACATAAATGTGGTTCCGCTCTGTGTTTATGAAAGCGGTATGTTTGGAACAGAATACACACACGCGTGCACGGGGAACAACATGGGAGTAAAAGGCGATTCTACCATGACGTTAAAAAGAAGAAAAAGCAAACATGGAACTATTTGTGGAACCCTGGGCCACCCTGAGAAAACTCATAAGACGGGTAGGCAGGTTGGAGAAGAAAATATATATATCAGTGTCTTAGAATAGAGAAAAAGTGCTGATGTCCAGATAAGTCGACGGGAGGATTCCCCGTTTCTTCCTATGTGAATTCTTCGAAAAAAGGGGAAAAACTTTGCATTGATAGCCATCGTACAATGTACATTATGCATTTTCTAGTGTAAAGTAAAGAATGCAGATAATATCTCATCTATTGAGCTACCTTATCATTTTAAATTGGTTTGGTAATGAAACATTATTCGACAAAGAATATTAGATAATTTTTGTGGACATTTGTATCACAAGACACCTAACTTGATATAACTATAAGCAATAAACATGAAAAGGGAACTTTTTTTACACCAGTCATTCATTCATTTGATACTTGAGCAAAATTCTGGAATTTGAATACCTTCAAAAGAGTTACAAAAGTGTAAGTAAAAAATTGCGAACATTTTTAGCCAAAACATCGTTAAAAAACATTTTCCGACGCATTTTGGTAAATTTCAGTTTTTAACAGAAATGAGCGATTTGGTTTTTCCTCAACACAAAATACATTTATTTAATGGTAATATTACAAATATTTGAAGACTATTGCTCCGACAAAATATATTTCTTGAGTTTTAATGTTCCTTTGAAAAGTTGGCGTGTATCTTAGTTTCCCAAAGATGAAAACAAAAAGTTATTTCACACACATTCCGTGAAGTTTGTCCCGGAAAAATATGACGACCTTGCGACAAAGTCTGCCACAGATGTATTGCGTGACTTTGGAAGAAGATATGACTTGTGGTATAGCGAGCCACAGACAGCTGCAATTTTTGAAACCGGATAACTGCAGTTTTAGCTCGAACTTTCAACTAGATTGTTATGGAATGTGCTTGTGAAAGTATTAAAGCTGATTCAAGAGTTTGGATACACAAAATGATCTTTGGTTACGGAATCGTTTCAAAATCGCATACCGATGATATTTAAAAATAAAATTAGTAAATGAATGTATACCTAAAAATAAAATTTGACAACATGTATAATTAAAGAAATCTCTATTTGACTGGTATACCCCATGAAACGATCTTTTGTCATGAAGGTTAATCGTCACTAATATTTTTTTAAACAAAAGATTTTCTTTTAAATAGAACAAAAAGAAAACTTAAAAAATTACACACGTGACAATCAAACAAAACTGAAGTCCGGAGTTCATATTTCAATTCTAGAACTATTCTATCTCTTCTGACACAGTTATACCGGACCATTAATCTTAAGAACCGCCCTGTTGGTTTGAGAAAAAAGTAACGAGATAGTCAAAATTAAATATAAAAAAGAAAGTTTTCATTTCCAGTACAATTAACTCAACTGTTTTTAAAACAATTTATAAATTATGTGTTTTGGCTTGCTTCACGTAGATCTGATAGTATGACGCAATAAGTTCCTCTACTACAATAAGTTATTGTAGTAGAGGAGCTTATTGCGTGATACCACCAGTGAACTACAGTAGTGGAAGCGGGAATGATCTACGTGAAGCAAGCCAAAACACATAATTTATAAATTGTTTTAAAAACAGTTGAGTTAATTGTTTGGAAATGAAATTTCTTTTCGTACCTTAGTGGACTTGTTTCAACACTTTGTCAAAGAAAACCAACCAATGAAATCTCAGAATTTATAGCATGGGATCATAAGATATATTCCCATTATTTTTTTCACGCATTTAAAACCAGTTCCCATAAAAAAAATACCCTAAAAATTTTTTCTATAAACTATACAATTTCTAGCAACGAATTCTGTGTGCACCATAAATGTTTACTCTATAGCGACAGGTTACCTTTAAATTCCTTTTTTTCAAACTGAAGCAAAATATTTTATCTACTTGTTATAAAATAGGTATATGCTCTTTCAGTGTTATAAATTGGTCTCCCATTATCACTTTTATTATAATTTGCAATTAAGTCAAAAGCAGTTTAGTGCAAAGTTACCATTTTGTGAAACCAAAGTTGCTAGAAGGAGACAGATCTTGTTAGCGGAAACAGAAATAAAGTTACAACTGAAATTTGGCGCGATTCCACTTTTTAGAATTGAAATGTCGCAAGACTTAAACACAGAACCATGCAAATGGCTGAAAAATACTTGCACAGTGAAAATGTGGGGAAATTTTAGCATTCAAGTTGAAAATGAATTATTCATTTTTAATTTATTTTCCACCAGAGCTGGGAAATTTAACTATTTTCAAATGAATTATTTAATATGTTATGAAAGTTTAAAAGAAGGGGGTATAGTTTCAAAGTTTATACGAAACTATACAATAGTTGAAGTTTTTATTCGAATACTATTAACTTTTTTCACTAATTAAAAGTTTTTTTTACATAAAACAATTTTTATCAGCAGCACATTAGTCATTCAATACGAACCGCAAAAAATCAAATACTTCTAAGATTAAATTATGGGTGAGTAACACTATCTGATGGCCGACCGGCGCAATGGTTAGGGTGCTAGCCTTTGGAGTTGATGGATTCGGGTTCGAATACCGGTAAGGCAAGGATGTTTGTGTTCGTCAATAAATGTTGATATTTGTCTATGTGTTTGTGTCGTACTTATTTGTGTGTCTCTTGTGACTGTCTCTTCTGGCGAGCGGGGCAACGGGCTATAAAGCCTATACTCTTCCCTTCTAGAGGGCGCACTCACTGTCATTTGTCAACACTATATGATGACCTTGACACACATAAAGCAACTACCACTCAATAAGTCACCAATACATTTTAAATATAATTACATACCCAATAAGGTAATTTCAATAACTTCAAAACCTAAAAAGCTCTATGGCTGCAATCCTTTGCGCGTGAGCGATTTTCACAAAAACCTTACTATGACGTCCGACAGGTACTGGAAACTAGTGTACCAAATTACGAAGTCTGCAGCTTCTTTTAATTCGAGCTTTAGAGAGATTCAAACCGACTGACACCCAATGTTCAAAGAACAGGTTTTTTTTTTTTTTTGGGGGGGGGGGGGGGGGGGAATCGGCATCCACCGAAACGTGTTAGAAACACAAAATCTCTAAAAGTAGTTTCGACCCAATCCCAATACTGTTTATCTTGTATTTCATAGCATTTACAAATTTATCTTGTATTTCATAGCATTTACAAATTTATCTTGTATTTCATAATTGAAAGTATTAAAAGAAATTTAAGTCATATTTCCAGTAGCCAATCACAAACTAAAAAATTGTCGATAAAAATATTAACATAACTTTAAAAGTAGAAATCAATATTTTTGTGTTTCCGGCACTGAGAGAAAAAAAAAATTCCAGACCTTTAAATGTTGAGTTACGCCTCTCTTGCTTTTATATACAGAAATAAATCCAATTCCTAGACGACACACAATACCACCATCAAAGAGAACACAAGACTTCCCATTCAGGCCCCATCAGAGGTTACACTCACAATTCTAACAAACAATGTGACAAAAACCACACAAACCAGCCTCAAAAAGCCGAGATTACGATCTTAATAGACCTATACTCCACCCACACAGCAAACACGGGGCCTCTATTTACACATCCCGAAAACCAAAGTCGTCTTCAGGTTGAATCAAAGAAGATATTCTTTCTGCGCTAAGTCCATTAGGAGATAGTGTGCGTGGGGCAAGATTGTAATTGTAATTTTAATAACTTTAAAACATAAAAAGCTCTATGCTAACCCTTTACGCGTGCGCGATTTTCACAAAAACCTTACTTATGACACGTCCGACAGATACTGGGAACTATAGTGTACCAAATGCGAAGTCTGCAGCTTTTAATTCGAGCTGTAGAGTGATTCAAGCCGACTGACACCGATGTTCAATTCAAAAAACACTTTTTTGGGAGGGGGGGGGCATCTGCCAAAGCGTGTAGGAAGCACAAAATCTCTGTTTAGGAGTTTCGATCCCCATCCGGTACTCTTTATCTTGTATTTCATAGCAGGTAATTGAAAGTATAAAAGCCATTTTAGCCAAACACAAACTAAAAAATTGTTGATATAAATATTAACAGAACTTTAAAAGTAGAAATCAATATTTTTGTGTTTCCGGCACTAAAAGGAAAAAAAAGTCAAGACCTCTAAATTTTAAGCTACGTTTCTCTTGCTTTTATATATAGAAATAAATCCAATTCCTAGACACACAATACCACCATCAAAGAGAGTAGACGACTTTCCATTCAGGCCCCATCAGAGGTTACACTCACAATTCTAAGTCTAACAAACAATGTGACAAAAACCACACAAACCAGCCTCAAAAAGCCGAGATTACGATCTTAATAGACCTATACTCCACCCACACAGCAAACACGGGCCTCTATTTACACATCCCGAAAACCAGAGTCGTCTTCAGGTTGAATCAAAGAAGATATTTTTTGCTGCGCTAAGTCCATTAGGAGATAGTGTGCGTGGGGCAAGATTGATAGGTTCTTGCCATTAATTTGACTGAGAGGTTGCAGGATGGGAAGAGATCATCTCTTTATTTTGCGTTGTGTGTCTGTGATGGGAATTTTCTGGCTGTAGAGTGGTGATGCAGTGTTTGTGTTCCTTATTAAGAATAGTATTTTGTTTCTTTTATAAATGTCTTTTTTGTGATTTTTAAAAAGAAATGTGTGATATTTATTCTAAAATACTATCCGTGAACCTGTAGTGCTCGAATTTGGGAATACCAATTAGTAAATACCAATAATACTTTCATTCCGGAATAAAAACGTTAAGTGTTTAAAATTCGTGTTGCTGAATTTTTCATACATCAATTACCCTACACTATAGTCTTCATTTGTCTTAGGTTTGTTTATTATAAGTTTACATAAATAAACAGTAGTTATTGAAATTATGCGTTTATT
Source organism: Hylyphantes graminicola (assembly GCA_023701765.1). NCBI lineage: Eukaryota > Metazoa > Arthropoda > Arachnida > Araneae > Linyphiidae > Hylyphantes > Hylyphantes graminicola. The sequence continues at coordinate 39,920,370 of CM043118.1, read as the reverse complement.
CACCTTTGGCCGATAATGGGCTAAAACTAGACTGAATAGAGGTGCTATAAAACCGCGGAGGTACCATCGAAAAGAGAAAATTGTATTGGTTGTACATCATCTGTGCCAAAAGGTAATATCATGAAATTTCCTAAAAATAATGCAAGATTTACTTAATAATGCAAGTTTACTAAGCAAACCTAATTTGAATTCAAAAAATATAAAAAAAGCATAAAAATTATTTATAGAAAGTTACAATTTCCAGAAGTTTTTCAGGGTCTTCGAAATATAAAATCTGTTTCCGATTGAGCTAGTATACCAAAAGGTGAAGAAACAGACAACAAGTAAAAAGAAACTTTGCACTTATACTTTTTTAAGAACTATCCAGGAAGTTTTTAAGGTTATGGTCAAGAAAGGTCAAGAAGTATTCATAGGGCGGGGGAGGAGGAAACAGAAACAATGGCTATTACATCCAGGTAAAAGACAAATACATTCTCTCATGAGGACGATCTTGTTGCCTGCGGACACCCTATTTGAAGATCTTAGTTGAAGGTCGTGCTAAGTGACATTTTTGAAAAAACTAAAAACTTTGTGTCAATGAACATGTCATTCATTTTTTAAAAGAAAACAAGTTCCCCCTTTTCATAAACTGAAGTCAAGTATAATTTGTTACCATTTTTAAGTACGTTTTTAACGTATCTGGAGCAAACGAAAAACTTTAAAGCTCATATTCTCGCTTTTGCCTTTTTGTCACTTAGCACGCTCTTCCACTAAGCTCTTCATATGATAGTGGCTTTAAAAAGGGTTATTGTGGAATGCTATTAATTTTTTTTTGGATAAGAAACCAGATGTAGAATGACCGACCGAAACAATTTTTTTTAAATGAAAGTTGAGTAAACAGTTGATGGAATTGTTACGCCTTTAGGTTTTCCGGTCATAGCACTTATATTTTAAGAATGACAGCTCGTTGACTTGCTACTGAGAAGTATTTTTTTTTAAATCTAAATGCAAGCTTGTTATTTAAGCTAATAAATACTAAATTAAAATAGGCCATGTGGAATGCCCCCAGAAATACAAAAAATTTTTTACTAGTAAAATCGTTCTCGAAGCAGCAATTTGACTCATTATGAATATGATTTTTTTTCATACCGAAGAGATTAATTTTTAGGAGAAAATTCAATTTTTGACGATAGTTTTCAATGGTCATTGATAATGTTACTGCCCAGCTTAGAAGCATTGTTCAAAATCTGGATATATTTATTATGCATAATATAAGAGTTTTTATTCTTTCTAGCAGTTGTTACCTTACCTCTATTTATCATAACAGAAAAAGTTATATAGCCCTTAAATGATACTATTTGGTTTTTGTTCTTTGAAGTTTTCATTGATAGAATTCGATTAAAAATATCTATTCATTCGATAAGAAATTTCACAATACTTTCAGTCAAAGTTTAAAAGCATTGTTTACTTGCATAATCGTCAAACCCTTAAAGCTTCGCAAAGATTTAGAATTTGGACTTACATTTATACAACTCGACAGATCGTTAAAATACTAATTTCACTTTACACTCCTTGCCAACCTAAGTTGGGTAAATAGAAATATGCTATGAAGAAGATCCTACCGCGTATGTAAAGAGTTCCATAAATTATTTGTGAATCCATCCAGAAAATATGTTTAAAATATTAATTTCGTTTACGGTCTAACAGATTTGAATATTATTTGAGAAAATTTGGCAATTTTATCAGAATGAAAATTGTATTTTTGTTAAATTGTATTCAGATCATTTTGTATGTAAATATTACCATACAAGAGTTTCCAACTGACGGACCAATCGCGCTTTTCTCTTTTATTCTTTGTTTTTTCCCAAGTTAGGTTGGCACGGAGTGTAGGATCTTGCTGTCAACAATGGTCTATTTTATTCATGATGAAGTGCATAAAATGAAGGAGCTTTAGATGATCCGCAAACCAAGCCCATAGGACCCCGTGATTACCAACCCACTTTTAGATGAGTCGATGAATACTATTATGCAAAATTAATATTTAAAAAAAAATTCCAGTTTATCTTATATATACTAAACCGCTTACCTACTTTAAATCAGAAACAAAGCGCCCTATTTAAGCAACATTAATCTTAGATAACACTATCTTTAATAAACATCTACCGCATCTACAAGAACAAAACATGCCCTTAATTAATGCATCCGCGATAACAACAGTCTCTTCCATGTAGGGTGTGCTAAGATACAATTAAGCTTTCAATATAAATTAGGTTCAAATAAATGGATAGATTTTAACATTGATTTTTAAAATATAGAAGGTTTTTTGATGACACTGAATTTGAAATATCACAAGTATATGAAATGGTTTATAAGCTTTGCATTCTTATAGAATATGTGCAACTAGAAGTATTATTAATAGCTTGCACCAACCGAAAAGTCAAGTCTGTCCGCTTTGAATTCCAATCACAGATCTACAAACTAAGCCCACAAAAAATCTGCTTACATAAATTTTCAAAAAAAAAAAAAAATCGGTCGTATTTATATTTTAAAAGAAATTTAAATAATCCTTTTTCCCTAACTTAATACACAGAAATTTTAAAAGTAAAACATTAGGAAATTTTTATGATGAAAAGTTACTGCCTTTTGAAATATTACAAGCATCTGGAATATAGAGTTAAAGCTCTGCATCCTCATTCAAATATATATAGTACAAAAAGTCTCTTGCATCAACCGATATGACGTTTTCGCTGCTTTGAATTTCTATCATAAATCTACTGACTTGGCGAAAAGCGAAGGTTTTGAATAAACATAGCAGCAATTCAGCTTGCTTTAAAATCTTTTTTTTAAGAGTCTATCTGCCATACATATTTTTCAAAATAGATTTAAGATAAGCTTTGCCGCCTCGGTGGCTGAATGGTTAGTGTACTGGCCTTTGGAGCTGCTGAGGTCGGGTTCGAATCCCGGTCAGGCATGGATATTTGTATTTATCAATAAATGTTGTTATTTGTCTATGTGTTTGTGTCGTCCTTTCTTTGTGTGTCTCCTGTGACTGTCCCTTCTGGCGAGCGGGGTAATGGGCTACATAGCCTACACCCTTCCCTTCTAGAGGGCGCATTTGCATTCCATTCCATTCCAAGATAAGCTTTACATGCAACAAAAACATAATTGTTATGAACGGACGTTAGCTTTGTAAGTTAGAAAATGCAACATACATAATTTTCTACTAACTCAGCGAAAAGCGAAGGTTTTGAATTCACAGAACAGCAATTCTGATTTAAAATCTTTCTTTAAAAGAGTTTATCTGCCATACATATTTTTCTAGATAAATATTTCAAATAAGCTTTACATGCAAAGAAAACAATTTTATGAACGCACGTTAGCTTTTTAAAGTTAGCAAATGCAACAGACATTAATTTTGTTTCGGATACCGAACCAGTCAAAAGGATGTCCAATTAAACCTTTTCACCCACAGCATGCTAATCTTCGCCCATCAATAAAACAGACCATTACCGGTATCTTATCCAGGTATCAACCACACAGCAACCCATCTACAAGAACACGAGGAAAAACATGCCATCTTCTATTTAGGATGTAAAGGAATTAAACGCATATTCATGCAGGATTTACCTGTTTTTTTTTACTTTCAATTACCCAATATGAAATATAAAGTTAATAAAAGTATTGGAGATTTGAATTTTAAAAAATCTGAAATGCAAATTTTGTGTTTATACACTTTTGAAGGTTGCTGATTCTTTAAAAAAAGAATGGTTTTTGAACATTCATTGGTCCGTCTGTCAGTCTGATACCACTCTACAGCTTAAAATAGCTAAGTACCTCGACTTTGATGAACGAGTTCCTAGTAGCTGTCGGAGCCATAATATTTTCGAAAAAATCACGCATGAGCAAATGCTAGCTGTCTTCCAACTTTATTAGTTTTATAAATAATTGAAATGACCTTTTTGGGTACATAATTACCTTTAAAGGTGCGTCGTGTATTAATTGAGTGGTAATTAAAAGTCGTGTAATGTTACACACCACTAGTTTTTTTTAATTCTTAAGAATAAAAAATATGAAGTGCAGTAGAGTCCGCTTATTCGAAAGGTACGGTACCAAAATTGAGCAGCAAAAATAAAAAATTACTGCATATTTTGAGAAATAAAACCTACTTAGTAAGTACGCATTTATTCTTGTGTATTCATTTATGCGTATACATTTCATATTTTAACCGAAAGCCTCGGGATTTTTTTTTTTTTTTTGCTAAAACGATTTTCGGATAACCGGTATTCGGATAAACGGGACTCTACTGTAGCTAAAAATACCATTTTCTTCCATCATTGCTTAATTCACTTGAAACGAACTTAATTTTCAAAGGGCTCATTGCACATATTGTCAGAACAAAATAAAAATAAAACAAGAACAAGACACAGCTACTCTTTCAAAACATCTCCATCCACTTACACCACTACTATCTCTCCCAATATCTCCGCGTAACATTTAAAAGGCATTCTTCTATCTCCAGCCGATATCTAACCATGTAACATTCAAAGACGGATTGAAAACAGGGGCGCGATTCAATTCCGTCCGCGCCTAATGAACGCCGCGTAATTATTCGAATCTGTGGTGAGACGCTTATCTAGGGGAGTCATCAGACGCTTTGGACAACAATGCCGGGCTATTTATAGTTGATGGGATTGGTGGGCGTAGGTTCCCGACCTATAAAAGTGGTGATTGGTTTGGGTTCGATTGGGTGTAATTAATGAGATAGGGGTCGAAATTGTTGAATTTTTTTGCTTTGCAAACGATAATTAAAAAATGTATAATGTTTCACGTCATGAGTTGCAACGGTTCTAGCTGTATTGTCATCATTTTTTTGGTGTTTCTGGAATTAGATTTGTTTTGTTTAGTTTATAATCACTCTCATCGATGGTTTTCGAACTTTCTTTCTGTAATAAAGGAAAAACAAAAAACTACCCAGTTCAAAACTCGAATATGTACATACATATTACATAATGTTAGTTAATATGTTCCAAGTTCAATAATTATATAAAGGTTTGTCTTTATAGGAACATATAATTGCAAAGATGATTTATCTACTTGAACATTTTTAGATCCATCTGCATAAAAGAACAAAACACCATATTTAAATTTAAAAATATTCATTTCACGTAAGAGGCACAAAATTCTGAAAGCCAAGTTCATCAAAATCCAACTCTTGAGAAATTTCTGGTTATTCGCTATTCAAAAATAAAAACAACCCCAACAGAAAGGCCAAACCGCTTTCCTTGCAAAGCTTCAATAAAAGTAGTCTTTACCTTGGTAAATTCTTTCTCAGCAGTTACAAATGGGAGCGTGCTGAGTTGAGGAATACCGTTGCTTCTGCAAAATCAGGTATTTTTTTTATGTCTTTGACCATACATTTAATAAAGTAAGATGTGGGCTGCGCTGCACTGAAAAGGCAGGTTCAACGGCTGATAAAGCAGAGGGTTTGTATACTCAAAAGAAGGGGCCAACCACAAATATAATTATTCCAATTAAAATTTGAGGAACCAATCCATTGGATATATTTATTTCCAATAGTGATCCATTACATGAATAAGTCAAATGTTTTGAAAACCCAAATTCAAAGTAAGGAGTCACACAGGAAAAATTTAACATCTACTAATGCGTTGAAAAAATTAACCCTCTAATGCATACTGTTACCGTTTGGTAACAAGTATCATAATCCTCTTTATTCTATTAAATAAGAGCTCCTCCTAGACAAATCTGTGTTTTTTTCATCCATTACATTTCATTTTAAAGTTGTAGTTACTAATAATCCTCATAAATGACAGTAGTAAAAGTGTATTCAAAATTAAAGAGTGAGGTTATTAACTTTTGTGAAATTAAGTTTTTGGCAGTATTCAAAGAATAATAATATTAGTACTAAATACTAATAAATTGTTTTGAAAAATTAATCATAGTTAAAAAGGGTTATTTTGAAATATTTTTAGTATTTTTCTAGCCATTATTATCAAAATTGGAATTTTGCAGTTGGTTTTTGTCATGTGGAATTTTTTTTAAAAATTGAAATTATTTAAATTCTAATGCAGTTAATTTTTTGTTAGTATTTTTCTCATAATGTGTGAGTATTAAAGATACACATACATTTTTTGGGGGATGAAAATAAAAATTCATGCATTAGAGTATTAAACAAGGTATCAACGACATCTTGTTTCTTATGTTTATAACCTAAAATAATGTTTGCTTATTTTAGTATTTCTAACATTACGTTATAAAACATAATTTTGTAAGGCAGTTAAGAAGCTAAACAATTTACAATAGTCTCGATACATTTTTAAGGGACACCAGAGACGTGGAAAAAATTAAATAAATTGCGATAAGGCAAAGAAACACGGCTGTGAGAAATCCTTTTAAATCCTTTGTTTTAGTTTTTGAAAATCCATTAAATGTGAATTTCTTATTATTGTTCGAGTCGCTAAATCGTGATTTTTTTAGATCCAACGGGCTTCAAGGAATTAGAAAAGGTAACTTAACATAACTTATGATACTGCTTGAAGTTTAAATGCTTAAAACTAACTTAACTTAAAATGCAATAAAAATGCCTGTTACATAATTTTACCATTCTTTCTAACATATTATACAGTCCCCGTTATTAAAATTTAAAAAACACGAATAAAAAATACAATAAAAATCCATCACCCCACCGGGGTTCCCGCCGAACAATAGAACCATTGAAAGCAACGCTACGGGGTTTCCCGCCATAACTTTATTCTTTCAGGAAGATAAGAAGCTAAAATATATTTTATTTTTATTCTTAATCTTCCACCTGACATACTCCGTTATTAAGACAAATTACATTTATGGGTTAGGCAAGCTATTTGTTTAAGAGGTACAATGGACGGCTGGCCAACTTAAAATGCAAAAGGAGACACTGGCTGAGGAATTTTTATTATTTTTTAGTAGAAGAAAGAGAGATCGTACAAGGTATATATAAAGATAAGAGTATGGATGATATTTCCTTTTGACCTTATTCAGGTTAAGATTTAAATGGACTTGTCGGAATGTAAGCCACTAACGAACTTTTAATGGATGGTTTGTTGAATTGTTACAATAGGATATTTATAATTCGCAATAAGTTTAATGTAGTAGGTATATTTAATATAACATGTTTACTTCAGGGTTATTCAATGTTGATAAACGAGAAATTACACTTTAACTGTTATTTATGTAGTGTTACATTTTAAATGGAATATAGGTCAACGCACTCCATCTGTTAACAAAAGAGTGTGCACGGATTCGTATAAAATCAGTCTAACAACTCCAAATATAAATTTGGATATATGCATTTGAGCCTGCGTAAAAACAACAAATATCACTATAAAACAAGGCGAAATCCGAGGAAATTACCTACACTTCCATTCCATCTAAACAGAGTGTATCGAAAAGCAAAACTATAGACTATTTGACATAATCAAACACACACAAACGCTCCTGACTCCAACATACCTGATGGGCACATATTAAATTGCCACGCAACTAAAACAAAACTTCTAACTATTTATATAATATTTTTAAAGAGTGATCTAAATTGAATTGTAATCTTATTTTTTTTCAATAAGTTGAATTAAAAATAAAAACTAGAATGTCATTAGTAGAATTTTAAATAACGCTGACTTTAAATCTCTTGAGGAAAGGCCATCTAAGCTATCGTCACTTAGACTCCTTATCGCGATCGTTAATTTGAATCAATCTTAATATTTCAGTCACAATGATAAACAGATACGAGTTAGCCAGCACAGAAACAACCTCAAATTTCCACATGTAATGAAAGGAAACCCAAACAAATTACTATTACTTCCATCCGATCATAACAGCATCCATCCTAACACAAACCTCATGCACCAGTTGACATAATCATGATGTACCCCACGCTTTCCCGACGTCCATCTCGTTTTAAACTTTTCAAATTTATCTTCTTTCTCCCTTCATTAGTTAAAATGGAAATAAAACTGCAAAATGATTTCAAAACTTTTATGTTTTCAAACTAACACCTTCGGTTTTTATTCAGTCGAGTAAAGATGGATTAAAGAAGATAGTTACTTCAAATCAATCTTACAAAAATATTTTATTCATAGAGATAAACAGACATAGAGATAGCCTGCACAGAAACAACCACAAATTTCCTCACTTAATGAAGCGGAACCCAAACAAATTACCAACACTTCCATCCCATCATAACAGCGTCCAAAACCTCATGCACCAGTTGACATAATCATGTACCCCACGCTTTTCTCGACGTCCATTGTACCTGGGCACGTTTTAATGGATGTCCAGCCATAATCAGGGAAAGGAAGACCGCCGAAGATCTCGTTTTAAACTTTTCAAATCATCTTCCCTTCATTAGTTAAAATAGAAATAAAACTGCAAAAGGATTTCGAAACTTATATGTTTTCGTACTAACAGTAATTCCTTTGATTTTTATGCAATAGTCGATTCCTGATGGATTGCAAAAGATCATTACTTCAAATCAATCTTACGAAAATATTTTATTCATAGAGATAAACAACCACAAATTTCCTCATTTAATGCAGCGGAACCCAAACAAATTACCAACACTTCCATCCTATCATAACAGCGCCCGAAACCTCATGCACCAGTTGACATAATCATGTACCCCACGCTTTTCCCGACGTCCATTATACCTGGGCACGTTTTAATGGATGTCCAGCCCTAATCAGGGAGAGGAAGACCCGCCGAGGATCTCGTTAAATCGACACGCGTCCTCTGTCACGAGGGCTGCTGGGGAATTGAAATTTAAGTCCGCACGACAGCATCCGTGGAACGGAATGTAACGTGTGTGTTTGAGATATCCCAACTAGATATGTCATAAAGGATATCTGAGAAGGGGTTTAAACATGATTTGACTCGTAAAACTAATAGTTTGGCTATTGATGTAGAAGGGAATGTTATGGTATCCATACATAAAGTATAAAATATTTTTTAATTAAAAACGTACGCATAACATTGTTGCTATAAAAAAGAAATTTCGAGTTATAATAGTTATATCAATTTATGTTTAGGTTATACCTTTTATTTGATTTTTTACTCTATTTTACACTACTTCTAAATAGCTGGCAGCCACTATGCAAAGATGGGTTCTCTTCAAGCACTTTGATTTTTGGAATATAAATGCATAATTTATCATACTGAATATTTCTGTAAAATTTTATATTTTTGCTCTCGATGCAGAAATCCCTAATATTTAATAAGATGTAATGGGATTTTTTTTTACATTCTAGAATCTAGACTAATCCAACAAATTGGATTAGGAAATTCTTTCAGGTGGCTTCATTAATTTCTGCACTTCATTCCCTTGCCGTACTCCTGCTGAGTACGGATAACGATGCTGTTAATCTCGCTCGGAATCGTAAGCACACATTTCCTACACAGATAAAACCAGCAACTCTCTACAGGAGGAACAATTGGATCAATTTAATCCGAAAAGAGCTAAGCCTTCGATTAACTTATTTCATCCACGTTGATATATAAAAATGCTCAATATTAGAAAGATAGTCAAGCTTTTAATTCCCTTATTATCCAGAGGACAGGTAAGATCTTCTTTTGTCCCTTTCTCTCTTTTGAACTGACTAGAGTTTCATTGAATAGGAGAAAAGTGGCTATTATACAGTGTATAATATATACACTGCTAAAAAGTTTGGTTTCTTCGGAATCCTGGAGCTTTCTAGCTGCCACCGCTATTTGGAGCTTGAATTTACCTATTTTGTGGCAAAACCGTAACTTTGGTACACCACAAAAGTCTCAAATCAACGCTCCAAGTAGTAGTGGCATCTAGAAAGTTCCAGTATTTCGGTGCAATTTCGCACCAAAATGTTTAACTCTGTACTAATTTGTGGTTCCTTCACTGTGCTTTATAAAGAGCTCAACTTTGTTACCATCAGAAGAAAATCTGGAAGATGAATGGTGGTGCGTTTAGTGAGCGAATTCCAAGGCTCTGACTGATGATTATTCAATTTTCAATCTCTTTGGTCTTCCTCAACAAGACCAGGCAATCTTTTTCATTAAAAAGGACAAAATGTTAGTTTGGATAAATTTTGGTGACGTTGCCACAGGTTGCTGATGGAGGAACTAGACGGTATTATAAATCCTTCAATTGGCCAAGCTTTTGCACCGAACCAACATCGCATGATTCAGTCGCCAGGCATCCTTTTGATTTGCGTGGTATTATTTTGCTTTAGCAGGAATAGGATGATTTCCCAAGGCTATGTCCACACTACGACAATAAAAATAACAAGAAATTGCGCGCGCATGGAAATGCATATACAATTTGGTCTGGCATGCGCGCGCACCTACCTCGAATGGTACAAATTGTATATGCATTGCCATGCGCGCGCAATTTCTTGTCATTTTTATTGTCGTAGTGTGGACATAGCACAAGAAGGTTTAGACAACTAGTTCCTTCCGGATAAACTCTCTCTAAATCCGAGGTAACAGTCCATATCCGAGACACAGCACGAGGCTGATGAGACGGCAGGGACGAGTGACGTCACAAGTGCCCACCCCCGGAGGGTTAATCATCATTAAGGAGGGTTCCTCTTCCTTCTTTTAGCCCTTTGTCTTGATGTGTTTTTTTCTTTAATTATGTGCCCCTTTGCAGATTCAATTAGGCGCCAAGCGTTGTTGTAGCTTTGCCTCGTGTCCCCACTTTGAGCCAATTAGCCAGGGGAACAATCGCCGCGTGGAGGAATGTGGAGCTGCCGTTTGGGACCTTAAATTCCATGTACTGGTTTGAGGACATTTCAACTACCATTATGCATACTTCAAAAAAAAACTATGTTTCACTCCGTGAGTTGCAACTATTTCAGGGGGCTGTGGTTAGGATATCGATCTCCGGATCGGAAGGTCCCGCGATCGAGTCCCGGTACAACTGAAGATCCAACGAGTATACGACCCAAGTTACTTGCGCGTTAAATCTGTTGGGTCCGAAAGTCCTGTGGGCGGTCATTGCGCAGTTTCCCACGGGTACAGGTCCCTGGAGACTATTTCCCTTCCCTTTAGGGACGTGTCTAAATCGTGGAGGTGGCGCGCGAACGATGGCAGCATCTGTCATGTATGTGTTGTGTCTGTCTTAGTTGACGAAGGTTTATAAGCGGGTCTCTGACCAAGGACACAAGCCTGAAAATATATGTATACCAACCAACAGTTTCAGCGGTATTATTTTTATTTTTGGTCCTTTTGGAATTACATTTGTTTTAAACAATGAAATTTGTGTACCTTTCTGAAACGAATGCTTGTACAAACTTTTCTAATCAATAGACCTACAGTCTGTTCTTGAATCACCTTAAAATGCTGTCCCACAATTTCACCATATTTCTCCGCATGACATAAAATCATCTAAACCAGAATTTTCCCAACAACATTGACGTTAGTTTTAGTAATGCTCTGTAAAGTTGGAATTTAATAGAATTAAAATGTGATAAATAGAAGGAATAAACGCAAGTTGCACATAAAAACTCTAAAATAGTAAATTAGCAGACTTGAAAATAAAAATTATAAAGGAGCCCTGTGTGGAAGAGAAAAATACTTCATTAAACACAGTTCGTTGCCATTGTTAACAATAGAAATATGAAGCTAAATTTTACTAAAAATATGGCTTATAACTTTATCAAACCAACAACGGTAGAATGGTTAGTACTTGGACTATTTTGAGGCTCGCGTTCGAAAGAACAATTAATTGTGTTTTGGAAAAAGGAAGGACTAAATTGAAGGGAGAACTAAAAAAAATTCTAAGAAAGAATTAAAAAGTATATATTTTGTTTGAACTAAGACATGCATAGTCATTAAAAACAAATAATTACAGTTAATGTCTAAACCAGGAAATTGTCTCGAGATACTAAACATCGATTCAAATGATCAAAACAGCATGGTATAAATTTTGAAAAGTTATAAATATAGACCGTTCATACTAACAAAGCATTTAATTTTCCATTATAATAGTAATGAATTTATATTGACTTTTACTTAACAAAATCCACAAAATCGATTCTGTATAAGTGCGTCACGATTCCAACTGCGCAAATTCTAGAGCATTTTAAGATAAAACTATTGTTAAGAAAAACTACTAACAAACATATTTTCACAAATACTATCTCAAACATCAAGAAAATAAGACAAGGATGCATCTGTTCTATCGCCTTTCCTGCGTGATACGATTTTCCTCATTTTGAAAAGTGCCAATTACCGCTTTCGCATCTTCTTTCCTCATATTCAGATGCATGACAGTGTGGTATTGGAGCTTCCTTCTCGTTTTTTGGTATTTTGCTAACGTAATCAAGGCTTCCGTAATCATTTTTTTGAGTCCTTATTGACGCCATACTGTCTGCTGTTGTTTGTCAAGGACAGTTAAACACTTTGGTGTCTGTCGCGATCTTTCTGATAACATAACTCTCTCAGGAAGATAATTTGAAATATATTTTTAGCTATGGTGTTGGTGTCGTCATGGACATTTCGCAAATTGCTGCGGATGACGATAGTTGAGTTACCATAACTAGACGGATATTTTAATAATTAAAGGTTTAAAGGCACAGTTACAAATTTAAACCTAAGACTAAGAAAGATGTGATTTTTTTTGCCAAATTACAGCTCATTTTGTGGTTAATTTTGTTACAGCAGACAGCAAATTTATGTTTTCAAGAAGCACATAGTCACATGAATAACTTAATTTCGTAGCATTTTAACAGAAAAAAGGGTGCATACAATCACTGCTACACTCTTTAAAACAAACGAGCGATTTTAACTCAGTCTGAGTTAATTTTCACTCCACCAGTCTTGAAAATTCACTTCCCCGAAAGGAGTGGATTCTTTGTGTGTTAAACCTCCTACAGGATCACTCCAAACGAGTGATTTTAACTCAGTCTGAATTAATATTCACTCCTTTCCAGTGTCGAAAATACACTTCTCCTACTGGAGTGGATTTCACTCTTTTGTTTTAAGAGTGTGGCGAAGCAAATGTCAAATTAAAGGTTTTTCTTTTTAATGTAACCAGGCGGAAAACGGTAATCTGAGTAATAGAATTATAATTCAATTGAGACATTTTTGTTTTTAAAAAAATTTAAGTTTATTTGCTACTATTCTATTTTACACCTAGAAAAGCAATTACAGCTACAAGTATTCATAACACATGAATTATTTACGATATTTAGTAAAATAAAATACAATATTTGACAAGGGCGATCATCTTCTTAATTGCACCTAAAAACCGATACGTCTCACTAACTATTAATCAGGAAAAGAAACACAAAATAATCTATTTTCGGTCCACTGACATTAGTAATTAATAAAGTTGACACGCCCATAACAGGCCATTAATAAATTCAATTTTTTTTTACTCTCCGTTTTCCTAGCAGCAGATCAGTTCAAAAGACTCATTAGCATTACCAAAAAAAAAAAAATCCGGAAAAAACAAAGTTTAACAATGTAGCATTTTTCTCGTTTCGTAGTATGAGGGAGGATAATGAAATTAATAACCTCTTGGGAGAAGACTGTGTCAGGGATGGCCCAAAAATAGCACGCACTCCCGATCCAGCTACTTTTATTAATCAGGATTTGTATATATTTTTTTACATTAAATAAATTGTATTGTAAAAGTTAAACTTGACTGTAAAAAAAAGCGATGACTTACTACCATCACAGTGTGATGGTAATAGTGCTGTGAATTTACGTCAACATGTGCTGTGAACTTACATCTAACTTAAAATTTATTATGTAGTACCGCGGTGAAACGTTTGCTTAACAGACAGTGATTGTATGCATCCATCCTCTCTGTTTAAACGCTATATCGGAGTAAGTAGTTCATGTGACTTTATACGCCACGAAAACATCAATCTGATGTAAAAATAAACGTTTCATCCCTGTGATGGAAAATGTAACAGTATATTGTGAATTTACATCTAATATCAAAATTTATTTGGTGGTACCCTAGAAAAGGTTTGCTTCACTGTCAGTGATTTGATGCGCCTATCTTCTCTGTTAAAAAGCTATTGGAGTAAGTTGTTCGTGTGGCTCTTTACGACGTGAAAACATCAATCTGTTGTAGTAAAATAAACGTTATATCTCTGTGATGAAAAACGTAACCGCATAACGGGCTGTAATTGTATATTTTTTTTATAGTGTGAGAGAAAAAATGACATGGTCTGAGAGTTTCTATTTTACAGATATCGAGTTTATAACCATAGTCACACTATTTTGTAGTCGCTAAGTACAAATAGAATACACAGAAGCAAGACAAATAATAAATTTGGTATTGCTATAGGTTAAATTCCAAGAGACGATACGCGTTAACTTTACAAAGGTATACGATAATATTTTTTAAAAAAAAGTTGCATTCCGATAAACTAGCGAACATGGACATCGGCGTTTCTTTCCAATTTACATAAAGCCTATTTTATGAAATAACCATTAGAAGTTAACATTAGTTAATTTAAGTTAAAAGTTAATTAAGTTAAAATAAAAGTTAATTTTGTGTCAAGAATTTCAGTTATGTCACAAATCATAAGTCAAAATAAATAACATTTTCGACAACTTAAAGGATTTTTTTTAAAATAAAGAATCCATGTAAAGTTCGAATAAATATTACCTAATTAAATAAAGGCATAAATGGTTTATCGTTAAAGTCTTTTTATGTTTTTTTAACAATTATTTCAAATAGCTTACACCATAACATAAATTGAAAAAAAAAGTATAGATAATAAATAAATGTTCAAGTTAATAAACGAACAGAAAAAGTAATTTTACCCAACATTTAAATTCTATTAATACACACAATTCCCGATCGTAAAGCGTAAGAATATACCCTACTCCCTAACACGATTACCAATCTAAAAGTCCGATTACCAATCTAAAAGTCACGCTGATGACACCCATAATAATTTAAAAATAGTTGGCACAGTTTAAATGGCCAATAAGCACCGGTAATGGGAGTGAGTTTATTACCAGTTTTCAACCTGGGTTTCAAAAAAATGCTCATCATTAGTGACATTTTTATCGCGAGAACGTGACTTCAATAGCCCAGTTGAAGGGAATAGGATTGGCAAGGGGGCGTAGTAAGGAACGAAAAAAGATTCTTCATCCTAAATAAGGTAATAAAGGCTATAGAAAACACACATTTGTGAATCGAAGAATAAGAAAGTTCATGAAGTTGTTCGAAGAAAAATATGTGCAAATTTTTATTTCAAAGTCCTTCGAAAGTTTTTTTTTTTTTTTTGCGATTACATTGTACAGTATAATGATACAAAATACTAATAAAGTTAGAATAAAGTGAATTTAATGTGAGCACACGTAAAGCTAATGAAAATGACTACGGAAGATAGAATGTTATAATAATGCAACAGTATCAGCCATTGACTCTTAAATCTTTGAAGTATGGCTGTGTTCCATTTTCGAACCTAACTTAAAAGAGTTCATTCCTCGTAAACCTCCCACTTCCAAAACATAAGCTAACAATTATATAAACAACGTGCATGATTATTTTGATCAATGTTTTTTTTTTTAAAGCGTTTTTAAAGGGTTAGATTAAATTTAATTTTTTAAGTACGAAATTGAGACTATAAATTATTACTTTATTAAAGGCTTGTTTTATAGCCCTGACTTGACTCTCAGAAGTCCAGTTCAAAAGAGTAGCGGTTGATTAGGGGGCGTATAAGGAAGCGATTTAATATCTCTCGCCAAGATGAAGAATAAATCAAGAAGCTGGAGCGTCATCTATAGGCGAGAGTGAAGATTGAAGAATAAGAAATGTATTGGTAGCCTTAGGCACCATGAATGCTTGTCAACTTTGGCAGAAGCTTAGTTATGACGAACTAGTTATATAAATAGCTGATGCATAAATAGTAGTATATTATAACTTTATTACAAATATAAGATGAAAGATTCATAGTTATTGTTATACACTAGCGAAAATTAACTAATTTTCAATTTCGAAAGGAACATTGCTAGGAAAAGTTAATATGCTCATTAAATTGTATATTTAAAAAGTTGCACATTTCCAAACTAAGTGCAGGGCACTAAACATTTAAAAAATAGGAATTTCATATTTAGGTCAAATTTATATCTTAATTCTTAAGTTCTACTTAATTTACCAAATTATCCATTAATTCAATATTGCTAACTTTCTAAACTTTTCCCCAATTACCACCTTAAACCTATACGAGTCAACTTGAAATACGATTCGATCAAATCGTCCAATTAAAAAAAATAGAAGACACGGAGTAGGTAACGCACAACGTATCGTAATATTTTTAAGTAAAGGTAAGTTAACTACTAATCCAAGAAAATATTTGTCACCAATAAACTGGTTGGATGTTAAACAAAACTGAGCTAGATAATTTTAGCTAAATAATTTCAAGCTTAAACTTTTTTTATTCTCGGCTGATGGAGACTTTTAAAAAAATAAATGCTACAATACCATATTTGCATAATAAGTATCATACCTTAAAAAGAATAATAAATCTAGCGCCTGTCAACATACACAAAGTCTCTTTTCATAAAGAAAAATAACATTTTTACCATATCGACACACAAAAAACTCCCCAAACAGAGAAAAATTAATTAACACCAAGCTCTTCGTAGTAGTATTGTAGTACGGTGCAAGCAAGTCGCAGCACATTTTGATTGTCATTTAATTCTCTTCTCCCGTCAAGAAGCAATAAAAAGACCCCCTCCGGCAAAAATAATTGTACGTTTAATAATTACGATAACTCCCCCCTCGCATCCATAAATTCATTACGGAGCTTTCATTACCTTTTCTTCCTTAAATTGAAGATTAAAATATGAATGTAATTTTCCGCGAAACGACAAATAGAGCAGTGAATGGAGGATTTATTTCCAAAGTGGTACAACTTTTAAGTAAACAAATTAATTATTCGTATTTTCTTAACTCAAATTATCTTTAGTTTTGAAATCTGTGTTATATTTTCACTTAATTTATTTAGCGGGTTGAGATAGGTGTTGAAGAGTAATTTTTTAATTTTAAATTTCATAACGTCAACTGAGTAAGAAGCCAATAATATTATAATGCATAATGAATGCAAATCAACATTATTTTACAAAAATCATCTTTTATTTAAGCTGTTTTTGTTCGGAAAAGCTATAACAAATAATTATTGAGACTATTTGCAAAATATTTACAGCGAGGTGGTTGAAAAACAAATTAAACTTTATTTAAGAAATGCAGTACGTCTGCCTACCCTTAAAAAACATAAAAAAAGATTATATATCAATATGTTATATAGGAATTATAGTACCAACAAATTTCATTTACAAAATGCTACGCGAATAAAAATTCGAATTTATAACGACTTAAAAATGTGTTATTGTTCGTGGCAATAAATGTAATTGCAGAACCATTCGAGTAGCATTGGAACTTAGTTTAGATAAAACCAAATGCAAAGTAAAAAAGTTGCAGAGAGAAAATATTCAGTTGAAACTGTGAGAAATCTATGTCACAATATGGATTAGTGGACTCTGCCCAAGTCAACTCCAATGAAAATGTAATTAAATCACTTCAACATTATTTTTGAAACTATTATCTCCATTCCATTACTCTATTGTTATATGCAATTAACAAACAAAATAATATACATAATATTGCTTAATACTGTCTCGTTTAAATATTTCATCATTCTAACCATTAGTTTAGTTAAGTTTGGATACCGTTAAAGGCAACTTCGTACGCAGCGTTAGGACTTTGAAGGATATTTAACGTGCACTCCGGCTACACGGGGTATTCGTCGGACATTTTTGACTGGACGGGCCGTTTATAGGTCGGCAGTTATTTTGGCGATGCACGAACCTGGGACCTTCAGCATGCTAGTCGAATGTCTAACCGACTTGGCCCCCTAGCCTTTATTCTAACCATTGGTTTTCGTTTTACAAATAGTCAAATTTGACAGGACTTAAATAGGTAATTTTGTTTAATAATCGTGTATGCAAAAATAACGTTGTACCACTTTTGAAGTAACATCCCCATGTTAGGAACGAGAAAAAGAATTAAATGGGTAAAAAATCTGAAAATAAATTAAAAGGGAAGGGCCATGAATAAAACATTAAAATTCACTCACCCATCACAGTCTTGAGCGTTGATATTAAGTTTCTTGCCGGATCCCAGGAGTTCTGAAAGAAAAATGGAACATTGGAATAAACTTACATCTAAAAACAACAATAACAGTGATGAAATTTAAATAGCTATCCAAAGAATTATTTTATCGGTGTTATTGGATTCTACTTAGAAGCATATCGGGAAAACTGAGTTGAGTCGTGTTTGAGGATAATACACAAGAATTTTGCGCTGTTCTGTCACAGACGTAACAACCAAATACTACATAAATTAATTGTATTCGGACTTGATTACTTTTGAAAAGATCTATGGATGTTTTTTTTGAAGAATGAGAAACAAATAAAATATGCAAAGAAAATGTCAACATAGTTGAGGGGACTCAATACCCTAAAATCAATACAAAAAAAAAATACTAATAGAAACACTCAATATACAATGCTCAAAATAAAAAAATACACATAGCCCTAAAATCGATGAAAACATCGTGTTTATTGTTTTTGCTGTTTAAAAATAATATTTAAACCTTCTATTATGTTTTCCCATAGTTTAACAAATAATTGGAACACTATTTTGCACATGAAAAGCACTTTTGTTCTTCATGTTTCACTTTTATTGAATTCACATTTCACCGTTCAACTTCTCATCATATGTTCCATCAACATTATACTACACTAATTCCAATAAATATTTTTGAAAAGTGATAAAATATTTTGAATGTACATAAAAGCAAAATGAATAGAATTATGAATGGAATATTGAAAATATTCGAATTTTTTTAATAAATAAAAAGTTTGGAATTTGTATTATTCGTATGAAATACAGGTGCTTACCAACTAATCAATTTTTTATTCTGAAACTATGCGTCGCTTCAGAAATTCAATCCTTAAAGTTATTAATAATGAATCACACTACTGCTAAGAAACAAAATCACTGAAATAAAATTAAATCTGAAGTATAAGAAAAGCTTCGATAAATATTCCTCAAATTAAAAAAAAAATCTAATAATTTTAAATGTTTAATTTTGCTAAAGGTTTTATACACAAAAAATCTCTGTTTTAGACAAAGTTACGACAATTTTTCTCTTTTTGGTAGCTTGTTTCGTTAAAAATATATGGAAAGATGTTTAGTTTTGCTGCATTGAATGGCATACAAAAAAAAGTTACAACAGTTTTTTATGATAGTCAATCAAACAACATTTGAAAACTTTTAAACTATGCTCTTTGCAAAAGTATTCACAATTCGCGTTATTTAAAGTATAGAAAAACACAAAAGTACCATTTCTTTATTTGTTCAAAATTATCTAATGCTTTGCAATTAAAACCTTAATTTTTCTTTTAAAAGCATTTAAGGCAGTAATTATGTCATTTAATACTACAAACGATTTATAAAGTATTAAAGTATAAGTTCAAAAGGGCTTAATGCAAAATCTTTCCAATACGCTTTTTATTACGGCTCAAAAGTCATAAAAATATTGGAACCCTTCCATAACATTAAAATTAACTGAATTTATATCTAACATAAGATCCCCATTTTTAAGCCTTTTATGAAAAGAAATAGCGTGCGAACTCCTAATAAAAAGAAATTACATGATCTCCAATAAGACTTTTCGATAAGCACATGTAGTATGACTAAATTGTAACAGTAATTTTTATGCAGCGGTTCCCAACCTGGGGGGAGCGATCGCCCCTAAGTGGGCGATTTGTATTATCAAGGGGCAGGGGGCAAACACTACTTGAGGGGCGATCAGGGAGCGATGAGTATTAAAAAAATTATAATAATGTTGTACATTTTTACAGTAAAACCATTCTCCAGCCAGCCAATTTTTACTTTCAACTCTCTTAAATTTTCTAGAAACCAGTATAAATATGTTAGTTAATTATTGCACTTTTTTTCTTTAAAAATATGTGTTCATGTTTTTTCTATTTTATTTAAAAGTGACCGGAAAAGCTTCTTTGGTTGTTTTTATAAACGGTAGTAAGTGTTTTAACCCTGTTTTATAGTTACACTTTAACTCAAATTAGGACATAACATGAAAATTAAAGGGGGGCGATTTATATTAATCAACCTAAAGAACGAGGCGATTGTATACACTGTAAAAAATTTGGCTTGAATTTACTAACGATTACTTAGTAACTTAACAGGTTTTCACCATTTACTAGAAAATCATCTGTAACCTAAAGAAACTACTGTAGAAATACTAAGTAATACTAAGTAAATTGTTGTAACGCTTACAGCGCCACCTGGCTATCTTTTTGAGAGATGCGTAGTTTCCCTTATTGCATTGTTTTATTTCTCGAAATTTGTTCGATCGGCAATCGGATTTAGCAAAAACTAACCGGTGATCGCGTCCGTAAATTGAAAGTGTACGAGACTAAGAGATAAAAGTGATTCGATATCGGTCAAAGGTGAAAATTCAATCAATGTGTTTTTCATCGAAAAATTATAACGAATCAATATCGCAACGATGAGTGTTGGGCTGATTTCATAGCCAACATATTTATCGGCAATGGCCGAGCCCACATTCCTGGATCCTTTAATTGGGTCTCGATTCCAGGTGTGTTGAAGGGCCGAACTTCATTGTTGCGGACTTTCCCCAGCCGCATGAATTCCTGTCTGGCGCCGCTGTGACCGTGTCCAGCATAAAAGAGTTTTGTTGGACATGACGTTATACCACAAAGGCAGTGTCAGGAAGTTTTATTACAGGGGGAACCTGGAGTTATGTCTTCAGGTGGACCTTCGGTAAACTTCAGAGGATTTTCATATCCTATGGGGTTCCCGTAATTGTTACTATCCTGACCACTGCCTAAGCTCAATTTAAAATCGAAGGTGGGAGTTCGTGCTGGGGGGATGTCCGAAATTATGTAATTGGGCAACATTTTACATGGGTGGAGTTTAGAGATTTCGTCGGCGTGTACCGCGAGATCTGAGGACAGTTGAAAATAGATCCAACAGATAATAACATCAATTTCAACTGAGGGCAGGGTGCCCGTTGGGCCCTGTGCCCGACCGTCTGCGAGGTGCCCCTTGGGTACGCGGTGGACACCCATGACCTGGCCTGCCCGTGTGAGGCGGCATATAATCCGGTGATGATGTTCTCCTTCACCCTGCTTCAGACAGTGCATTGATAGGGGTACCGAAATACTAAGTACCCCTTCATGATGAATATGGGGGCTGTTGAGCCTCTTGCCTCCGTCTCATCCATCCCATTGTGTGTGCATCAATATAAAATCAGTAACGGTGGTGGTGGTGTAATTTGTTATGGAAAATGTGTGGGACCTTCTGTTCCTACACCGTCGATTCTTTACATCTGTTATCTACATCTACGTAAAGGGGTGAGTTGATAAATTTATTGTCTCTCCAGGATTAATTGTAATTGACGATTAGGTTAATGCCTTATAATGCATACTGTTTTATGATATTATTATTTGTCTAGTATTGTGCCGCGCGGTAATACATGTACTACTATTTGTGTATGTCAATAAATGCTTAATTAGTTAACCTATTGTCTTCTCATTTGCTGTCCAGGGATATTGCGCTAAATTGGAAAATAGGTTAGAAAAAAAAATAATGCGATGAAAAAAAAAAAATTTAAAAAAAATTGATGTGCGAAATGTTTGAAGAAGGTTAGATTAATTTCAAAATTGTTAATTCATATTTCAGTGAATAATTGTATAGGTTGAAATGCGACGAATGCCTACTTCCGTATAATTGTTCCTAAATAAAAAGAATTAAACAAGTGAAACTAAGTGAATTGATGCGACGTTCAAAAATGCGATAAAAAAAATGTTGTTTAACTGATATAACTTAAATGGCAGACAAAACGTTAAAATGCGCATGAAAAATGGTTGGAATCTTCGTATATTAAAAATCATTGTTCAGTATTTTTTATTCGGAATGTTTAGAGTGAAATGGTTATCATATCTAACAAGACGTTCCCAGACAAAAAAAAATATAAAAAAAAGTAACATAAAAGTGGTCAAAGTCCTAATGGTCGAGAATTCGGTTGGAAATTCGTTCTATGCAGGTGTGTAGAAGGTAAAATGGTTTGCGTTGCATGGGCATTCATGCCAGAGGGCAGACCGCAAATTTATGATAGCCGATTTTGTTCGAGTGCGGGAAATCTATTCTTATGGTTTTGACGATTGTAGTGAGCTGCTTGACCCATCGTAAAAATTCTTGAATGGAGAAGTAGAATTATGGGTTAAGGGGAAAACTGGCTATTATTCCTTGTTATACAACGTCTGCGGACTGCGAAAATTTTACGACTTTCAAGTTTGGAATCTGGGACACCTTGTACTATTGTATATATCTTGTAATGCCGAAGTAAAGACCTCGTCCCCCCCTTCATGTAGTTACTCCAAACTTGGAAATAAATAGAGTATTGTTAAGGTGTGACTTTTGGTCAGACTACCTTTATATTTCAGTTCCGTAGTTTAATGTAGTAACATTGTAAAGGAATGCGGCTTTCAGTCACTAGATAGATTTTTTGCTCTTGAACTAGGAGGATAGTGTAACTGCACATTTAGAATTTTTTTTTATGGTTCATTCGATTTTTGTTTGTTAATTAAAATAATGTAGTATATTACTTTAGAGAAGAAAAAAATTTTTTTAATTTTTTTTCCTAAATTAATTAGTAGGAATTGAGAACCTAGCAATGAACCTTCCTATGTAAATACTTATGTTAGCCTACATATGTAACTAATTATGACCTTAATTATGAAGTAATTATTCGGTACGAATAAGTTCTGGAATATTTCAGTGGTCATTGAATTCTTTGAATTGTTTAGTTTAGACCATACTTACGGTTATTGACAATTGCTTTGTTAATGATGTTTAATTGAACTTTGAGTTTTTGCTTGTGAATTGATTGTTTGGTTACTCACTCCATAATTCAAGTGAAACTAATTTTTAACTAACTATTTCGATATTTATGAGTTTGATGTTATTTAATGTGTTTTATTTATAATTGATTTTTTATTTTTGTGTCTTAGTGTAGGGCACGTATATTCTTATTTTAAGTGTATGACGATTTTGCATTATTTTGATAATTGTGTTTAAAAAAAAAAAACAGTGTGCATTGGCAATTATTTACATTTCTATATTTTTATAGGAATTTTGAAATTGAAATTTTTAAAATTAAATTTTGCTACTTAAATTACCTTGAAATGTATAATTTTTTTAAATTTTGATATTTCCTGGAGAGTATTTTGAATTTATCTTAACTCTATTTTCCCCAAATACATGTTTGAACACCTAGAAAGCAAATTGACCACCTGCATTTCAATAAATAACTTATTTAGAACTGTTGCAGAAAAACCTAGCCAGCTTTAAGAACCACTTCGATTCCACACCGAATGAACTGGGATGTTCTTCAAAAGTACTGTTTTGAACTCGTGAACTCCTGAAAAGTTGTCTTTCTTCATGGCAGCAATATCTCGTTCGCGTAGCCCAAAGCTGAGCAATGTCTTCCTCTTACTTCGAGGTAAGGGAGACTGGACAATGGAGAGTGGACAAAAGGTATTTTCACCCTAGTGCCAAGTGGTAAAGCTCAAACGCTGAATCTGCATTACTATGAGACATTGGTTATTACAATGACTTAATTCTTAATATTCAGGAATTTTAAAGTTAATTTTCGTGGTGTCAAGTAATGGCATGTTTACAATTGTTCTTGTTAAATGTTTTATTATTGCCTGTTAATATTTTCAATTTCATTGACATTGTAGTATAACTTGAACATTTCTTAAGAGTTTCGTTTTGCTATTTTATAGATTTTCTTACATTAATAATTTTTTGTAAGTTATTTTTGTAACCCTTTACCTGGAGAGAATTCGGCTCACCTCTAGATTTACTTATTCCACGAAGACTTATGTTTGGTGATTAGTTTAGGAAGATTTTTTTTGTTTGTTTATTTTCAGGTGTGAGTTAGGAATTTTTTTTTCTGAAGAAAGGTGTATGATGTTTGGCTGATTTTATAGCACATTGGTGATTAGTTAGGAAGATTTTTTTTAGGTGTGAGTTAAGAATTTTTTTTTTTTTAATTATTTTTTTTCTGAAGGAAGGTGTATGATGTTGGGCTGATTTCATAGCCAACATATTTATCGGCAATGGCCGAGCCCACATTCCTGGATCCTTTAATTGGGTCTCGATTCCAGGTGTGTTGAAGGGCCGAACTTCATTGTTGCGGACTTTCCCCAGCCGCATGAATTCCTGTCTGGCGCCGCTGTGACCGTGTCCAGCATAAAAGAGTTTTGTTGGACATGACGTTATACCACAAAGGCAGTGTCAGGAAGTTTTATTACAGGGGGAACCTGGAGTTATGTCTTCAGGTGGACCTTCGGTAAACTTCAGAGGATTTTCATATCCTATGGGGTTCCCGTAATTGTTACTATCCTGACCACTGCCTAAGCTCAATTTAAAATCGAAGGTGGGAGTTCGTGCTGGGGGGATGTCCGAAATTATGTAATTGGGCAACATTTTACATGGGTGGAGTTTAGAGATTTCGTCGGCGTGTACCGCGAGATCTGAGGACAGTTGAAAATAGATCCAACAGATAATAACATCAATTTCAACTGAGGGCAGGGTGCCCGTTGGGCCCTGTGCCCGACCGTCTGCGAGGTGCCCCTTGGGTACGCGGTGGACACCCATGACCTGGCCTGCCCGTGTGAGGCGGCATATAATCCGGTGATGATGTTCTCCTTCACCCTGCTTCAGACAGTGCATTGATAGGGGTACCGAAATACTAAGTACCCCTTCATGATGAATATGGGGGCTGTTGAGCCTCTTGCCTCCGTCTCATCCATCCCATTGTGTGTGCATCAATATAAAATCAGTAACGGTGGTGGTGGTGTAATTTGTTATGGAAAATGTGTGGGACCTTCTGTTCCTACACCGTCGATTCTTTACATCTGTTATCTACATCTACGTAAAGGGGTGAGTTGATAAATTTATTGTCTCTCCAGGATTAATTGTAATTGACGATTAGGTTAATGCCTTATAATGCATACTGTTTTATGATATTATTATTTGTCTAGTATTGTGCCGCGCGGTAATACATGTACTACTATTTGTGTATGTCAATAAATGCTTAATTAGTTAACCTATTGTCTTCTCATTTGCTGTCCAGGGATATTGCGGTAAAATATAAATATTTATGTAGTTCTTAAATATTTATGATACAGTTCTTATTATTCACGGAAGAATTAATATTATAGGTTCTAGAATGCAATGTAATTAAAGCAATGTACTATTAACCACTAATACGACTGGCCAATATTATGTATACTTATTAGCATAGAGTCATTATCAGAAGTAGTATCGTACTTCATTAAAACCTAAACTTAAAGCATACATTTTACCGGCCCAACAATGAGAAACCGAAAAACGTGTTTTTTTTATTTCAGTACATACATACAAATTGCGTTAAATTATTTCTAAAACTTCATATCCGAAAGCTTTATATCGATCAAGATTTTAACCTCATTATTTACACGCAAAGGATCTGCATGTCCCGATGACCGCGTGGACAAGCGCGCTACTTCTCGTTGAAAGACGAGCTAATCTTGAGGTTGCGAGTTCGAATCCTGCGACCTGCTCCGGAAAAGTTGAAATAATTCTTGATTAAAAGAAAATTAGTGGCGCCCTCTTGTTGAAATTTTTTGAAACTGCTAGTTACTAACTTTTTCCTAGTAAAGATACTACATAAGTGGATGTATTGATTACTAGAATATATCTTGTAACGTTTACTGAAGTTTTTATAGTATGCTTGCAATTTAAATGATTGTATTGGATACTAAGCTTTAATTAGTAATATATACACATATTTCTTATGTAACATTACTAAAAAAACTTATGGAAGCTGAGTTTCCTAGAGAATTCTTAGTAACCTTACAGATTTTTTTTTAGAGTGTAGAAAAGGTTGGGAACCACTGACCATAGCAGATTGGACAGCTGGAAAATTGTCTCGATATTAAGAGCCAATTTTTTAAGTGGTACTATCAAGAAGGGAAGGGCTCTCGCAATTCCTCTAAATATCAATTATTTTTGTGTCAACTTCTAGGGACCACTTTTAAAATTTATATTACAGTTTTGCTGAGAAATCTACGTATGTTAAATTATGTCCAGATTTAGTCTTGCCAAGTACTCATGCAAATTAAGTACACTAGGACCTTTCACATTCGACAATGGTCATACGAAATACATGTCCTATTTTTAAATTTTATTTACTATAGGATCTACCTACCGTGAGCTACATACAAAATCAAAGCTATAATTTTCTATATTCATAGGCTTTAATGTAAAATCTGTATTTAATTTTTGTTTATTTCAAGTCAAAAGATGGTAAGTTAAAACTCAGTCAAACAAAAGCGGCTATTTCTCCGATCAAAGGGGGAAACTCTTCTTAAATCTCCTGCCTAAGCACTAAAGACACCAAACTAAGCAAAAATAAAAGTATGTGACCCCTTTCCCATTTTCTATAAAAGAGCTGACTCCATTTAATATTTATCTTGCAAAAGGATTACCAGTTCACTGGGGGTTTACTAAGAGTGTATCCTACTTTTATTGGTCAAAAGTACGTTTTACTAGGTTATTCTAAAAACATTATATCTTATAACAACCCCCAACTTTCTAAGGCATCGCTAGACAATTCTAGTAAATATTTTTTCGGATACTATTAAAAGACGTATATTCCACACCTTTTGGTCGTTGCACGTTTTGTTTTAACGCAGTTATTGTTAAGGAAACTTAAAAACATATAGTAAAATAACATAATCGCATTTAAAGATAACTAACACGGCATCAACAAAAGTTCAAAACATGATAATTTCATATAGGCTAATTTCATGTTTTCATATGGGCAATTGCCTCTCCTGTAGTGCAAGTCACGCATATTAAAAAGTGATTACCACTAAAACTTTTAACATTGATTTACACTTATTGCAACTAAATAATGTAACCTGTTTATTTTAAATTGATTTTTTTCCAATTAAAAAACCCCTTTTGACGCGTGCTTTTTTTTAAAACTAAGCTTTCTCATGGATTTTAAAAAAACATTTAGCATGTAAAACTTGATTGTTAGTTAAAATTTTGTCAAACAAAAGGACGAATTTTAGACTCCATTTCTTGGATGAAAAAATAAATCGGTCAGGAGGGGGCTAAAAGGGATTATGTAAGAGTTTAAATATGGAAGGTTTAAGCTCTATGGATTTAGACTAAGGGCAAGAGGGGAGAGGGTTTGTATTCTATTTAGTTTGTGTTTTTTGTTTCTGATGTTATGTACTGAAACAAGTGGTTTGACGGCAGATGAGGTTTTAGTGGAAAACAACCTGGTATGTTTTACCTGTATGCTTTTAGCTACTATTTTACGAAATATTTGTTAAATGTTTCTCTTTTAAACACTTTTTTAATATTCCTAAAAAAAACGATGATGAACAGTGCGACATGCCAGCCACTTATCTTACTACTAAATCTAAGTTTTGTTTTTAGAATAAAAAAAAACCTAAGGCACAAAAAATTGCCAAAGAATTGCATGATATGTCATACTTAAAGGATAACGATTGTACGGTATAAAAAATTTATAAAATATAGTCGCCATAAAATAGGGGAGGTAGAATAAGTATATAAAATTTGTGTTTATTTAGAACAAATTTATTTAAAAGAGGCTTATAGAAGTAAGTAAACTAACACAACATTAAAAATTTAAATTATAAATGAAATCAGAGGGGATGACAAAAGTCCCCATCCATAAAACAAAACAGCATCGTAGGGATAGTCCCTCCAAGCTTCTTCTGAAGGCAGATCTTGAATAAGCATGCGATTTACAACGCAGAAGAACATGCGACATTTGCACTTAATTGTAAATGAATAAAAACATTTTTACAACAACGTGCAAAAAAGTTCACTTTTTTATATCATATTCATTCATAAATCGTTGCGAAAATGACACTTAATGTGCTTCGCCACAGACAGTGCCGAAAGTAGCACTTTCGGCACTGCTATAGTAGTACTAGTAGGCAAAGTAGTATTTTCGGTTCGGCACTAGTGCGGTAAAGTAAATAAGGGTATCTGATTGGTAGAAAAACAAATTGATGTCATGGAAACTAAATGCTGTAATGAAAATCACTCATTGGTAGAAATACTTTTTTGTACGTTATTATTAAAAATATTGTAAGCAAGCACGTGTCAAATAATACTTTATTAAGCTTTTATCACTATTTCACTCGACCTACCGTCTCGCGAAATAAAAGCCACTCCCTTAATAAAGTAATTTTTTCGGCAATAGTTGCTTGAATAACTATTATTGGTGTTCGTTTAAAAATTAACATTGCTTATATCAATAAATTCTCATTAATAAACTCTAAGAATTTTTGAACAAAAAACTCATAAAAGATATAAACTAAAAACATCAGTTCTTGTTAAAATAACTTATACAATTAGGTCCTCTCAGATTTTTCTATCGGACAGCTTTCGGAGGGATCTCGAGGGAATCAATGGATGGACTGGGGAAATATCTGTCGTCGCGAGGATGAAAGGATCAGTTTTACATCGTCATTTTTATTTTGGACCTCTTTGCTTGGAGAAATGATTTTGAAAAGAAAAAATTCAATCCGAATCAATATATTTAATAAATATGAGAATACGTAATTTTCTATCGAATTCGTCATATCGTCGTTAATGTTAAATGTTAGTTGACTGAAGGTTAATTATAGAGTTTTAAAAGAATTTTAACTTCGTTTTATTATTATTGATTACCTCAGTTACAAAACTCATACACTCCACAGTTTAACTAGAAGTAGTTTGGTTCGTTTATTGGTGACTTCGTCCAATTTAATATATCATTGTCAAAAGTCGCCAAGGAACGGACCAGACCCTACTTTAGTTATTCTTAAAAAATGTTGAATTTTGCATTGTTAGGTACTCATTGTTCAAAGCACTATACCTGTATCAAAATAAAAAATTTATAACTGAGAAGGACACGCGTGATACATTTTCTAAATCTTTTGCGTTCATTTGCATTTTAAACAGTTATTAATATTTTAGAGATCTTTTGCTGCTTTAGATAACGAGTTATTCTTAAATCCAATATCTAAACCTCAAGCAAATAAATACTATTCTTCTTAATCCAGTTTTACACATTAATACCTGTTTTATAAAAAGCAGCATACTGTAACATGGTAGCATTGAACAGAAGATACCAACTCATAAAACACACCAACTATAAAGCGAAAATAGTTTTATTGATGACAGACTTTCGATGCATTAAAGTTTTATTTATTATAAACACCTTAGAATTAAAAGACGATTAAAGGGAGGGTTTTCATACTCGTCATCGCGTCCATTACGGACCACCTCTAAATTTGTGTCCTACCAGTTCAGAGTCAAAAACAGTTCCGTTCGAGCCGCTGCTGCAGTCGTGATAATTTCCAAGGTGGCCGGTAGAGGGCCACGGCTTCAGGTACGTTACAATACGTAAACACAAGATCAGGAAAAAAAAAACATCACATCATCGAATACTATACAATTTTCGAAGCACTAATAACAACCATTTGCTGCACTTCCCGTAAAGACACACATCCTTACCAAGCTCATCCTTCATTCCTAACAACAAACCGTCGACATCACCTCGAAAAAAACATACGATTCCTTCACCACACACCCGGTTACCTACTCTTATCAAATTGGTCTGGCTCCAATGCTTTCGGTCCTAATTAAAATGCAATACGAATTTCATTGTGACAGTCCCCACCTCGTCGCGTCGTGTACTATGTGTTCTGTCCTTCCTTCCCCTGCTTCAACCGTTTTCCGGTTGGGTTCTCATGCGTCGCAGTGAAGTCAACTCCCTTTCGGTGTTCGTGACGGAAACCTGTTGCTGGAATACATACACTTTACCGCATCGTGTGGTATGGAGGTTATAAGGGTTTGCCATTGATGGTACACGGTAGAGAGTTTGTTGATTTTACAGAAAAAACAATGTTTACTGTTGATGGAATAAACTTCGCCGCATCGTGTCGTAATGAGATTATGGCGTTGTTGTACACTCTTAAAACGAACGAGCGATTTTAACTCAGTCTGATTAATTTTCACTCCTCCATTAGTCTGGAAAATTCACTTCTCCTTTTGGAGTGGATCCTTTGTGTGTTAAACCTCCGACAGGATCACTCCAAACGAGTGATTTTAACTCTGTCTGAGTTAATGTTCATTCCTTTCCAGTGTCGAAAATGCACTTCTCCAACTGGAGTGGATTTCACTCTTTTGTTTTAAGAGTGTAAGGTACACATTGGTGGAAGGTTCACAGTAAAAAAGTCGATTAATTTCACACACACACACAAAAAAAATGTTTACTGTTGCTGGAATACACTTCACCGCATCGTGTGGCACAGAGGTTATGGTGTGGGTGTACCATTGGTGGGCACAGTAAACAATCGGTTAATTTTACAAGAAAAAAAAACGTATTAACAGCAAAAATTCTGTTATTTCCTTTAAACCTTTTATTTCTATAAATCAAGAGGTTTATAGAAGAAAAAAAAAGTTTTTCTGTTTCTAACCGCGTAAATAGTACCAGACAGCAAACGAATAAACTTTTTAACTGATTGTTAAATTCACTATGTGCTTAAATAGTTTAGTCGGGGGAGCGTTGGACTACACAAAATGCTTGTGGTCCTAACTTGAGTTCGGCAGTTTGTTGTTCCTCGGTAGATTTCGGTTCGATTTCTCACCAAAGGAAATAAGAAATTTGTTTTTCTTTACAATTTGTCTAAATTACAGCTTTTGCATTAAAATAAAAAATTGTTCTTTTTAGTTATATGAACAGATTTCCTCTATACAATTGTACATTATACGGTATTTTTTAAGGCACACTAGCCGAGTTTTTTTCTTCAAAAACAGCATTCTATTTTTTTACAGTGTATGCATCAGCATTTGGAGAAGTACCTAAATAATAACTCGCTGTATCGCATTTTTTTAATCAGATTTTTTAAGCATGTGGCAATTTTATTTGAATTTAATCCACTAAGTAAACACGATCACATCACAGATAATATGAACAACAGACGATGACAAAGGACGACAACAATATAACAAAAATGAAAAGAAAAAAAATACCAAACAAATCCCAAGGAATAAGGGTGGACGTGATGAATGCGGAAGAGAAGATGGTCGTCTCTCATTTGTCCACGATATCCCTTTCCTCCCAGTACAGCGTGACAAAGTCTCTCTGTTCTTGTGAAGTTTTATTTAGTCCTGCACAGTCTAG
This sequence comes from Hylyphantes graminicola, assembly GCA_023701765.1. Classification (NCBI taxonomy): domain Eukaryota; kingdom Metazoa; phylum Arthropoda; class Arachnida; order Araneae; family Linyphiidae; genus Hylyphantes; species Hylyphantes graminicola. Next base: position 39,889,012 of record CM043118.1, on the reverse strand, counting down.
TAGATGGTCAGAGTTCATAACTCCAGAGGGTTTTTTTAATCAGGTTTTAATATACATTTTAGGAATGAGACACCCCAGCGAAATATAAATCTTTAAATATGTTCCAAATCCCGCTTCAGTTTCTTTAACACATAAGACCATAATTCCCTCACTCATTACTATACTAAAAGCAGAAAAACTAACTACGAAATATATTTCATATTTAGTTTTACATTATATACGGAAAAGCGTATCACGTTCTATTTTTTAAAATTATTCTTTTAATCTCTCTTTTTACACAAAATGCCTCACAAAACTCGAAACAAAATAAGCCCCCGGCACATTTCCCCTTCACAAAAAATGCTTTTATATGACATCCTCATTACACCACCGGAGATACAAACATCCAGCTAAAACCTTATCATTTCCAATTATTTTCCCCTGCATTAAAACAGCCTCCCCGCTCTTTAAATGCAGGCCAGTCCCTGTAAAAGTAAAAGTTGTCAACTCAGACCCTGGAAGAATTCCGTCCAAACATCTTTTCATCCCGGCTTCCGCTGCAAATTCATTATTTTTCCTGAAGAATCTCGGCCGCCCTCTTTTCCGAAGTTTTAATTAGTAGTATATCACAGGGCTCGGGGCTCAGTTTTGAAAGAGTCTTAACTCACAATTGGTAAAACTATAATGGCATAGCTTATAACTCCATGAAACTGTAGTGTAAGTCCGGCCGGCCCACCGGCGCAGTGGTTAGTGTGTTAGCCTTTGGAGCCGCTGGGCTCGTATTCGAATCCCTGCACAGGCATGAATGTTTGTGCTTGTCAATAAATGTTGTTATTCGTCTATGTGTATTGTCGTCCTTCCTTGTGTGTCTCTTGTAACTGTCTCTTCTGGCGAGCTGGGTAATGGGCCATAAAGCCTACGAGGAAATTATTACAAGTTCTTTAAATAAACTTACCCACCAATAAGTCGTTACTTATGCTATAAACCCCACCATCTCAGTATGACGCTAAGAGTGCCGCCAAAAAGTGCTGTGAATTTATGTATGATGTAAAATTTGTTGTGTGGTACTGGCGAAAGCTTTTGCTTCACTGCCAGTAATTGGATGTATCTATCATTTCTGTTTAAACGCTATTGGATTGGAGTAAGACGTTCATCTGACTCTTTACGTCGTGAAAATATCAGTTTGCAATAAAACAAATATTACAACGCTGATTTTTAAAGTAATCGGAAAATGTGCTACAACTTTACAAAATTCAGAAGCAGCTTTGGAATTAGGTGAGATTAATTTACAGTACATTTAAAAATCTATACAATTTCGTTTCAAATGTCGTCTTCCAGCTTTGTCAAATCGAGGTACCAAAGGGTTTTCTGCGTAAAAGCCCATTTGCTCGTAGGGGATATCTCAATGCTGAGTTTAATTCTGTCGTGGAGCAGTGAATAAACTTTTAGAGAATGTTGAAGATTTTGTATTGTTAATTCCCAGTTTCGCGATGTTTTGGAGAAATATTCTGAATCGATTGGAATAGACTATTGTTGATTTTTGGAAATTCTTTTAATGTGTTGGTTTCTCTGATTTTTAATCAAATTTGGCTAAAATGTGGAGAATAGCAATCAAAGAAAACTTCAAACGTCAAATACTCTAATTTGGTCTTGTGGATTAGTTTATATAGGTTTAAATAAGTAAATTATTGAAAAGAGACTATTCGATCACACATTGGGGAAACTATTTACAAATTTAAAATATATTATGAGATTATGCATAATTTAAAAAATAGGGTCTATTAAAACAGTTGTATAACCTTGGAATTTTTTTTAAACACCCACATTGTTAAAATTAACTTTTGTAGAATAAAAAAATAGTTTCGTCCTTTGGAAGAGTATGGTGCACAAAATACGGAGTTTCGCTAACAGAATAAAAAAAAAAATGCTAACAAATCGAACAAACAGCAGTCTTACAATTCAGTAACAATGGGGCTGTTTCACATCGTGCATGGCCACAGCTCTAACGGTTTGTTTTCATTTCTTAGTTGGAATTACTTCTGTTATGGTATTCAAAAATGAGTTTTCCAAGAATATTTTACTCATTATTTTTTTTAATGCCAATTTTAGCTGTGCTGTTAACTGTTCAGAACATGGGTTTAAGAAAGCTTGCAATGAAAGAAGCTTCTTTTCATCTATATCGGTCATTTTGAGAGTGAAATCAAAGCAATTTTGAAAGCAATTTTCAAAGTTTTGGTATTCAAAAATGAGTTTTCCAAGAATATTTTACTCGTTATTTTTTAAATGCCAATTCTTGTTGTGCTGTTGGCTGTTCAGAACATACGTTTAAGAAAGCTTGCATCGAAAGAAAAGCTTCTTTTCATCTATATCGGTCATTTTGAGGGTGAAATCAAAGCAACCAATGAAATCACAGACCTCGGAAAAATGAAGACAAAAGTAAGCTCTTAGCTTTAAATTCCCTAATATGAAATAAGGTAATCAAAGTATTGTGATATGGTCGCAAATCCGAAACATTCGCATTCGCTGATAATTTTTTTAAAAAAATCTAAAAAAAAAAATCGCTCCACGAGCTATTTCCAACACGAAACCACAGTTTCGAAGCAGCCCCCAAAATCAATCGCACGTGAACGCCACTGCAGTGGCGAAGCGATGTTGTCACCGAGCATTGATAGAAGACGACTCCGGCAGCAGCAGTGTCGCAGCAAGGAAAGAGGTCCTCCATCGATTGCCCGAAAATCAACACACTCGCGATCAATGGACGGGAGGTGAATCTATTTGCTCGCGCAATACGTGAATCACGTGAAAGGATCACTAGTTATGAGAGAATCTCTTTTGGAAATATTTCCAGAGAATTCGCTGTGTTTGAGTTTCACTGCGTTGAGTTTTCACTGTGGGTTATGAGAGAATCATGAAAATATTCAAAGGGAATTCGCTGTGTTTGAGTTTCACTGTACGTTATGAGAGAATCACCTTTGAAAATATTTCCAGAGAATTCGCTGTGTTTGAGTTTCACTGTGTTGAGTTTTCACAGTGGGTTATGAGAGAATCCCCTTTGAAAATATTTCAAGAGCATTCGCTGTGTTTGAGTTTTACTGTGTTGAGTTTTCACTGTGGGTTACGAGAGAATCACCTTTGAAAATATTCTCAGATAATTCGCTGTGTTTGAGTTTCACTGTGTTGAGTTTCACTGTGTTGAGTTTTCACTGTGGGTCATGAGAGAATCACCTTTGAAAATATTTCCAGAGAATTCGCTGTGTTTGAGTTTCACTGCGTTGAGTTTTCACTAGGTTACGGGTTTGAAAATATTTTCAGAGAATGGAGTTTTCACGGAGCCTTTTAATTATCAAGTTACTTTACTTTCAATTACCTAAGATGAAATATGGGGTAATGAAAGTATTGCGATGAGGGTTGAAAATCCGATTAAGAGATTTGGCGTTTCCGACACGTCTTGGAGGGTTCTGAAAAAATTGGTGTTTGAACATTGATCCGCCTGCCTATCAAAAAAAAAAAAAACTCTTACGAGCTACGGACTTCAAATTTGGTACACGAGTTAACAGAAAATGTCGGACATCATAATATAGTTTACCAGAAAATCTCCGGTAGGGGGAAGTAGGGAAAAATCCGGTCTGAGTTAATTATAATGAGTTGAGTAGAACAAGAATTTAGAATTTTATCAGCATGTAATGGGTAAAAGAGAGATAAATTATTACAAAATAAATGATTCAAAAATAAATTCAAATGGAATGAATTTGAATTATCTATATTTTTAAGCATTTTATCACGACATTTAGTCATTTTAATTCTTTTTTAAAACTGCAAGTTCAAAAGATAAGGCACAAAAATAGTCGTATAAAAAAATCTTATAAAACTGAGGTCTCAACTTAGAATAAGTGCACTGGAGCAAAAAGAAAAAAAAAATGATAAGAATAAAAGGAGTACATCCCAAAAGTACGTATAACAAAAGACATAATATTTGCTGTCGGTCTTCGGTGAAGGATAAAAACCGATGTCAACGCGATAATCGACCCAATATTTACACAGCTCGAACTGAACTTTCTTTTTTTCTTATGCCTTGTAGACTTCAAGAAAACCTTTTCCACGGTGAATTACCATTTGGACAGTTTGACAAGAAGAGAAAAATGTGAATGTCAGTAGAAAAACAGACAGATAAAAAAATAGAGGGGTTTCTAATTCGAAAGATCAACCAAGGATGAATATTTTAAACGAGAGAGAGAGAAAAAAAGGGGAGCGAAAATCGCAGGTTATCGGCCAGATTAGTGACGATCCCACCTTGGAAGTCAGCTTCACATGGCTCATTCAATCAATAATTTATTTGAATATTTACTATATGTTTTTATGAAATATTAAACACTTTTTCATCTCGCTTCAAGAAAAATTTACAAAAATACGGATCTATTTCAGGTAAAAAAAAAATAGCAGAGATTGCAGACTTGATTCACTCCTGTGCTACTAATAATCTGAATTAGTTGAAAGTCTATAATGAACACGTATTTTAACAAATAACTAATTTCTAGTTTTCTTACTTAAATGTAGGATTACTTATCATCTGGTATGAAGTATTTGCAAAAAAAGCAATGCTACACTTCTCACACAGAGTAGAAAAAATGACCCATAATGAAAATAAGCCATTTTCAAACACAATTAGGAATAAATCTGAAGTGAATAGTCTGACTGCAGTATGAATACTGCTAACAATTCTTAATTTTGATAAATTTAAAACTAATGATATTCCTCGCTAGTAGTATTGCATTTACTTGATCTAGAAAAAATAAAAAAAAAATATAAAAAAAAATTGATCATAAAATTTCTCTCAAAGAAAGGCACTTTACACAAACACATAATTCTTAAACGATCAGAGACAGTTTGTAATTAAAATTTTATTTTTTCATTAAAATAATCGCCTTAAATTTCGGCGAATATTAAAAAAAAGGGACAATTTAAAAGTGGGATCGACAGTTTAGGCACAGGAAAATACCTTTTCCAAGAGTTGGATGAGGTGAATAAGGGTCGATTTAACTGAGTGAACAAACTTTTTTTTAACCTCAAGGCACAGAATGATTTATTCCTGTGAATGTTTTTAAGAAAGTAAAAAAAAAAGCAAATAACAGCGGAAAAAAGGAGAACTCTTGATATATTTTTTTTCGAAGTAGCTTTATATAAATCATTAAAGAGAAAACCACGAGAGTTTTCATTTGCTTATACATCCACTACCTTTAAAGATAAGTCAAACGCAAATTCTTCAGGGGAGAACTCAGAGCAGATTTGGATTTCCATATGAAGAGTGCACGGGAAGAACCACTTGATTTTTTGGAGTCTTACCTTATGTGTCTGCTTGGCGGACATTGGCGACAGGAAACCGGTTTTTCTTTTGGTTCTTCATTTGCGGTACAAACGTGTTACTTGTGTCTACTGATCTCTGGCGTTAATCAAAGTTGCCGCGAAAGATAAAAAAAAAGCGAGTAACCTGTTTATTTACACCAGTTTAGGTGATTTTTCGCTATCATCTCCAAAGAGGCTATTAAGGAAAGCCTTCTACAAAATCAAATTTAAAATATATTTTTAAAGTTTACAATAAGGTGGTCGGTATATACATTGGAATTATAATAACCGTCAAAGCGGGTATCTTTGGCCATGAAGGGTAACTTTAATCCAAGCGTCGGAAAAATATTTGTTTTCTTAATTTCTATTCATAAAATGATCCTATTTAAATTATTTTACATTCTTGGAAAGGTTAAAACATTGCCTTTCATTTCATGTAAAAAAAAAGTTCTCATTCTAATCATGGCAATGCTACAAATGGCGTTTGCATTCGTACCAGCATTTAATGACAAAAAAACTATTTTTTCCAATTTTTGTCTGGAACAACTTAAAATATATTGAAAGTAGCTAAATAAAACACTCTCTACTATTCTATTATTTATTAGGATAGATATTACACCATTTGTTTAATCTAAGTTGAATACTTTTATGCTATATTTAATTATTGGTCACTGGGAAACTTTTACCGGTGAATGCGGGTAACTTTGGTCCAAGATGTGAGGATTTCTTTATGGAACTTTGCACTTCAAAAAATGTATGTAAAAGTGTAATCTGTTTAATCATTTTTGAATTAGTCTTACTTTCATGATTACCATGATAACGATTTTTTTTAATTAAATGAGTTTAACCCTCTAATGCATATACTATTACCATTTGGTAACAAGTAACATAATCCGCTTTATTATATTAAATTAGAGCTCCTCCAAGAGAAATCTGCGTTTTTTTTCATGTATTAAATTTCATTTAAAAGTTTTAGTTACTAATAATCCTCATAGATGACAGTAGTAAAAGTGTATTCAAGATTTAAGAGTGAGGTTATTAAATTTTGTGAAATTACGTTTTTGGCAGTATTTAAAGAATAATAATTTAGTACTAAATACTAATAAATTGTTTTGAAAAATTTATCATAGTTAAAAAGGGTTATTTTGAAATATTTTTAGTAGTTTTCTAGTCATTATTATCAAAATTGGAATTTTGCAGTTGGTTTTTTTTTCATATGGAATTTTTTTAAAAAAATTGAAATTAATTAAATTCGAATACAGTTTAATTTTTTTTAGTATTTTTCCCATAATGTGTGAGTATTAAAGATACATATATATATTTTTGGGATGAAAATAAAAATTCATGCATTAAAGGGTTAAATGTTTAAAAGATACAGATAAAAATGGAAGAAACGTACAACATTTAAAATCACTAATGTCAAAATGTAAACATTTTTAAATTCCTAATTACGAATATATTATTTTTTTTTCCTTTTTTAATAAAATCGTTTGCTTTTTATAAAATATTTTTTATTAAATTTTGCTTTAGAGTTTACTTTTCTTTTAAGCGACAATCAATATACATATATTATGAAACTTGATATTAAACCTAACTAGTTAATACGCTGGAATGCAAAAGTCCCTTTTTGGAAAAATGACTCGTGTCCCTTTTCCTCGAACACACAACTGAATAAACAGAGACATAACTTCCGACAAGTTTAATTAATAACTTTTTAAATAACATACATGACAATGATATCTCAGATTCACAAACTGAAGCTACCAATTATATGCTGCATTAAAATTTTGCTAACATAATACAACGATTAATTTAAGAAGCGTCACCCAGGGGCAATATTTCAGTGCAATGAACCTAAGCGTGTGATGATCAAAAACAAATTATATCATTTCTTTGTATGCAAATGGAAGTTCAATTGAAATTCAATGGAACTACAATCTCTAACTAAAGCAGAAATTATACTATGATGATTGAACGAAACAAAAATGCATAGCAAAACTTAAAAATCGTAAGTTTTTTTCACTTAATTTAAATAACCTAAGGTACTAAAACCGTCCACTTTAATTAAGTAGAATTTTTACATCGTTTCTCAAGCTTCATTGGGTGATTGAATTGATGATGTATCTTCATCTATGCAAACAACTGATATATGCTGTTCAGTAAATATCACGAGGATAAAAAAAAAACTGAGCTGTTTCTGAATTTAAATCCTAAAACTTCTTATAGCCTGGAATTATGATAAAGCAATTAAATAAAAAAAATAATTGGAAGTGAGAGAAATCTTAGAAATGTGGAAGGAAATAAACAAACCTTAAAAATGTAAGCGCACTTAAAGCTAGATTAAGAGAAAATAATGAGATGAAATATTTTTTCTTAAAACGAGTTATAAAAAAATTTATCCACCAAAAAACATTTAATTTCAAATATCTGAAAATGCCTGGGGAGTTTTCTTTCAAAGAGTTTGCTATTACGTTTCCCTAGAGTCCGCTAACCGCAAATTGGAGACTTTCAAAAGTTGTAGCTTAAAAAAAAAAAAAAAAGCATAAAACAGAAACTATTTAAGAAATAAGGCATAAAACTTTTTAGTTACGAAAAACAAAATATGCTTCGGGCTTTTTTTTTTAAAGTCGTTTATCTTTAGCTATCACGGTTTAAAAAAATGGCGCAATAAATTGTATAAAAGAAAGCATAATCATATATTTTAAAACAAATTTTCTCTTTTTTTTAGGAGAAACATATGCGTCGAAAATCATTGGACGTCGAAAAAATATTTTATTTTTATTGAATTAGAAACGTGTTATTATGAAAAGTAGATAGAAAAAAGATAATAAAAAATCATCTTATTATTTTAATAATTTTCAAATAGGTATTGGAATAGAACATAACTTAAAAACGTTTATTTAAAGGTTAAAATTAATGATTTATGAAGGTCATTAATAGAATATTTGCTTGGCATTTCGCATTAGAAATATAAATGCGTTGTTTGTCAGATAAAATACCCAAAAAGACGTTTCCTAAACTACGTATCGATGATCAAGCCTTTAACCTTTATACAGATCAAGTTGAAATTCGTAATTCAATGAAGTAGACCATCAAAAATAGTACAACATTTCACGTCACATTTTTCAACTTTAAAAGATAGATATGGATACAAAGAGATATATTGATATAGAGAGACTATCACATCTAACAACTAAAAATCCAAAAGCTTAAAGGAAAATTTCAAAGTAAAAACAAATTTCAACTACGCTCTTAAACCAGATATGAAAACGATAAATATATTTGATTCTTATGTGTTTTTATAGCTTGTGGCAACCGCTTTTTCATTTTCCAAAATATATTCTACAATAAGAAGAAGCGAAGAGGGATTCGGCATTCTTGAGAGAAGAATAAACATGTAAAGTAGACGGGTCTTTTTGGTGGAATTTCAGAGCAATATTTCTTATCTAGGGTTTGGCAACAGCCGCCCCTTTGAAGGAACTGAATTGCGAAGGGCTTTGGAAAAGAGTAACAAAAAATGCTTCTCCCTATCAAAATAGTCCTCAAAAGTTTCTGAAAAATCTTTTGGATCGAGGATTTTTATATTTGAATAGTAAAGGATATGACGAACTAAATTTGGACTTTAGATGTATACCATAATACCTTTTTTTTTAAAAAAAATCTTTAGAGCAATATTTCTCTTTCCGTTTTGAGACGATAAAAAATAACGTGTCAATGTATAAAAAAATACAATACTTACAATTATTTATTTAAAAATACATGACAAGTTACAAAACTGCTGTCATCTAAATTTTTTTTTATTGGAGTACAATACAAAACGTTGGAAAATTTCAGAAAAGTGACATGAGATAAATAACTTTTTATATTAACTTTTATAATCTTAAATTAAACATAGTCATACACATCTTAAAAACAAGTTACTTGAATAAAACTGTATTGCAAAGAAAACCATTAGATAGACAAATGAATAAGGATGTTTAGTTATTTCGGCTAATCATAAGGTGAAAGTACAGCATAAAAATTAGGACATGTGAATAAAACCACAATAATTTTCTTATAATTGTTATTCAACCAACCGCCGAAACCGATCTGAACCTGGGTCCACTGGATTGAACCCAAAATATCAGAGTCAGAAAGGGAATGGTCAAACGGCATCAGAAATTCTTTATAACAAAATAAAACATCCTCAGCAGCAAGTGCAACCATTTCTTCTTGCTGAATCAACTAAAAGCAAATAGCTATATTGGGTTGACGAACTTGTAAAGAGCATACTCAAGTCATATAATATAAGTTTCATATACACAGCAACACTAAACGTTAATTTAGTGTTGTTTAGTTGGTTTGGGGGAAAATTATGAACTAGGTACACAAGTTTAATTTAGTTGGGGGGGGGGGGGGGTCGGAATATGAACTGGGGTGAACTACATGCAATTATCTTCATAATTTTACTTATGATATAATATTATGTCCAAACCTTATAATTGTTATTTTCATCACACTCAAATTCCGAAAATAAAGAGGGAAAAAAACTCCATAGCCCTTGATGCATTTTTGAAACGAACAAGAAGCAAAATTTGAAATAGAAAACGAACAAAACCCATTTTTAGCTTATACTAATATTTTAAATTATTGGCTAATTATCTTTCACAGTATTATCACAATTAAAACTAGTAACGGTGACAATATATAATGAATTAATTAACAATATATTACATGGGTTAAACAACGTTTTGGTCGCATCGCTATCGACGTTTTATATTACTAAGGCGAATTCTAGCCCTGTTTTGAAAACGTTCGCTGAGGCCCTGGAAAGCAATTTCGTTCAACTTAAAGAGAGTTTTCAATTTTGTGGGGTAACTTTAGGGCAACATTATGAAGTGGTGTAACACACCCTTATCCCAAAATGTCAGAAACAATATTGTCACAATAACTGAGCGAAACAGCAAATGACACAGAATGCCCGACTTCGCGCCATTTGCAAGCCCCGCTGAGCACGAAACGCGTCGCGAATACTCTGCGAAAAAGCATCACAGCGTGGCTAACAACCATAAAAAAAAACACAGAACGAAGCTTTTTTCCTGTGTGTATTTGCTTCGAAAGAGAAAGTTAGGCTTGGGAGAACGGCTGATTTGAAAAAACATCCCAAACCGACTTGGCATATGGGATACTAATAAAAAAAAATTTTTGAAGGAATACGGATGCAACGAAGTTGGGGACAAATTTTAAATTTTGTAAAGGCAAATCAACAAATTGTCATAGATTTGAAAGGTTTGCCGTAAGGCGTAAATTGTCATATATTTGAAAGATTTTCCCTAATTTGTCATCTTCCCCACTTGTCACAAGTTGTTTTTTTCATTCTTTGTTTAAAAAATATTTAAGCAACATAACTAGTCTATTGAAAAAAGTGGGAACATGCCCATTTCAGATAAAAATAGTGGAGAAAAACTTATAGGTAGGGCAGTACGATATAAAAATAACTAAAAAGTTTAAAATACTAGGGTGATATATAAATGTGCTTAACTACTGATGTATCTAACGGTATAAATGTACTTTTACTAAACTGAAAAGCTTTTACTAAGCTGACTTTTACTACTGAAATCTGGTATTGCATTACCGCTCAAAAGAAACTTGAAAAGATTATTATATGCTTCATTTATTGCTATTTCTATTTTAAATTCAAAAGTCTTTTTGAAACTCTGCTACATTTATTCAATATTTTTATACTAATTAGTTTTTGTTTGTAGACACGGTAGTTATGTGTCATAAAAAATATTTCTGCAACAAACATCAATGAATATCGCCCAACTTGAAAATACTGACGTTAAAATCCACGAATACATTCTCGCAAAAAAAAAACTTTCATGAGAAGAAGGGAGAAAAACTGGAATCTTTATTTACTTCAAAGAAGATGGCTTTTTTTAACATTTCAAAACGAGTAGTTGTCAAAGCGAAGAATACCGAAAGAATAATAACATAATAAAAAAAAATAGTATGGGGCCGAACACACCACCTTGCGTTTCCCACAGTGAAAGCTACTCCAATTACCAAGAACAATAGAACACGAGCTTACGGAGGGAAAAGGGGCTGGTATGCTCCCTACTATCTCAAGATGAAGGGGAGAAAAGAAGCATGGGAATATTTTTTTATAGACTGTCAATTTGAAGATGTCTTGCGACTTAATTAGGAAGGGTGCTAGTAGAGAGGGTTATTGGAAAACATTGGGAATTTTCGCCAAATAGTCCTCGCCAATTTCTTTGAAGGTAAGCAATAAAAATTACTGAAGGATCGTATTTCTATATGCAATGTAACATTTTGATTTCGAGAGTATAAATAAAACAAATAAAAACATTTCACAATGTTGATACATTGATAAGTGAAGCAAAACTATACCAATTTATATTGGTCACAAATATATAAATATTATTATTAAAAACTATCAATTGTAAAAAAAAAAACTTTTGCTTACCTAAAGTATAACAAACAACCTTAACCGCAAATTACTTAACTTTTCTTCTAGTTTTAAGATAAGCGAACACATCACGCTACTGTGTAGCCATAGATTTAACTTAAAATTTTTAATAATTGATTTTAAACTATAAGTCCGATATCAAATTCAAATATTAAATTTTTAAAAGAAACAATGTTTAAAATAAATTTGCTTTTTAACGTTCTTTACTATTAGTATTTATCTAATGTAAATTAAAAACGTAGAGTAGGTTTTCCACTTTAATAAGTATTTTTTATTACGATAATGGACACACAAAATGTTAAAAATAATTAATTTATTCAAATTAAACTCCTACAATTTCAATACGTATATACGAAAGCTGCCAAATTAGGCGAATACCAACAAAACCCGAGAACTCTCGTAGCAAGAAAAGGTATTTTATTGACGGGAGGAAACAATATGGTTTCGAAGAAGAGTTCGTATGCAATTAGCGGTATCTTGAAAAGAATAGGAATAATACAATAATATGGAATTTTTTATTGATGTTAGGGTGCACGAAACACGCCTGCTTATTCCGACAATTGGACAAAATTATTACAAAGATGAGTGAAAACTACCATTGTTTGCAGATTAAATATCGAATTGAAAACTAACAAGGGAGTTCTGTTGTTCTCAAGGGGCCTTTACTATAGTACATGTATTTTTTTTCTTTTCTATTTCTGTCAGAAATGCACATTGTTTCGTGAAAATTCTTTTTCAGCTATAAGAAGCTTGGAGAATCAAATTAAATCAACGATAAATATCTCTTTCAAACATTATCAAAGTTCTTCATAAAATAAAACTAAAAGTAAAACTCAAATTATGGTTGTTTGTTATTGTTGTAACGTATGGCTTTATTTGGGAAATTACACCAAAAAAATATAAAGATCTCATCGTCGACAACAAAGACTCAAATTATGGTTACTACGTATTTTCAAGATACTTTAGACCTTGAGTTCCAAAGTGAAATTTTATAAATAACGGTAATTGCATTCTACATCAGTTTTACACTTTTGTCCGAAATTTAGTACTACTCAATAAACAATGCATGTTCCATTTACAAAACTTGTTATTTAATACAAAAAGGCCATATCTATATAAATAAATAGGAAGGTTTCCCCAGACATTTAAATAAGCGTGATAAAAGAAAAAGCAAGTTTTTGCGAAAATTTAGTTATTCGCAGTTATTATATACATTTTCTCTTCGCTCTTGCGTAAATAAATGATTGTTCACAAGAGGCAAAATTTTACAATTCTGGTGCAGCTCTACAAAGATCGTACCTAAGCATCGTTGTCCAAAATGTATACATAACAGTAACCGAAATTCTATCATTTCTTCATAAGTAGAAATACCCCCACAACCCTTGAAATGGCGTGACATTAACCATTCCACATCGACAAAAAAGGCGTGCCGACAACATTGGAATAAAAAAAAAGCAAAAGAAAATACAAGAAATGTCAGTGGGTTAACAACAGGTAAATCCTAATAATGATGATCACAAGAGGAAAAATATAGGTTTCCGGAGATGACAAAAGAAATATATACCTGGCCGAAATCAAGACCAAAGAAAAACGATGGCCGATGTTGAGTAATGATTATTCCAATATATTATTGGGTTAGAAAAGTAGTAACTAATATTTATTGAAGGAAACCTAATTTATTATTTGAGAAGTCTTTAAATAATTATTGTTAAAAAAGAAAAGTTTTTGGTAAGGGTCATTAGCGCATTATATTTTTTACTTAAAAGTTACTTTTGCGCAGGGCTGGAAGTCTAAAAAACAAAATTTAAGGACAATTTAAGGACATCTATTTTGAAAATCAACTACAACGAATGACAATACAATTAATTTTAGATAACTTACTACAAACTTAGAAAAAATTACATTTATTAAATTATTAATTACAAATTAATTTAGTCATAAATTCCAAAATATTTACTAATGAAAATCCCTAAATTATAAATAAATAGTAGATAATGTTAAAAGTATCTTTTCTCTAATCTTCAAGAGGCAAATAATGAAACTAAACACAACTTCTTATTAGCTTAAAATAAAACTATCATTAAATACATTATCAGCATTTTTTGTAACTAAACTAAAAATTGTCCAAAACGAGAATCCCCAGTATAGACCGTTAGTAGAAAAAAAGGTTACCCCCTTGTGACGAATTTTTCTTTTCTTGTAATGTTTGTTCTAAATTAATAAAGTGTTTGTTTGTTTGATCCCATTTGAAATATTTTCGGATTCATAGCCTAATTGCATGTATATCTAGTTATTTTTATAATATAATGGTGGTTCAAGACGGATCTTTGAACCAAACTTCAACGAATTGTAATATTTACTAGTTTGCAGCGAAATCGCACTAGTAGTGAGTAGTGATACGCTATTTTTATAGTTTTTAGTTCAAACGGACCTGTCAATCAAACTTCAACACCTCGTAATTTGTGCCTAATTTGAGGTAAAATCGCAGTAGTCTTATTTTTATAGTTCAAGGATCAGTGAACCAAACCTCTATGCCAAGTAATTTTTGCTTGCATATATGCGGCGAAAATGCAGTAGATTTCGGTATTTTTATAGTTCAAGACGGATCAGTCAACCAAACATCGACCCCTCATAATTAAAAATTCGGAAAATAATAATTTAAGGACATTTATTAAAATCTTTGAAAATTAAGGACATTTAAGGACACTTTATTTTTTCTAAGGAATATAAGGAATTTAAGGACAACTTCGAGCCGTGCTTTTGCGATACCAGTACCAGTCTGTATTTTTGCACAGCGACTATATGCCTGTTTGTAAGCTAAGCAAGAAATCACCTAGACACAATCAATTAGAGGTAAGAATTTCTTGCTATTTCGTCACCAAAACGATTAATTAAAAGGGTCATAACTTAAGGGTTAACACATTTTCCACGTCAAAATCTCAATACCACCATTTAAAAAAATCATAAAATTACGGTTACGATGCGTTAACACAAATAAAAAATTATTACATTAAGTTACTGAAACGCGCAAATAAATACACATCTAAATGTTCTAATTTTTAAAAATGTTAATATTGTTTAAAGTTTAACAAAGTTGGTTACTTTAACTTACCTTAGTTACAAATACTTCTTCTGTATAAAAGTCAATGATTTTTTTTTATTATGAGTAACCTTTTACTTCGATTTTATATTATATTGGAACACTAATTTATTATTTTGCTACCTTGCAAAGTTTGACAAAGTGCAAGTGAGCAATAACTTTTAAAAAAGTAAATAAGGTTCGAAAAGAAAATTGTAAGGGGATTTTTAAGGAGGTAGTATTATAGTATTATTGTGCACATAAAACAAAACTGGGGCCTATTTATTTAAAATTAAGCTAGGAGCTTTATAAATTGAAATTGAAGAAAATTCTGTAAAAGTATCTTTACGTCAGAAGTACGTTTATGGCAGAAAAGCCAAAGCATAGGAATTATATTATAAGTGAAGAAATTCATTCACGTACTTTAAATCACCTTGGGGGCCCGTTTGGCCGAGTGGTTTGGAACATTACGCCAGTGGTCTGTGCGCTGTAACGGGTGCGGGTTCGATTCCCGCCTTCGCCCTGGGCGTACTTCCTTTCTCTGTGACAGTAAAAATTCTTTCTGTGTCGGTCTTACTTGACGAAGGCTTATATAAGCGGGTCTCTGATCAAGCACACAAGCTAGAATATATGTGTACCTACCCCCTAACATTTTTAAAATAATAAAATCTTGAGGAACTTTAACCAGGGTCAAACAATTGTCATACTTAATTTAGTTACTTAATTCATACTTTACTTAATTAGTTTTTCAATAATTTATAGAAAAAGTCAAAATTAATCTTAAAAGTTAAACCTTCGCCCCTTCACATACATAACTAGGGCCAGTGTAATCCACATGTTCTAAAAACTAAAAACACCAATATTCGATCCCCCGCTTTCCACATCCACATACAACAAAAAATTGGACAGTGGCCAACATCTTCCAAATCAGTCCGGATCGAACAAATCACCCGGATCTTTTTAACCTCAAAAACCCCAATTCTTTACCAGAACCTTTCGCATCAGAAACCGACCCTAATAACAACAAGAAAGATCAGTCCCCCTACGCCATAATAGAATTTTTTTTGTAAAAAAAAAGAATATAAAAATCCCTAAAGACTTTCTTTTGACGAAAAGTCACCTATCCAATTCTACGAAACCGAATCACAGCAGACGTGTCTCCATCTTTCCCGATGGGGGAAAAAACCATTTCGGGGGGGAAATAAAATGGCCAGTGGGCATTTAATCCATACACGTGCATTGTTAATGTTATAAAGTGTGATTTTTCCCATATTCTTAGTTACTTCATAGCTTGGAGCATGTGTGGAACGAATGTCACTATTTCGTTCCCCTTGCTTTGGATTAGGTTTTTTTTTAAATTAATTTTCTGCTTTAAATGCATACGAGAGAGAGTTGTGCCATATAGGTATAGACATCATTGAAAATGTATTTTAATTACCATTATTCATCCAAACATTAAAAGAATTCCTAAAATAGTTGAAAAGCTGGGTATGTAGAGGCGAATGTCTTAATTCACCTAAGGAAGGCAATATTTTGGTCCAACCATCCTGCAAAGTATCGAGCTGCTAGTGAAACACAAAAACCCAAATAATTTTCAATGAAACATCGTGAGATGTAATGCTCATCAGACAATCTTTTTTTCTTTAGTTAATTCCCGTTTTTAACCCTCAAAATGCATGAATTTTTTTAATTATATAGATCACTTATTTTTTCACAAAGGTTTACGTTTGCGCTTCGCAATCATTCAAAATAGTTTACTAATAATGTAATCAAGTATAAACAAAGGGAGAAGCGATTGTTAAGTGACCAATTATTTTACTTTTAACTAAACAGAATACCTAAACAAATACTCTCTAAAAACTACCAAAACACTACATCCTTCACACAAGGCCAAGGCACTCATGTATCCTTTAAGGTCCAAAAGATCCAATTAAACCCCACAAGATCAAAGAATAAAAAGAAAGACAAAAAAACTTCTACGACTGAAGAAAAAAGGGAACCCGTTAAGTGTTGTTAGAAAAAGGAAAGGCATCATAGTCATCGATTTTACCATTTGGTGAAAGAGAGGAAATTCGACACTTTGCACCAATTGGGAGAGGGAGGTTTTGCACTTTTAGACGCTCTGGGATTTCGGCGTGGAGAGAATTCTTATCGATGGCTGACTGCTCAATCCAGTTGGAAAAAGAAGCTGTGAGAAAAAGATGGTGTGACTTTTTGGGAGAAAATATTACGCTTGAGAAAGCATCTTGTTGGAAAGTCAAGTCCTTGAAAGTTGAAGTTTTAGTTATTGGTGTTGAACTGCCTTGCTATATAAAGAAAAGCTTAAAGCATCGTATTTATTAGCTACAGTATCAAATATTTTGTAATTAAAGTGTTCAAATTAATATATAGTTATTTTTAAAATTTATTCTGGATAAAACTTTTATTTTTTTACAAATTACGATAAGAGATTTTTTTAATATAAGAATTACTGTTTAATCTAGTTAGAAAAAAAGAGCTATACGAAAAAAAATGCGGGTTAGAGAGCATTTCAGTAGTATCTTAAGGAGAAATTTAGATAACTCTACCATTTACTACTAGTAACACAAAGAATATACTAAAACTCTGGAAGACAAGAGGATTACAGTAGCATTTGTTGGCACAATTCTTTGAGTCCCCATGAGAGGGCGGATGTCTGACTTCTACTCCGAGATCGCGCCACCTTCTCAATTTAGGCATGTCGCTGGAGAGGATGGGTAATTTTTTCCAGACGATCTGCACCCATGGTAAACTGCTCTATGACCGACCACGGTACTTTCGGATCCACAGATTTAACGAGCACGTTCCCCGCATGTACCCAGGACAACAGAAATATCCATGCCGGGATTCAAACCCGTGCCCACTCGCTTGGCAAGCGAGGGTCAAAACCACTATACTAGCTGAGTGACATAAGTGTATTATGTGTGGCAACAAATCTCATATCACGGAAGAAAAAAAAGAAACTTAGAAAGGGGAAGAAATTAAAAATGTCACAAAACTAGGTTGGTTGTAGCAGCTCAGTTAAATATCGAGATACATGTTCCTTAAAAAATATCAAAATAAAATTTTACATCAAGTTTAGATTTATATCTCTAAGCCGATAATAGTTGCATTCAGTCCATAATAAAAAAAATAATAAAGAAGGAAGAAAATAAATACTCTGAAAAGCAATAGAAAACTTTGCGACATAAAAACACCAACAAGCAAAACAAAACAGCCATAAAAACTGATGCTAAGCATAAAACGAGATACCGACAAGTATCACTTAAAATAAGCACCATCCGTGTATCCAAATCCTGCTAATCGTAAATCTACAAAACACAGCGACACTAAATTTCACAAGTAAGGCGTTTTACACTATGGAGGGGAGTTTTCATCTCAAAAATTTATGGTCCTGAAACAGATCGTTGGACCACAGTTTGGGGCTAAATTTATAGGGCAATTAAAAACGAGAGTTTGAACAATGAGAGAAGAATGTATAAGAGAAAACGAATTTACCACTGTCTATTAGAGGTGGAAAGAGCTATTGGGAGCAGTTATCTTCTTATGCTATGGTCATAATTTCGATTAATAGAGAAGGGAAAACCTAAATAGGGATGTTTCGAGTTGGTTTTTGTGTTTAAGAGAAACGTTAGGGGGTGGAAAAACCTTCATGTATGTATAAATAAAGTATAATGAGCAATATTCTTTTCAAGTAAAGTGTAATGAGTAATATGCTTTTCATGTAGTACGACTAATTATCTATACGAGATTTGAAGTTTAAAAAAAATACAAATTGGAAAAGTATGTTAACACCAATGGGAAAAAAAGTTATTTCATTAGAGAAACAAATATTAAATGATATTTTCTTTCTTTATTATATTTTTACAATCACCTTTTAATAATTTACGACAAAATAAAGAACCACAAATGACTATTATTTTGTGAAAGTGGAGATAAATATAGCATCTTAAGTTTTATTAACTGTTTCGGCACCACATCATAAAAATTTCCCACTCCGTGCATGACTATTTTATTGCAGTCCATTGAAGGCTTATATACACCAATATACACTGTTTTTATGGACATTTCATATTTGCTATTTCGTCATAAATTTTTTTGTTGTGTTGTTGTTGTCGTGTGCCTCCAGGCCGTAGCCTAGAAAGCAAGAGGGTTGCAGTAGCATTCGTTGGCACGAGGCTTTGAGCACCCATGAGAGGGTGGATGTCTGACTTCTACTCCATGATGGCGCCCTCAATGTAAGCATGTTGCTGGAGGGGTGGGGCAATATTCTCCAGACGATCTGCACCCATGATAAACTGCGCTATGACCGACTACAGGGCTTTCGGGCCCACATTTAATGAGCACGTTCATAGATTTTTTTTGTCACAGAGAAGTAACCCCATGCATAGCTCAAACAACTGTTTTTTGTTATATCAGAAAATGTCTTTGTAGCATACGTTGTAAGTATTTGAGTAAATTAATAACTGTTGTTGTAAAAAGAAAGATCCGAATCAAAATGTGTTTAATATTTAAAAACCTTTGCTCTCTATATTGAAAAATAAAGAAATTATCTCAAGTTGTTCAACCGCCACCGAAATATAACCAAATGGAATCATAATGACCACTCTCAATTTCCATTCCCATTTAAGAAACCCACATATACGAAAGTTTAAAAAATATATATAACAACAATAACCCAAAACCTTCAATTTAGAACACACAAAAAAACACCATGAAGGCACTGCTACAGCCTTGACTACGCTCAAATGGCAAGTTGTTAAAAAACACTTAATGTCCGAATGCGTGACCGAATCTTTTAAGAAAATAAGATCATAAAGCGTAATGGGATAAGATAGTGCTGCAGCGAAGATAAGAGAAACTCACAGAACGGATGATTTCTTTTGTGTTCCCTCAATGACTACTGTTAACAATTGGCAATACTGATGCAAGGCCCCAGAAACGCGCTTGGTGGTAATTGCTTTTTGGGCGTTTGCTACCGAAATTTACAAGAGTAACCATTCTTGGTGGAATAGTTCGTGGTGATACTACACACAATGGCCGTGAAAGTAATAGTGAAACACAACACGAAAACAAGATTTTTTTTTGTCAATGACAACTTAAAAGGATAGATACTTTATATTGTTTGAACTTTTCCTTATGTAACAGGTTTTATAGGTTAGTTATTAAATAAGAGCCACGGAAAATTGGTTTGGAATGCATAAGGAAGCTAAGAGCATAGGTAAAATTAAGTTTGAGAATTCGAATTCGTAAGTAGATGCTGCTTAAAATAAGGAAGAAATAGTTATTGTCCAAAATTCTTCTAATTTCTAAATTTATAAATCCATATATTTAGGGAATTCGGAATTTCATGGAATTTTATAAATTTAAGGACTTGTCTTTAATTTAAATTAAAGTACCATAAATTTAACAACTGATAAGGACCAATGGAACATCAGTGGCATTTTAAATTTCAAAATAGAAGACGGAGATAAAAGGTCAAAAGCAGAATTCAGAACTAAAAAAAAAAACTAACTGACCAAAGCTTAACATAAAACCTTTCTAGTTTCCTTTCATCAAATAAAAAGAACCTAAGTGTTTTAATCGATTTCCCGAAACAACTAAGAACCGTAATCTGGCAGAAACATCTTAATTAACTGAAAGACGTCTGCCCATGCCTAAAGCCCATTGTTCAAATTACGCATTAACCCAGTTGTCCTTACAAGGTCCTATCCGTCTCCTGAACGAGTCAAAGGGTGTTGTGACCCAAACCTCGACGCGGCTTTTTGGCTATTTTTCATTACAGAAACCTTAGTACAACAAAGGCATATGTCCAACAAAATAGAGTCGATAGGAGTTTCTCTTTAGTTTAGAAGGATGGTGATCTAAATTCTCAGATCTAATAAAGTAATGCTTTGCTATGTGAGAGTATTTTTCCGCCGGACATCTTAATAATGACAAAATAAAACAAATTTGAAGGAAACATCAGCTGGTTATTTTATTTTGGATAATTAAAAAAAAATAGTGCCACCATGACTAGAATATCTTAGGTGTTCTAAAACTTGATGTTTATTTATTATTACTAAAAAGTTGAAAACAGAAGATAATTTTCTTTAAATTTATTTTATTTTGGTATTTTGTATTTGCTAAATGGTGAAAAAAGACGACAAATCTTAACCGGACGGATAGTGTGATATAACGGAAATATAATGTGGCCTTATTAGTAGAGTCCACTTTTTAAAAAAAAGAGGGAAATCCACTCATATAGGATAAGTGCATTTTCGACACTGAAAAGAATGAAAATTAACTCAGACTGAGTTAAATTCACTCGTTTGCTTAGAGACTGTCGATCGTGATGATTCCTCGAGAAATAGTCACATAATTAATGGCGACTACGAAAATCATTATATCAATGTGTTTGGACATTGTCCCTTTTTCAACTAAATTACACATTTTGCTCTATTTTTTTTACAAGTGTACAAATAGAACTTTCAAAATATCAGTTTCTCTCCGTGTGTGGGCGAGAGAGCGACGAAAGATTTATGAATAAAAACTTCTGCTGAAAAGAGGGACGGAACATGAAGAAACGCATGGCCGGTTTTGTTTTCAAGTTTTGAAGATGCGAATGGAAATATTTATGGTTTTTTCGTCATCACTTAAGGCTTGTGTTTATGGGATTTGTCATCAAAAATGCTTTTATATGTGACATAATAAAATATTTGCAGACTTACGTACGAGCTTTTCTCACTTTTCCTTGGTTACAACAGAATTTTTTATACGAATAATACTGCTTCAAAATCTGTTGGTTTGAGATGATTATCAATTTCACATGAGCTAGAGTATGGTAGTTAAATATTATGAAACTAATTTATAAAATAATATATCACTTAGAGGCCCAGTGGCTTAGTGACTTTCGACTGTGCTTCGCATTGCCACGCCACACGTGCGGGGATCGAATCCCGGATTGGGAGAGGTTGACCCATCCCTTCATCCCTTAAGTTGGTCGAAAAAATGGGTATCAAGCATGCTTGGGAACTAAAAACTGGGGGCTTCGCGGGAGACTGACTTCCTAACCACATCATATGCCTAACTAACACCAAAGCGCCCTAGGTCACGAAAGCTTAAATTGGCACGGCAGGCCTTGGCCCAGTAATGGGCTGTTGGGCCGATGAGTTTAGTAATATACCAATTAGAAATGTAGGAGTCTTGGCTAAGTAACAATATTATTTATGAGCTGGATCAAATAAAGCAGTTGTCGGCAGCAATGTCTTTACACATAAGAATAAATACAAAGAGCTCGAATTTTGACCATCAAATAAAAAAAATGAACGTTTTTCTGCTCTTTACGATGGATACTTAAGAATATAAAATATTTTTCCCTTTAGAAATTTACTTCCAGAAGATGTGATTTCCGACAGTGGTAATGATAACAAAACCGAGTTCAGGGATTTAAAAAAATCAACTTTCAAAGCAATAATTCACCATTAATTCTACCAATTGGGATTTCTCTTCTGCACTCTCTCTCTCTCTCACCATACGAATCTCTATAAATTTTTCACGTTCCAGAGATGTGAAGTACATATAAGAGTTTTTGCCACTTGTTCTTTTAATCAAGTAGAAGGTGCTCTCGAATTTCTCCTTTGCAGATATAACATGACATAACTTCAAAGTTTTATACGTAATACTTTCAAGTAATTATCAACTCATTCTGAAATTATCTTAATTTTTTCTACCCCTCTCATGTTATTTGGCTGATTTTTTTTAAACGTATGATCAATTATTTATTTGCATTTAAAAATTTGACAGTATGATAAAGCATAAGATTTTTTTAAAAAAGTTACTCTGCTTCTTCATTACGACACGTCGTTTTTCAAAGCTCTGTTAGCTAACAAATATTGTGTCCAAGTATTCGATGCATAATTTGTATGAAGTGAAGGAAAACATAAATCAAGAGTCCAGGGAAAGAACCGATTGAATGCACAGGAATCTTCCCGTAATCAAATATGCTTGGAGAACGTTGGCGACAGGAAACCGGTTCCTCCTTAGCTTCTTCTCTCAAGGTACAAGAATGGGACTCATGTCTGGTGTGAATCAGGGTAGCGGTGAAAGAAGAACCAAGTAAGAAGCCGATTTCTTTACACCAGTTTAGGCGATGACTCACCATCGTCGCCAAAGAGGCCTAATGCAGACATATGAAGAGTACACGGGAAGAACCGATTGATTTATTAGGCGGATGCCCGCAATTCTCTACTTGGCGGACATTGGCGGCAGAAAACCGGTTTCTCTCTTTCTTCTTTGCTTGGTCCAAGCGCCGGGATCGTCAATCGCCTGAATCTTGGTAGCTAGGAACCACAGGAATAGTAGTTAAAGTATTAGAGTGGTTGATCACGTTACCTACAACACATACTTCATTGGGGCTCTTCTGGGAGCTCCTTGCACGTCCCGTCGTTAGCATTGGAGGTCACGTGATCTGCCACTCTATTTAACTATGATCTCTGTGGTATTAACTGGTTTCCTTACACAAGCTTAGGCGATCACTCGCTATCATCGCCAAAGTGGCCTGCTAAGGAAACTTCTCTACAAAATCAATCGGTTTTTCCCGTGTACTCTTCATATTTCCATGCAATGAAGGCGTTTCCCCCATTACCCTTCAAATAAAAAAAAAAAACTAAATATTTAGAAAGTATTGTTTATCAAGAACGCCAAAAGTTCTTAAAGATATTGATTCTCCCAATCAGGCAATTGCAGAAAAGAACCTTTAAAACCCTCTTCCTTACACACCAGTTTTTTCGCATGTGCTCTTTATAAGTGCAATTTACGGAGCAGCCCAATTTACTGGGATCGTAAGATTTATTTGCTTTACTTTTTTTTCCGCAGGAGGTGTTGTTTTTAGTTAGGCACTTTCCTTAACGGTTTCATTGTTTTGTCATTAGGTTTCAGTTACTGACGGGAAGGTAAAAAAAAAAGAATTTTTTTAAAAAGGGAAACACAAGAAGTCACTTTGTTAGTGTTACAAAATTGTAAGAAGCATTCATTTTAAATTAGGGTACTTTAAGAATTTTAAAATAATAAAACTTAGTTGTCCGTTTCCGAAAATGTAGAAACTCTAGGATTTTTCCGGTACATAAAAAACTTCATACTGTGTGCGAAAAATGTACAAGACACACACAAAAATCCCCAAGATATTCTAAAAACAAATATATAAGTATCGAATAAAGATATATAATAGAAACTTTTAGTTATTTTTATCCTCGTTTTTACAAATCTTTTAGTGTTGCCTAAGACACAAAAGCCTATTCTTTTTGTATACAGAAAAGCATCCTGAAAACCAACGAAATATCGGCACAGTGCCTTTACATGTGCCTGGTTAGATTAGATGCAGTAATTTAGGCTATTGTCGGTATATTTACTATGCGAGCCTCGAAATGGCTGTCTTCCCACATACCTTCGCTTTGTTTTCTAGGGAACGGGGGGAAGCATCGTTTTTCTAAACCTAACGCGTTTGAGGTTCTGTTGTGAGGTGAACAATCCGAACAGATTAAACCCAAGTAGGGTGGGGGGGGGGGGGGGGAAACATGCTCACGCCGTTTCGAAAAAAAAAAAAAAAGAACGAGGGGATGGGGAGGGAAATGCTTTCGAGGCTCGCATTCTAGATAGACGAGGTATAGAAGGGTGGGAATTTCTTTCACGTTCACTCCCACCCCTTCTAGTATCACCCCGCACAATAAAAAAAATGGTGCAAGGTAGCACCAGTAACAAGAACTTTCTAGCTGCTACCACTGTTAGGAGATTTTAATTGACCATACTTGTGGTGTATCGAAGTTATGGGTTTACCACAAAATTGGCAAATTGAAGCTCCAAGTAGTGGTGGCATCAGCTATAGAAAGCTGCAGCATTCCGGTGCAATCTTACACCAAACTTTTAAACCGTGAACTGCAAGCGAAAAAAGAGCGTGTCATAGCTGCAGTTTATTTAACCCTCTAATGCATGATTTTTTTTTTCATCTCAAAAAAATATATATGAATCTTTAATACTCATGCATTATGGGAAAAATACTGAAAAAAAAATTAACTGCATTAGAATTTAAAAAATTTCAATTTTTAAATTTTTTTCCATATTACAAAAACCAACTACAAAATTCCAATTTTGATAATAATGACTAGAAAACTACTAAATATATATCAAAATATCCCTCCTTAACTACAATTAATTTTTCAAAACAATTTATTTGTATTTAGTATTAATATTATTATACTTTGAATACTGCCAAAAATGTAATTTCGCAACAGTTAATAACCTCACTCTTTAATTTTGAATACACTTTTACTACTGTCATCTATGAGGGTTATTATTAACTAAAACTTCAAAATGGAATGTAATAGATAAAAAAACACAAATTTGTCGAGAGGGAGGTCTACTATTATAGAATAAAGTGGATTATGTAACTTGTTACCGAACGGTAACACTATGCATTAGAGGGTTAAATGTTAGTTAAGATTTTGTCACAATCACAGAAGAGCGTGTAGACGTAGGAGAGCGTTTCATGCTTGAATTGAGTTACATTTTAAAGCTTTTCTCGGCATCCTTTTGGGCGTGGGATATGGAAGAACTTGCGAGTGTCGCACATTTCCAAGACTTAAGTGGCAGGAACGGAATTGAATCTTTCTTGAAAAGTGATCTGTATAATTAGGGATGGGAGTTGCATTTCGATCGGGCAGTACCGTAAAAAAAGATAGGAGGAAGGAATCGATTTAAAAATAATAAGAAGAATGTGTTTCGTTTTTTTTTTTTAAATCAGAATCGAACTTAGGTAGGTTGAAGAAAAATATCTGCTTTTATTATTGTTAGTATAGAAAAATATTTAGAAATATTCTCAGAAATTCGTAAAATTTCCATACAAAATCAATACAAATGTAAATTTAGAGAAAAATCAAGCTTGAATTTGATATATATTAAATAAAAATACGAAAATAATCAGTTATCAAAAAAAATTTATAAAAACAAATGTGGTTAAAAACAAACCTAACACTTTATATGCATTATTGGCATGCTAAATATAATTTGTACAAGTGAAAATGAATAATTCCAGGCAATATTGAAGAAAAAAAACTTTAAAAAAAAATGACTCGAAAACTCTTTTATCCACTTTAAAGACTATATCTCATTTCGTTTTTCAGCAATACTTATACTTATAAAACCCAAAAAGTTCTGTGGCAAAAATACTTCCTTATGCGCAATTTTCTTGAAAACCTTATTATGACGTCCGACAGGTATTGGGAATTCGTGTATATAATTTAATATATGTAGCTTTTTTAGTTCGAGATGTAGAGTGTTTTTCGATAAACAGACTGATTTACGAATGTTCGAAAACCACTCTTACGGAGCAAGTACCCTCCAAAACGAGTCGAAAACACAAAATCTCCATTTCAGATTTGCGACCCCATCGCAATACCTTATATTTCATATAAGGTAATTGTAAGAAAAACAAATTACAATTATGTGGCTTTTGAGATAATCAGTTATGTATCCCGTGACCTGACCTTGCAGGCGGCCTTTACTCACGTGACCAAAAACCACTGAATTGAACCAGGTGAAAGCCATCACGTCATTTTTTGGTTACGTGGTTTTACCTCTCTCTTCGTGTTCATTTTCCTCCTTCTACCGGTCATTCACTTTTAGGATCGGATGACCAAAAAAATATTAAAAAATTTTTGACAAGCATTGTCTTTAGGTACAATCGAGATATAGAAGATTCAGCTGTTGATCAGAGCATACGTTATCAGACGAGATGTGTAGCTATTGTTGATGCCTAATGAATAATAACCACGAGGTTTTATTTTTTATGAGAATGACAAAATATCGTGGGCTTTTCAAGGGTTTGAAAGACATTGAAGGAGTTTATTTGCATTGTTTGCCACGTATGACAAAAAAGATGTTAATTTAATAAGGATAATGTTACGGCTGAGATTATATTAAACTTCTAGATAAAGTTGAAAATATTTTTTTGTAGATTTTTCCACATGCTCACATGAACATTTTCAAAAGATATTATCAACCTACAATTTATTAACTATGTAAAAATAGACACATTGAAAGACATAGAAGGAATTTATTTGCATAGTTAGGCACATATATGGTAAAAAAAAGGTTAGGTTTAATAAGGAAAATATTACGATTAAGATCTAAAAACTTCCACCAGATAAAGTTAAAAAGAATACGATATATGCAGATTGATTACAGGCGCAACTTTAATAATTATCCTGCCATTTATAAAATATATAAAAAAAAGTGTAATAGTTATACTTGTGTCGTGCAGTGCATCAAAGTTAGCAATTCTAGTATTCTTGATGGCGGATAATGATAACTAGAACATCAAATACACTATACCAAAACCGACCTTAAGTTTGCAGCAGAGAAATGTACTACGCGGAGAAATTTGCGTAAACAACGCGGCTGGCGCCAAAGCTTCGCCTGCTCCGATTGGTTGATAATTTGACCTTGATATTCGTGCTCCCTGTTTCGTCAAAATCGAAGGAAAAAAATAATTAAAATAACACTCTAACTGAAGCTAAACTAATAAAAATAACAAATTTATGTCTTGAAATAACAAATAAATTTGTTTATTGAATGTGAAATACCTTTTTGTATTAGATTCTCGCACTCAAAAATGAGAACTATTTACCCTTTTTCTCGTAGAACATTTGTATACTGCAAACTTAAGGTCGGTTTTGGTATAGAATATTTCGTTGCTAACAATAAATACACATTTCTATTCTCATTTATATAGAAGAAAAAAGAAAAGAAAAGAAGTAACAAGCTCATTTATCAGCGCCCTCCTTGATAATCGAAGATCTTAGTGGAAGACCATGCTAAGTGACATTTTTGAAAAAGTTGAGATTTTTGTGTCCAGTGGACAGGGAACATGTTACTTACACCTTTAAAGATATCAATGTTCACATTCAAAACTTTTCATTAACCTTAAATTTAGCATTTTTACAATTTGTAAGTGTTGTTTTTAACGTATCTAGGGGCAAACGATCATTTTCTCGTTTTCATCTTTTTGTCACTTAACACGTTTTACCACTAAGCTCCACAATCCCTTCAAGCACTGGTCACGCACTGAATAATCAGCACCTATCGAGAAGGGGGGGGGGGAAGGTTCGAATTCGAAATTAGAATGCACTTGTCTTGATATTCAGCACCTGTTAATAAATGCGACGCTGTCAAAGATATTTTTTTTTATTCTGTTCAAATTGCTATACTTCCCGCCAACCTTATTTGAAACACTTTAGGGATGGAAAACTGAAACCGGTTTTTTTACCCTCGGTTTTGACCAAAGCACCGGTTTTTCATAAAGCATGTCTAAAGGTTCAGAAAAAATGAAAAACCGGTTTTTGAAACACCGTTTTTTTCTTCTGAAAAACCGCCATCCCTACCGTTTCTTATTTGGTTGGCGGCGAGTATAGGCAGTATCCGGGGGTGCCGGAACCTGCTATATTCTGTTTCATTTTTTTACAGGAAGGTGTCAGGGATGTGAGGCGAAATTGTGATGGTATACTTGGATGGTTTTTTCTTGGGGGCACAAGCAAGTACGTGAAAAGTGTGGTTAAACGTTAGCTCCGTCGCTCTTAAAACAAACGAGTGATTTTAACTCGGTCTGAGTTAATTTTCACTCTTTTCGGTATCGAAAATGCACTTCCCCTGTAGGAGTGGATTTCACTCGTTTGTTTTGATAAACCTCCAACAATCTTAACAACAAACGAGCGATTTAAAGGTGATTACGGGCGATTTAGTAATTAATTTTCACTCATTTTCAGTGTCAAAATTGCACTTCTCCTATAGGAGTGGATTTTACTCTTTTGTTTTAAGAGTGTGAGATTGGTAAATTGAGATAGAAATCATCGTTTTAATGATAGGAATTGTTTGTTGGTGGGTGAACTTAATTTAAATATTTAAGTATTGTAATTTTTTTAGGTTTGGGGATTAATTTTGGGATAACAAAGAATCGTCGATTTTAAACCAACAAAGGCGATATTATCGTTTTTCAGTTAAGTTTTACTTGGAATGCGAATGATTTGATTAATTTCGTAAAATAATCCTAAAAAGTTCAACAAAATATGGAAATACTTCTATAATTTTTTTATATTCTATTCTAGAGGTGTTTTTCATGCATTAATAAGGAAAAATCTATTAGATAAAGAAGCGTACAGTTAAAAGATTTTTTTTCTTTTTGTCGGGTTACCTTTTAATTTACCTTCATTTAATTAAATAAATGTCTTCGAATTTTGAATACATTATTTATAACTTTCTCTCAAAGCACTTAATTTAAAATCTTAAAGCAGAAAAATACAAGTATTAATTTTAACTACTAATAATGCTTCATATGCTCATAATAAAAAAAAACTCTTGAAATATCAATTAATTAAAAGAAAAACGCAACTTGCACTTTCATAAGAAAAAAAAAAGGAGAAAATAATTGTATTTTCAAATACCACACGGATATGAGCTAATTTAAATAGATACACCAAAATAAAGTTTCTTTTCTCCCTACAAATCCAGCGATAATCACTGGAGAATTTCAATTTTCCACGAGAGAAAGAGTTTTAACGAATATTATACGGACAGACGGGGGAAACAGCAAATAAATCTTCTACCTTAAACTCCCGCTAAAAGCACAGTGACAAAAAAAAATAAAAGAAAAAACAAATCACAGCAAGTTTTTGGTTGATTTGAAAAAACTGTATTTGATTTTTTTTCCCCTTCAAAATTTAGTTGTATGTGTGTTGATACTACAGTAGAGCTCCACTTATCCGAATTAGTTTGGGAGGGTTCTCATTTAGAAAATCAAAAATTCGGATTTTCGGATTTTTTTTCTCCGAAAATAGTGAATATTTATTTGCTGTATAAATATTAAAAATGGTACCTGGTTTAATTAGAAGTTGAATTTTACTTGTTTAACGTTCGGATAAATGGATGGAATAGAATCATACAATTGAATATCAGATAGTCAGAGTTCAGATAGTTGGATTTCTCCACTTAACGTATAAAAAAACAGCACATACAATTTTGTAGATACTTATGGAAATAAACGTAACTTCGACATCAATACATGTATTTTATCACCAATATTCATGGAAATATCACCTCCCTTTTAGCGAGGTGACTAAATTAAGGAGGGACCACATTAGAGAAAAAAAAGC
Organism: Hylyphantes graminicola; assembly: GCA_023701765.1. Taxonomy (NCBI): domain Eukaryota; kingdom Metazoa; phylum Arthropoda; class Arachnida; order Araneae; family Linyphiidae; genus Hylyphantes; species Hylyphantes graminicola. The sequence continues at coordinate 39,858,948 of CM043118.1, read as the reverse complement.
CAGATCTCCATCCTCACGGGGCTCAAAGGCTCATGCCAACGGAAGCTACTGCACCCCTCTTGCTTTCCAGACGGCTTTCCTTGAAGGCACAGGACAAGAAACACCAACGTATTATCCCCATAGCAGTTCCTGTTCCTAAGCCAGTCGAGCGTCATTCACAAAAGTGTCGAACCAACAACACATGTCGAACTATAAACTCCTCCTACCTTAAAACACTTTCGCAGCATATCTCTAGAGAATAAAATGGTAGCCGGCGAGAAAATTGGAACTTAAAAATTCGGTTGTATAAAAAAAATAAGAAAAGTTTTTGTAGTGAAAACTAAATCTTACAACTCTACAAGAATAGAATTTTTTACGTCTTTTCTTAGGAAGGGATAAAAAAAACTTCGCTGTGCAAATAGCATCCTCATCCGTTTTTGCTCGCACTATACATTATTCATTGGGCTTTCCCATTTCTCCCTTCTGGCCCTTAGTCAGAGCTTTACTTATTTTTTGACAAAAATGCAATTGATTATTTGGGAGGCTCTTGTTGCATAACTCACATTCGAAAAAGTAAAACTAAGATATAGGGCCCGGCCCTTCCATTGGAGATTTAGTTCCATTAAATTTACGATTGTCAAAAGTCGCCATCAAACGAACCGGACATTATATCTAATTTATGCCCCATATCCTCTTTCGCTATTTCAGCGTACGGGACCAAAGACTCTGGGGTGCTAGGTATATGTACCAGTTAGGTGGTCAACCTCACGCGTAACCTCCATTGGTTAGTTTTCAAACATGCTTGGTCCTCATTTTTTCGACCTACTTAAGAGATAAAAGGATGAGTTAACCTCGCTCAATTCCCGGGACTCGATACCTAAGACTTGCGACATGGCACTTAAGCCACTGGGTCTCGATGGTGTATATGGACATAATATAGTCAGTCCATCGTGATTTAGTGTCCTGATGTTGCGTCGTACTGAGTTACGATCTATGCAACTTATAAGTGAAGTCACGCTCTCCGTTCTGTTCGGAGTGTCAGCTGAGTGAAACCAGCTCTCAGAACTTATTCGAAACCTAAAAAGCATAATCAGCTGTAAGCCACCAGATTTCTGCCGCCAATAGCCCAAGTGGGTAGCTCTAGTGTTACAAATACCCCTCTAAGGGATAAGCAAATTGGCTGAAGTGTAAACTTGTTATAACTGCATGAGATTTAAATTAAAACTATTAACTGAAATTTAAATTTCCACACAAATTTCTCTTGAATCAGTTACAGCTTTTACAAGCCAATGCAACTAAGTCGTCCCAGGGGAGGAGGATATTTTTATGGAGGGTGTGGAAAATAGAAGACTTGTTCTCATGTTAGATTTTTTTTTCCTTCTTTCTTTACTCACTCGGTTATGTGACTTAATATTTTTTGTAGTAATTTGTGTCACTTCTCTCGTAATATGTCTTCAGAAAGAGATTATTAAAGAAGTTATGCAATCAAGAGCGGAGATTTAAAAAAAATTACATAAAAAAGCTTCTCTGGGGAATAGTTAAAAGTTTTATTATAAAGTTTATATTGGAGAAGAGTATTTTTTTAATATTGGGTGAAAACTCCAAATGCACTAAAGTCACTGTGGTTCAAAAATACATCAGTGTCTGTCGCCAATAGCCCTCGTGTAGCTCTGGTGCGACGATAATTCAAACCTAACTAAAAAAATAAATTTACGTCTTATGCGTTATTCAGATAATAGAAGCATATCAAAATATTCAAAATAGAGTTTTAAAAAATTCTGTTACATTTTTTAAAACCTCTTTTTAAAGAAGGTAAAATTTTCCAATCAGAAAATACGAAGAAGTATCTACGTAACGCTTTTAATTTTTTTTTAATCATTGCATTATTGTACAGTAATAAACCTATCAATATTATGTAAACAAATTCAAAGAAGAAAATAATGAAAGTCTTCGACTGATATTTTTCAATAATATTCATTCTTATTTGTGGAAAATACATCCGTTACAAAATTTATAAACCTATATCACTTATATGCACCTAAACAACATTGCACCCAAAAATAAGAATAAATTATTTCAATATCTTGAGAAATACCCAGGATTGAACAATCTTATCTTAAGTAAATATTAGCCTAAGCAAGGTGTACACAAGCTATCTTTCACTTTGCCAATGTTTTCTTATGCTTCTATCTTCGTTCAACGGATTTTTAGTTTCTGTCAAACAATGGCGTTGTTTGAAGATTTTAGGTAGGAGTATTTTTGAGACGATTTGCATTTATTTTTACATATTTTAGGTCACTTTTGTACGACCAGTGATACATTTATAGCCCCTTTTGGACATACGAAAGGGTCTCCCCAGCCAAAAAATTCTGCAGAATTGCTTCACAAAAAAACTTTATAAAAACTTCAAAAAAACTTCACAAATTCTGAAGGGATTTGAAACACTTAGTCTGCAGAATTGCTTTAAGAAAACTGCAGTTTTTTTGAAGTTTTCGTAAAGCAATTTTTCAGAATATTTTGGCCTTTTTTTTAAGAAAACGTGGCGCCATCTAGCGAAATGTTATTAAAATAAAAATTATAAAGAAATAAATTATCGAACGAGTGGGCTGTTTTTCTGACCATTTCGGAAGTAGGAGCGCGTGATTTGATCCGATGGGAAATGGGCAACAGTCGAATGCTCTAACGACTGTGCTACAGAAGGTTGTTATGAAGTTGGTTCTGTTAATATATGAGCAAACTATATTTTAGTTAGAAAATATTCTCGCTCGTCTGTTGCTTCAAAATAACTAGTTTTTTTTTAAAGTGCCAAAATGACTTTAGAATGACTGTAGAATTGCTGCAAAAAAACTTCAGATACACATGTGGTCAATTTTTACATTTATATTGCTTCAAAATAGCTGCAGTTTTCTTGAAGCAATTATGCAGACTAAGTGTTTCAAATCCCTTCAGAATTAGTGAAGTTTTTTTTAAAGTTTTTTTGTGAAGTTTTTTTTAAAGTTTTTTTGAAGTTTTTTTAAAGTTTTTTTGTGAAGCAATTAGTGACTAAATGACTTCAGAATGGCTGTAGAATTGCTGCATAGAAACCGCAGATATATCCATAGTCAGGCTTCACTTTTCTATTGCTTCAAAATTACTGCAGTTTTTCTGAAGCATTAAAAATGACTTTAGATTTGCTGCACAATTGCTACAGAAAAACTGCATAATCCCCATTCGATATACTTCAATTTTCTTTTGCTTCAAAAAAACTGCAGATTTCTTAAAGATAACTGCAAGATCGAAATTTTTTTGAAGCAATTCTGCAGAATTTTTTGGCTGGGTCTTATTTATCTTGACACATTGTTTTGACGAAGGAGGTGTTCTTTAATCCTGCTAATGGTTCTTCTAAAACTTTTTAACAAATTAAGTTTTATTCAAAACTACAGTCTACATTTGCTCATCCGCATTACGATAAACCAAAGTCTCTTTCGGAACAGAAAAGATCTTGAGAGCACTCAGATTGCATTAAAAAACATTGTATGTGACTTTGCTAAATGTAACTTGCAATCTAAAATACTCTAACCTTAAAATTTATTGACCAAATGGGTAACATCCTGCCAATTCGATCCGAAAGTAGAAAACGATAATGCACAAAATTAACTTCCAACATATTTCTACAACAAACTTCACAAAGAAAACGAGATCGAATCAGTCTCCGATACCCAATCCAATAACCCCTCTCAACTCAACAAGATCTTCCCACAAAACATCCAAAATAAAAATCCAACGACAAACCTCCGAACGATAAATCTGAAAAAAAAAAAAATCTATCCTCTTTCTCCTTCACACCACCATTGAAACCCCCCTCAAAATCAAATTCATATTTTTTTTTTACATAAAAAAAGACGAAAATCGAATCCACCAATTCCTTCCAAAAGTCATAAAATTGAGATTCCCGCGTTCCGTCGCACCCCTTTTGCATTCCATTACTCACGGGGGGGCTAAATCTGATCGTATTTTTCACTTATTCCCACGCGCAGATGAAACGAGCCCAACTCAAAATCTGTGGTCAATAATAAAGATCATGTGTGGCGTTACACCACAGTCCACACTCCACATTAGCGATTCTCAAAATAGCCTCCCCGCTAGATGGCGCTGAATTACTAATACTGCGTTTCTACCAGTCATTTAGATAAAATAGTTTTTGTATTACAAAAGCTGAAGTAAATTTTTAAATTTTATTCATGACTCTTGACTATGAAATTAATTCTGAAACAACGATGTGTGAAACAGCTGTTCGAGAAAAATTAAGTGCGATCTCAAATTTCAAACACGTCTTGAATATTATTCTTATTATTTAAAGTCTATTTAAATAACAGGAGGCAACTGACCCCTATCCACTCCTATAAAATCCCCATACAAAATAAAATTACACGAACGATATCAGCTTCTATGGGATAGTTTCACATCGTGAATGGCAACGACTCCAATTGTATTGTTTTAATATTTTTCCTGGGATTACTTTTGTTTTGTCACTCGAAAAATATTTTTCTAAGAAAAATTTACTTATTAAAAATGCCAACTTATTGCTGTGCTGTTGGTGTATAAATCCTTTATTAAAGTAAGCTTGCATGAAAAAAAAATCTTTTTATCTATGACGGTCATTTTGAGAGTGGGACCGAAACAGCCAATGAAATCGCATGACACGTAGAAATGAAAACAAGATTGTTACATCATCTGAAACATTCCCATTCAACTACATTGCGATCTTCTATGGCATTTTCGCGTTGGGATCGGCGTATAGGCCAGTCACCCACCCCCTCTCCAGCGCTTGATTATGGCGACTTGTCATAAGGGAAATGATCCCTTGGATGGATCAATCACAATAGGGGATCAATCATAGCGGTTGGCGACGAAGCTCGACACTCCAGCTCGCCATGTTTAATCGATAGAAGGAGAGAGAGGGCTTTGGTATTTTGGGAGGAAATATGTGTCTAAATATACTTATTTGTTTGTATATTTATAATTTCCGATTAAAATGAATAAACTAAAAAGAAATAGTATATAAATAATATACAATGCTGTTTCATCAATTAAGCATTTGAAATGGTTGGGTGACTATTGGTTAGAATTAAATTAAATTAATCAGGAGCAGGTAGTAATGCAATTTCGTTTGAAAAATGCCAGGTTTTTTTTTATTACTATCGGAAAATCTTGCTGTCTTAGCTTGCGTTGGTTACTACTTCTTCTATGTGCGGGTGACTTATTCTTGTTCTTTTACCAAGTTATTAAATTTAAAAAATCTAGTCTCCCAATTTTCATTTCAAAAGGAAAAAAAAGCACAAAAACGACCATACAATATTTTAGTTTCATTTTGGTTGATTAACTAAGGAAATAAACGTAACTGTTAGGTGGTAAAGCCTTTTCTTTATATCGATATAATTTAGTAACAACGTTTAATTTTGACGTTTGCCTCGAGTTCATTATGAGCAATCATCAGCTGCGTTTAACTTACCTCAAAAATATTGATAATGGGGAAAAAAAAATCTTTAAAATCAAGTGAAAAAAGCAACAAATCCAAAGTTTTTCATTTTAATTAGGTATACCCCATATATACTGTACTACTGTAGTCCCAACAAGAAAAGAATTAGGGAAATGCGAGTTTGAACTAGTTTCATTAACGAGAACTTCAAGTGGATTTTGGAGAAATCCTGGAAAGGAAAAATATTTTCTCCATCGCACGAACTTCGTCGGAGGGATGGATATCCACATATCCCCAGGCTAAAAATGGGGAAGTGAGTTTTCAAAAATTCATCCGATGTTATTCTGAATTATTCATCGAAAGAACCACCTTTTTGAAGATTTAAAGCTTCTAGAAGGTAGGCAGTCACCAGTCTGAAACTCTATTCTGGATGGAATTAAATTGAATTTGAAAGCAGCTTCATTGGGTTGGAATTAGGATGGATTTATTGGGCGAATTTTAGTATTTAATTACACTCTAGGAACTCTCTTGGTATTTGAGTTTTCAGATGAACTTGATAAAGGTTTCTGGGGGTGATGTAGTAATAATTTTTCTTGTTGAATGGTCGTCATGTGGAGAACGATAGATATTGAAAGCGGTGAGTTTGGGAATTTAGGGTTTTGTGGTGTTCATTGCTAAAGAAAATCCCATTCAAACAAATTAAAGGGTTTATACAATTTCTAACTTAAGATTTCACGAAATAATTTGAATAATATAAATGAAGTTATAATAAAGCAAAGTTAATGGAGCTCAAAAATATTCTTTGGCATTTTTCCGAATTTATAATACAATCATTTCTGAACATAATCATAAAAACAACATGTAACTATACATGTAGGCAGTAAATTACAAGAAATAATTATCATCGAAACAAAACTATAAAATACATCAATCCATGTAAATACTAGCATTTCACGTAAGGAGTTCCGAAATGGTACACATTTTTTTAAAAATAACAAGTTAGCTTTACTGTTTATAGTAATATAGTAGTCTCGATAGTAAATAAATTTTTAACAGTTTTAAGAATATTTGTATACCTAGATATTGCCATCTGGGTATACCTTTAGATTTAGGTCAATTTTAAATTAATTTAATTCTTAAGTTATTAACTTGAATGGGATTTTATAATTTGGTATAAAAATTTTAACTCGAAACTGCAGGTAAAGAAAGAACCGTTCCAAAATCATCTATCCAATAAACCTCGAGCTCACCACTAAAGTAAACATGCAGCGTAAGCAAATTCCGTCACCAAGTGGTGTCTCCCAACTCATAAACAGTGACTAAAGGTAAAGACCATAATTAAACAGCCCTAAAAGCTAAAATTACACCAGGGGTGCGGGTGTGAAGCGGCTACAAGAAAAATGCCACATCTCATGTCGTGTGGTACCTGCCGTAGCAGCTGCCATCTTTATTAAAAAGCGGGAAAACTAATTTACGATTTCCGGCAGGTTGCGAAGTGCATGGCAAACATCACGAGCGAGACATTAAGTCCCAAGAAGAAGGGGGATTGAAGAAGCTATGGCCGTGGGATCACAATCCGTCAAGAAAATTATGTTTCCTTTTACCATGGGTTGCGTAGTAAACTAAGATTTTTAAGGCCCTTGAAAAAATACTTATTTCCTGGGGTTCTTCATGAAATGTTTTAGTATTTTTCGGGAAAATTGTAACAAATGTAAGCAATGGCAAGTGATTTTTTTCTAAATAAAATAAACACAATTAAAATTTCTGATTAAAAAAAATTGAAGGCAATAGAAATTTTTGAACCTTAAATTTGGCACTGAAACCCCTCAAGGGGTTTTTCTTTAAAAAAAAAAGGTGTCTTTAGTCTAAAATGCAATTTACAATTTTTTGAAAAAATTAAACTCCAGTAGTTCTAAATTAATAAAATTTTTATCATTTATGGTCCCCATAAAAAGTTTTATTGTCATAATTGTACCTATTTCTAGACAATCAGCCTTCAAATCATTTAGTAATTATGATCTGTAAACCAATGATGCATAGACAAAATTGTATTTAACGTACCATTAAGTGACAATCAAAGATTGAAAACACCGAGTACAGCAACTTTCAAAGCATACAACAGAATAGACTTACCTAAAAAGAAAAAAATAGTTAGATCAAATATACTGAAAATAAAATACATTAAAAAATATATAATATGTGATAATAAGGAATATTATTATTATATTCATTAAGTTTGACTAAATGATAAAACTATACGATTCGAAATATTGGTTTTTCCTACGGTTTTTGCTTAGCTCCAAATCTTTTACTTTTTCTTTTCATCTTGTACAACTAGGGTTGCCTTGATTTAAATCAATATTTTTAATAGATTAATAAAATTATGTATTGAGTTATTTATTTTTGTTTTAATCCATTATTTATTGTTTTCCAGTACATAAATACTAACTTAATAAGCTTAATTATTCCTCTAAAATCTTCTGAGGAATCACAAAAAATAAAATTGAAAACCCTATGCAATTATGAACATGATTGACATAAAATATTTTTTTTAAAAATGCTAAATCATAATGCTCGTGTGACGGACATCTGTCTCGAATGCGACGCCTCCACATACTTAAAAAACCTCTGTACTACAACATAAGAAAATTACGTTTCAATACCTTCACAAGATAAAGACATCTAATACTCAGTCTTCCATTTGCAGTAACATCATTTATTACGTACAATTCAGCCATAAAATGTGAAGGATAATTAAGATAAATCGCATTTATATATAAAAGAAAGATGACGATGAAAAATGGACAACTGAATAAAATAATTAAAAAAATTCCACCAAGAAACAAAACCGATATCAGCCTCAGAACATAACTATTTTCTGGTTCGCCCAAAATTCGGACAAAAAAGTGAGTGGTTTGATAAAGTTTTAAATGACTTTTTAAATTTAAAAATATTTTACAAAAGAAGATTTGAATTAAAATGTTATATAAGAGCAGAATATTAATTTTGTTATATGCTTATTTGGGAAAAAATGCCGCTCATTGGTCCATTAACACGTTGTTCATAGCATATGAGACCAGATATAACGTTTTTATTCACGAACCAAAGACTAGAAAACACAAACTTGTTTTTTAAAAAATAAATAAAGTAATCGTAAATATACCAGAAATTTCGCAGTTACAAATCGGTTTCGGATACAGAAGTCTAAAATCAATCGAAGTTTTAAGATATTTTTGTTTCATAAGAGAGATTTATGAAAACAAAGATAAATCTTGTGTAAATAAGGCTGTTCTCGGAGACAATTACATTTACCACCATTAAAAAATTTACGTTTTGAATTCCTACTTTTCCATAAAATAGTAGACGCAGTTATGTCAAAACAACGTTACCATGTCAGAACTTCGGTTTGCGACAAAGACCGATCACTTTTAGACCATCAGTCATTCTTGCCCTACTGTCACTGACTCTGCATGGGGGTACGAAAAAAATGGGGGTACAAGGTTAGTAGACCCATATAAAATACAAAGAAAACTGTTTTTAAATCCAAAATGGTGTATTGTTTCGATTTGTTGAATTTTTTTTATCCATAACATAAATTCCGTTTCAGATATAAATGTTCGCTCTTTGGCCTCTTCTATACTTTCACTAGAATTGGACAAAATAAAGAGCTTTCATGCCTAAACGGGTATCTTGTAACTCTGATCCTAAATTTTGAAAAAATATATTAAATTTTGCAACAGTATAATTGAATTGGTGAGTGCAGAAACCACTTCGGTCAAAAAAAATCCGAATACTCGTTTTCAATGAAAATATAAGCGAAGAAAGGCAAGATGCGTGTTGGGTGCAAAAACTACGTTAGTCTGTTGAGTAGTTCCGTAAATACAGGACGTTTGTTTCGAGTGTTGAGTGCAGAAATAGAGGAGGAGTTATTACGTTCTTTCTCCCTCCTGAAAAATTTGAACCTTGTAACTGACGTTGTTTCTGCACTCACCGATTCAATTTTGTGTCGTTTTTAATTGTCAACTAAAACTTGGAAGTTAAAATTGTTAACAAAAAATTATTATTGGTTTTACAATTCAATAAATAATTATAGTTCGCAACCTTTCGAAATAATAACTGTTATATGAAAGGTCTAGTTGTAAAACTCATATTCTCTAATGTAAAACTAGGATATAAGGTACGGTCGGTTCATTGGCACTTTTAATAGTCGGAAATTCAATTGGACAAAGTCGCCAATGAACGTGCCGGGCCCACAATTTTAGTTTTACTTGGAGAATGTGAGCTTGAACAAACACAATCTTTGTCTATATATCTCAACATTTGGATCGTGCTACTCTTAAAATAAGGCATTTTATTTATCCCAGAGGAACAACCCCCTAAGCCCCTACGAGAAATAAACTACAAATCAAAATTATATTTCCCAAACTAAGTTATTGTCTTGCCTCCTACATTTAATGGAAGGACGATTTGGGTAAAATAAAATCATACTTCAACCTTTCCCAAAGACGAGGGGGGGAAACTCCGAATCTGTGTGCCATACATGGAGAGAAAGTGAAAGAGTAAAGGTAGAAAAGATCAACTTGTTCTATACCTTGCGAACTATATATGAACATAAACTTTTCCAAAAATATATTTGAAATCTGAAACTGCATGCCGTGAATAACAGCTAATAATTTAAAAAGTAATTAATTAAAAATAGACAGGAAGTTATTTGAAAATTGTTCATATTAGTACACAGCTCTAAGAGCTTTGAAAGTTCTTAAAAAAATTGACTGCATTTCTGAAGATCTGTTTCTGCCAGGAGGATCTATATAGTTCAATTTATGACTTGTTAAGAAGGATGGTGAGTCCCGTAAAGCTAATGCATTCATTTTCAAATCACAACCTCTGACTTGTCCGTGAAATCATTTTTCCCCACTGGGTATATCAAACGCCAGAACAGCAAAATAACACAAATTTGAAGGAAAAATGTAATCTATTTATTTAATTATGAGTTTTTCAGGTTTAATTACCCCAAAATATTCTGAAGAGGGGGGACACAATATTAAAAATGTCTGAATTGATAATTAAAAAACCAGATGCCATTTTTCTTAAAATTTGTTTCATTTTACTTTTATGACGATTCTCATACCTGGAGAAAAAGTGTTACGTGGCAAAGCATTACTTTCTCAGAAGTTGGATTGCAATATTTATAAATTTTCCCGAGTTTTTATTTTACAGGAAGTTTAACAACGATGGAAAACTATCTTTAGAAAAGAACGGATGAGTCACATTCATAGAGGGTAGCGAACAAACTATTTTTTTCTCTCCCTCCCCAACAACAAAATATTCGCATTTATTCCAAATGGATGATAAATCTTCCCAATCTAGCGAAAGGGCGAACCATTTGCTGCCCTGAGAAGAAACCAGAAGGCAAGAGGGGGCTTGGGGCCATATATTTTTGAATTTATAGAGAAACTTTTCAGGCCATGTTTAGAGAAAAGGTTTCTTCATCGACTTGAAGAAGAAAAAATTCAAGGGGTTTCAAGGAAAAGTTTGAACCGAGTGAAGTTCTTGTTGATGGTGTGTATTGGCATTTGATACTCGTTCGAAGGTGGCTGTTAGCATCTTTTAATATGATCTTGATTAGAAGAACGCCTGCGCACTGAATGGTGTGAAGGCACAATGCTCATAACTTCATTTTATGTTTTCTTAACACGGGAGAAGTAGCGGGCTATTGACGACGTAATTTAAAAATGATTATTTTTTAAGGGTATCTCTGCACAAGACAAATTTAGGATCAAAGTTGAGGGAGTGATCTTCTAATTAAATCTAAAGATTTGGCACACTTGGAAAAAAATCTGGTACATTAGGATATCATTTCTAAAAAATAACCTTCTTGTATATAATACCCAGTGCTCGTTCTGTCAGGTTAAGCTTAGTATAGCATTGAACAATCAAAGATCGAAACTGAAAATTGATACATCACAGAATTCAGGGGGAAGGTCTTTTTCTGCTCTATGTATAGAATGTATTGCCTTTTCAAGGAAAAGACAAAAAGTATACTGCACTTCTAATAAGGAAAATTTAATGTTCTAAATTATTGCAATATTCCAAGAAAAAAAATTCAATGATCATGGATTTTTTAAACACTACAATAACGCGACGCACGTATTGAGATAGTCAAAGTGAGGCATAGATTTTTTGGAAAACTAATACGAAAAATTTTACAAATCAATTTGGTCACTTTAAATAAAACGATCAGCCAATAAGAGTGAATCTTCCTTTGAAAGGGCGTATATTCTGTATTCAATAGAATTTACCACAAAAAATATTTATTTTCCTTCAAATCGCTTCCGAAATATTACGTACTTTAATCCCCCTCAACCATAAAAACATACAAACACGGCCCAATAAACTACATACCTGCACGTATGAAAACACTCTGTGAGCCCAAAGATAAAAATCTCACAAGAAATATTTTGAACAACACTATATCATGGAATAGTACTGTATTCCCCCAAGCACCCCGGAAAAACAACGGACAATGTTCCATTATTTGGCGATTTATCGCGAAAAGGTCCGCAGTTTTATATCCATCCGAGAGGAAGATATATAGTAGATGGAAAATGTAATAAGACCCTGTTCTGCTTTACTAGTTCTTTAACGTGAACAGAAAGCTAAGCCTAAACAATGATTCTTTACAATAAATGGAAACAATTTTACCGTTAATACACAAAAATATGACACTTCCCAGTCTTTACTCCTTTCTGGTCAGTTTTAAAACAACTAAATTATCTCTATTATAAAGTGGCCCCTAAAATCTTGCACATTAAGATTGTAACCTAATATTTTTACTAAGTTACATGAAAGCCAATAGTTCTTAAGTCTTAAGCCAAACTCAAGATCTCGATTTAGAACAAGTTTGGTGGGCCTTTCCATTCGATGGCATCCAGTGTTCTCGGTCTGGTGCGGAGAATGGAGACTTTCGTCGTTCTCTATGATTGTATTTACAATTGAAATTTTTAATGTTTTTTTTATCACTTACGTAAGTAAGCCTCGTGGAATACTTTGTGAAACACGAGGTGTTTTCAAATTTGCTCTAAATTAAAGAAATATATTTGAAAAAAAAATAATAATAAATATTTCTTAAGTTCGGCAAGAAACAGAAAAGTTGCGTTTCAATTAACAATACAAACCCACATAAACAGAAAACAGCAACTCTTCAAAAATACAGACTGGATATTTTTGTGCCTGGTACTATTAGAGGGCCCACATCAAAAGGGGGAAGAGGGATTCATAAAAAAGATATGAGCACGGATATTACATGATTTTCGTTCCCTCATCTCCTCAAGATGTTAGTGATAAATTGTGAGAGGGACGCCGGGAAGATATCTGCTCCAAATCGCATCATACTTGTAATAGCATGAGATTATAATCAGAGCATCCCCCTGTTATTTGTATGGACAGAAGCGCTTGGAAGAGTATTTATTTATGATGATCTAAGAGACAAATGCCATAATGGGGGATATGGAAGATCAGGAATAAAATGTTTCTGAAAAGTGGGGATCTTGTCCAGTGAACATGGGGCAAAGAGCTTGTTAGGAAGTAAGTCGTTTTACAACAAGCTGGGTAGCATACAAAATTTTTCCTTTCATTTTTAAAAAATAATTATAAAAAAATAAAGCAGGTTTGATAATAAAAATATATAATTTCATCAAGATTGGTCTTGCAAAACAAGAAGAACATTCCACAAATCATTACGCAACACGCCATACTAATATTTAATTTCAAACTAAAGCAATGATAACTGATAAGGAAAAATAACACAAACAAATGGTTAATACTATAGAAAACAGCTTTTGATAACTTGTTACTCTCAAGTAAAAAAAAATTGCACAGGAAATGAATGAAATTCCACAAGGAAGGCGATCAAATGTTATATGATAGTTTTCACTGCAAAAACACAAATATATTTTAAACCATACTTTTATTCGAAGTTCAAGCAAATAACGATCAATATAAACCTAGGTAAAGGGGGAATGAAAGTGGAATCTGAAAACAAAGCTGAATTTCACAACAATCCCTACACAAAACAAAAACCCACAACATTTTTCACCTTCCTACATATTTCATCATCTCCAGCACCTCGCGAAATTGATTTGTTTTTACTTTAACTAACATTTCGCCAAAAGTGGTTTTGAATTTCCATTATCGGCTGAAACAAACATACAAAATATTTTTAATAAATCTTTTAGCAACGAAATTCAGATTTAGATATAATTATGTTTTTCGTACGTTACATCTATTAGAATTTTTTCTTTTCATATCTATTTAATTCAAACTTATCGAGTGTCAGTTAGAATTTTATTAAATCCAACGCTTTCATTTTCTGTCTTCCATATTTCTCTTTCAGACCCCCAAATCGCATTCGGAATCAGATTTCCTGTGGTAAAAGGTTTACAGGCAGCGAAACCCGTTTATCTTCAGCAATTCAGAAGGATTCAAACCAAACTCCAAACAAAAAATTTCCGGATAAACTTCCTTATCAGCATTCCATTGTGAAGCCCCAGAAACTGGAAACGAAATTTCAATTTCTGAAGCGAAGTGAAGAAAACAAAAGAGAGGACGCCAGCGCCCCCAAACGCTTCCGTCATTAACCACTTCCTCATTTACGGAAATGGGTGAATAGTAAACATTAAAGCTCTCATTTGAAAACAGTTGTTACCAATTTCTTTCAATTTACCATTGTTTTAGAAATAGACTATTGCTGTTTAAAAAACAAAAGTGCTGTAAGAGAACTGCTAAAGAGACTCCATCAGAACATTGCAATCTGCTATGCATCCTTTACTAACAAAATATTAATAAAAATTAGACTATTTTTAAGTGGGTAAAACCGGTTATGTTCATTTTTGATAGTAGTAGGAAAGAATATCCTTTTATATTCTTCAACATCACTTCCGTAAAATTACGGTACGCAGGAATAAGCCTCGCTTTTGCCATTGAATCGTAGATCCGGGCAGGGGGGGGGAGGAGGCTAACACCCCCTGCACAATTGGGAAAAGTTCAAATGAAATCAGTTGAGACATTTCACTTAACAGGAGTTTTCTTGAGTTAATTTGGAGATAGGGTATTTATGGCATCCGGAGGACTTAACGGTTTGAACTTTTTTCTTCTTCTATTTTTTAGATTGTTGTTTGCTTTGTTTCAATTTAAAACTCCAGTTTATCCGGGTATTAAAGGTTCGTTTTTTCGGGGAGTTGACTTGGCGGTGGAATTATATTAAGATCAGCGGAGAGTTGAGGTAATTTGATTAAAAGAATTTGAGATTTTTTTTTTTTAAAGAACGGAATTGGAGAGTTTGTATTTGCATTCAGCAAACACGTTTTGCAATTGTGCAAGTTAAAAGAAAAATATTCTGCTAGTCGAATTTTCAAAGTTTATTTTGTATTAAAATTCGCGTTAAAAAGAGTCGTGATAAATTCAACCAAACAAGGGGCATAACAAAATAAAAGTCACAAAACGTAAAGCTTTAGCACAAACTTTTTTTTTATCAATTAGGTATTACATATAAGATTCTGAAAACATTTGCAACAGAGTTCTATTTTATAACCAGCACAAAACGATAAAGTTAGATTGGTACTAACAGCTAAGTCTAAATTATCATAATTCTATATTCAAAATCTTTAAAAAAAAAAAGCACGTTTCGGCTTCGGGAGAAGTGTTATTGAATATAGATAGCTAAAAGTATTTCGGCTATATCTCCAAATCAATGTGAAGTAAAATTCCAACAACAACTAAAAGCGCATGTTAGTAAAAAAAAATATTTCTCGCCCCGATTCAATTGGCAGCAATCTGTTGGATTCCAAAAAACCCATCGTACATGATAAGGTCATCCAACGAGACATGCCTACCATCGTCATGGCAATTCCTCCTCTTTGCAATTATCCATCCATCCGGGGAGCTGCAAGTGAAATAAAAAAGAAATCGGGAGGTTCGTTTTTTCCCCCTGCCATCTCCATTTATTGCATCAATTCATGATAAATACGACGGAAATATGTGATTGAAAACTTGCCAATACAATATAATTAGATCAAATAAGCACAAAAAGTATATAACCTTTAATATAAATTAAATCAATTAATAATTAATTTTTTGTTATAGATAAAAAAAATTTCAGAACCTTTGGGAACGATTGAACCAATCATAAAGCTTCCAAATTATCGCAGTGTATCGATTTACTTCAACAAGCGCAATTTGCTTTATTATTCTTACTGAAGGCGACTAGTTAGTCGCCTTCATTCAGAATAATAAAGCAAATTGTGCAATTGTTCACTTAGATAATGAGGTTTGAAGTTGGTTAAAGATTGAATAAATTGTAGTCTGGAATTACAGTGAGTAGAGGGCTCAGAATACCAGTGAACAGAGTCCATGAAAAACTTATTTATGCTACAGAGGTTTAAAGTTAAAGCTTTGTAACAAAATAACCTCTTAACATTGTTTTAATTGCTGCTGCGTAGTGGATGTTATTAGAACTATGCACTTATTATTGCACTGAAATTCTGCATAGTTAGTGCGTCGCATTCGGAACCCTCCTCCAGATAGAGAATTGAACAATAAAATAATGAAACAACAAATTACGAAATTAATTAAAAGACTATTTGTCCATGACTCGTGGACCGTCTCAAATGGGACTACTGGAACTAACATAATAACCATAGGATTTATTTTTATACCATCATACTAATTCGCCTTCGGGTCCTGTTTTAGATATCCGATAGAATCTTAATAAAATCCCAAAAATATGACAAAGTTAAAAAAAATAAAACCTCCATCTAAAAACAAAAAATCTATGCCCTACCAAGAAATCAATTTGCACCCCCAACACACCCATCATCAGAAAGAATGCCATTCTCTTAACTTATATATAATATCCATAGGGTTTATTTTTATATCATCATATTAATTCGCATTTCGGGTCCCGTTTCAGATGTCGATAAAATCCTAATAACATGACGAAATTCAAAAATAAAACCTTCTTCAAAAGAGAAAAAAAGCTATGCCCTACCCCCAAATCAATTTACCCCATCATAAGAAAGAATGTCATCCTCTTCCGAGACATACCATCGAATGCAATTAAGTGTGCAAAGATCAACCCCCGGAGGGTGACACAAAGCGAAAGAAAGAAATGTGACTTTTTTATCACTATTTCCATTTATTGTGTCATTTCCGTTTAGGACGAATGAAGACCGATTGCTACGGGAATTCCAGGGCCGTTTCTATGAGTGACATTACGAGAGGGGACACTGGGGAGATTTAATATTAGGGTAGGGATTGGATACTCATTAAGGCTTGTGACCTAATGACAATTTAATACATTGGCGATTGGGATGCTTGTTCCCACATGAATAAGAGTTTGACGAAATTGTGATGGCTGCGAACACGACATTGTGAAAGTCACGAAAAATAAAAGTTATTATCATAAATTAATTATTTTAAAGAGTTGTAATTCAATTACTGTACATGTTTTCTGTAATTGAAGTGATGTAAAAGAGGATTCTTGGTCACATCATAAATTAAAACTTTTCTTAAGGAAAATCGGGATTTTCTCATAAAAAATAAAGAGCAAGGAACAAAAGGAGATGTTAGGAAAAGTTTTGTTTTAGAACAGAGAAAGTAATGTAAGAACTTTTAAAGGACTTTAAAACGCTAGTTCAATATTAACCCTTTCAGTCCCAGTGATGCCATTTGGAATCATCACTTTCAATATTTTTTCCCAAATGTTTATGGCCCGTTATGACATCCAAACATGCATCATTCTATTCTTCACACTTTGTTCGATTAGAAAATATTTTACATTAATCTCAATAGAAGTCAGAACTACTATTTTTTTATTTAGAAAATAGCTAACAAGCGTTTCACCTGATTTTTAAAACGTTCACTTCAGTTCCACATATTTAAAAAGCAATTTAAACTATTTCGGTTAAAACAATTACTAATTTTATTTTTTAATAATATGGTCAGATACTTTAAAATATATAACTCCAAGTGTTTTTCGGTAATTATATATTTTTTTTATTTTGTTGTTTTCCCACAGTTAAAAAATTTTGCCATTATTTCAAAAATCATACAAAAAATTTTAATGATTTTTTACTTATGGAACTCTTATTTTTGACCTAAAAAGACTTATTTTGTGAATATCAGATGTTTCTGTAGTGTAGTAAATTTTTGGGACTGAAAGGGTTAATTAGATTGTAGAAGCGACGTAACTTGTTACATAATGGCTATCTAATACATCGATTATCGATATTTAATACATCGATCGCAGCGTTAGAACATTGAAAGGATATGTAACGTGCACTCCCTTACACGGTATATTATTCGTTGGACATTTTTTCGGCTGCACGGGCCGTTTACAGGTCGGCAGTTATTTTGGCGATGCCCGGACCCGAACCTGGGACCTTCCGCATGCTGGCCGAGTGCCTATCCTACTGGGCTCCCCAGCCCCTTAGAAGCTTTTTAATACCCATGGGAACCGCATAGCATCAGGTCACCGATGTACTGTTTTCAATTGGATATTCATTGATGGATTTGCGAGAAGACAATTGGATATATTATTGACACTTGATTTTCCTCAGATTCCCCCATAAATAATGCATGAAAATGATGTCCGTAAAATCGAGATTATTAGACAAACCGAGCGCTGCGATATTAAGACTAAATAATAACAGTGTTTAAAGGATTTACTTTTACTGAAACCAATTGAAATAGTAGTTAATGGTAACAGATGCAACGGATATTAGATATTTAATAACAGGGTTTGGGATTTGCTAGTGGGGATGGGACAGTCGTTAATATTAGTGCCTAAAGCCGATAAATAATTGGAAACGTTGACAATTAGGATTGTGCAGATTTAGAAATGAATTTAGCACATGAAAATGTGATCGCTGGGTATAGAGCATTGGGATGGATATTAAATGGACAAGGATTTGAAATAGGAATTTAATCAATTGTTAAGGTTTAAGGAGGATAACAGGAGAGGAGTTTACAATCAAACAAAGTTGATTTTGAGTACCATCAAAGTTTGTAACGTGCACAACTATTGACTCGTATCAAGTCAAATAAGCCCACAACTTCAAAACTTAGTAAAGCAAGATACAAGTTGTAAATAATTATTGTTTGTTAGAAAATTGTATTACCCGGAATACTCGAGGCACATAAAAATTCAAAACTGATATACATTATTTTTTGCAACATCGATAGGGCACATAACTTTTTTAATTTTCAAAAATAATAATTATTATAAAATACTAATTAATAATTAAATAATATGCTCGACAAACATGTAAAAGTTTAAAATGTTTTCCAACCCTATATTCGGACCTTTAATTGATAAAACGAAATTTCTAGGCTTAAAATATCGTAACTTTGTAATAATGAAAATAACTTAACAATTCAATATTTAACTTAACAATTTTAATATTTAACAAACTATCTCAGAAATTATTATCTTATTCAAATGTATTAATTAAAAAAAATATTTCTAATGCAAAGGATAAAAAAATAAATTATAAAAAAAAGCTTTTAGTTATTGTATGCAAACCTATGCAAATTAGCAAATATGCATTTTGGCTCTGCAAATTATAATGCATATTTGATTAAAATATCTTATTAATATTTGTCTTTAAAAAAAACACAAGAAAAACTTATTTTATAATATAACTCAAGGCGATAATAGAAACTAATGAAACTCAGTGATTAAAAAAAACACAATTCAATGTTTTGTTAAATGGAAGATTAAAGTACGCAAAAAAAAAATCATTCAATTTATTTGAATCACCTGGACGAATATTAATTTTATCTCTAGTCTGTTAATTGGTTTATTTTCTCATTTTCAATCTAACATAATCTACTAAAATGAATATTAAATATTATAGGAACTAAGTATTCATTCAGTAGCGATAATTACCATTTCAGCAAGGGCTTAACGTTTCGTTTTATAAGCTCTCACTTTTATAGACTAACTTAATTTTTGTGTGTGTTCAATTTAATTAAAGTCTGTTAATGTTCTCTTTTTTTTTCTTTCAGCTTGAGTTGTCCATTCAAAATAAAGATATTAGTAGATTTTCCAGCAGCTTTTATCCCAGACGAGGACAATGAAACCTAATTAAATGGCTTTTTATACTTCAAGGCTATAGTAAATTAATTTTTTTTAACGGTTTTACATTAGCGGGAAAACGTCGGTATCTAATTTAAATTTTATCAGCATCAACTAAAAGGATATTTAACCCTCAATTGGAAGTTTGAAAACATATAAAAAAATCTATTAAGATATTATATTTATTATAATTGTTTCCGTCTTTAAAGTAGTACTCTAGACACCAAGTTTTTTTTATTAATAATTATTCAATTTTAATGAGCTGTCTGCTAAGATGATTCAATTAGAATATTTTTGGCTGGACATTTTTTGCGATTTATTGTCACTATTGAGCAGGAAAAACTCAACTTTTTTTAACAGAGATATTTAGAAGTTTAATGTATACTCACATGTAAAAACACGCGTGCCAAAGTAAATTCATTAGTGAATTTCTCATAATTGAAGATCTCGAAATTGAACAGATATTTATGGTAAGGCTTCAAAGACACATTTTCGTAACACACTTCTAAGTTGAAAGTAATTTGTTCAAAGTTCAAAGCCAATATAGATGTAATATTTCGCATTAAAAGCCGTATAAAACTTCAAATACTTGATATGAAATAATAAATATCTTTGGATGTCCAATCTCTCTCCTTTCTAGAATGAACTACAGAATAAGCCTACTCTTACGTGTAGTAGAGTTTTTCACAACATGGATACAGTTAAAGAATGCTAAATCTAAAGTATCATTACACAAATAACAGAGTTAACAGTTATATGCTAATTAACTGCTAACTACTAAGAGTAAAACATCCCCTACACTGTGAAAAAAAATCTGTAACCATTACAAAACATTTTTTTGTAAAAAACTTTTCCTAGAAAATTTCTAGTAAATAATTACTAAAAATAGTGCTGTAAAAACACACAATATATTTTTGTTAGCATTACATGTATATATCATGTAGATTTACAGGACTATTTTATGTATCCCATACAAGTAATGTTGCAGTAACTACAAGAAATGTTATGGATACCACATTTTCCGTGCAATTGCAAAGAAAAACAAAATGTCTACTTTCCTACTACGTGGGATCGAACCCCGGTCTCCCGCATGACAGGCGGGGTTACTGACCACTATAATACCGAGGAATAGCAGACGGCCGAAACCCGGGATCGAACCAGGAACCTTTAGATGATCAGTCTGACGCTTTCCCAACTGTGCTATTTCGGCACATAGGAGGCTAGGAAATTGGAACTTAAATTCATTTGAAACAACCAACTAAAGTATAAATTTAAAATGGCGATTGGCTAATTGAATCACGATCGATTAGATTAGGCTAGGTTTGAATTATCCTCGCACTAGAGCTACACGAGGGCTATCCAAATCAAGATCGAGGCTAAAATACTAGAAATTATTTTGTAACTTCCGAAATGAAGATTTCTGTTCAGAATTACAAAAACTTTTTTGTAAAATTGGTTTTTTCTGTAACATTACTAAAAAATTTTCTGTATGCTTACAGTATTTTTTTCTCAGCGTAATTCAACCATGAAGAATGCAACAAAATAGTTCTTAACATACGTTGTTCCTAGTTCCATGCCAGCATAAATTTGCTCAACGAATACTAAGTCTAAAATACTATCATTCAAAGAGAAATAGTTAACATCAGCTATAAAACTATATTTTTCTAGTTTTATTTTTCGACATAACATCCTGCATATCATTTCATAACAGCGTTCATGAAGCAACAATACAAACAAAGAGAAGGTTCGTTCACCTTTAATGTTTCAGGATCATATAAAAGCCCACCTATCGCAAACACGCTTGTTTACTCGCTTTTATTGCATTGAAAACTGCGTCAGAGCCAAAGCGATTTATGTCCAATTTTTTCCCCATCCTTTGTATCCATTTTTTTCTGAAACAATAGTTCTTTTCTCAGACTTAACTATGAGCGTTTTGATCTTAGAGTGTTTCAGAACAAAAATGGCCAAGTCAGAAGTGGACTTATATCGTTGTGGTTATATGTCACATTCTTTTTATATGTTGGTTATTCTCAAAATCAGAATACATTTCATAGCTTTCTCTTGTTATTCATTTAAATGTGTTTTTTTTTTGTTTTTTTTTAGATTTTCAACGCTCAATTATAGTTCGCAGTTCGAATGTAACCGCAAATTGTATGCTCAAAAATGAAAAATGACAAAATAATTCGGCTTTGTTTGTGAACACAAGAATACGTTCGCTTTTCATGCAAATTTATTTTAAAGGTTTAGAAGTAGTAGCGAAAAAGTAGTTTTCTCCTCAATAGCATTAATGTTTGGATAAATATATTTTGAAATTGGTTGTTTCAATAAAATTCCTTAATAACCAATTTGAAAGTAAACATATTTAAAGTAAGTTCTTTAGTAAAAAGGGTAAAATAATGCAATTTTAGACGGGGTACTTAATGCTAAGTTATTCATGAGTATCACTTGTTTAACTTTCTTAACTCTTTACAACTACATGTAAAATCTCGAAATTCAAAACATCTTTTAAGCATACAAACAAATAGTATAAAAAGTCTTCAAGTGTCCTTTTCAAAAAATAACATTTAAGACATTCTTGCACAAAGATATTGTAAAATTGGACGGGCGTTTTCCGGTTAGAAACACTATCTTGAGTGCAAAGTTCATGTCTAAGGGCCAAATTTCAAGTCGAAAATTGGAAATTTCGAAGCGAATGGGATACTTAAAAACTGCCAAATGTAGAATTGTTTTAAACAGATATTTAGGGTCCTAAAAGAAAAATTTTGAACGGTCAGGCGTTTAAATTCGAATAACTCTCTTGTACCAAAAAAATACGAAAATTCCGGACGAAAATTCGGAAAAATTGAAATTTCGTAGAGAGTGTGAAATATTTGCAAATTGTCTAAATGGGGAAAAAATTGTTCCATATCCAGGGTCCCAAAACGAAAACTTTTAAGTGGTCAGACATTTCCCAATTCAAAAATTTGTCTGGAACGAAGAAATCGAGAACCCCCCCCCCCCCCCCCCCCCAAAGGGGGGTACATATATGTATCGATGAATAAGAAAAATTTCAATTTATCTCCTCGATAAATTCTAATAAATTAACGATTACCACTTATTTGAGAAACTACAACGATAAAATAATGCACCCGGAACTCTTTCCCCACAGAGACGAGACCAGCCTGCTCATCAACTTGACAATCATTACCCCGTAAGCCCCTTTTCTTCATTTCCGCCCCCTCATCAAGCGATCCAACAAGAAGATTCCGGCAGACTATCTCGCAGATCACGGGAGTTATTGGTTCTGTGCTGTAACAACCCTGGGAATGGATTAAGTGCCTACGAGACGTCTTGTAATCAGTCCCTTGGAAGGAGTTGTTTGTGTTTCTATTGCTTGTGTCTCCAAAGAATGGTTTTTCTCGTATACGATTGGTTTGTGCTGGTCGTCTGTTTGTATTACCTGAGACTTTGTTAGGCTGGGTTATTTGTTGTCAAGTTTATTTTCTTGTGCTTTTTAAAACATAGTTTAGTTAGAATATAGAGTATAGTTTCATTACGTTATTTTGGAAAATTAAAGCTTAAAATGCCGAAATTGGAAATGTAAAACTACTCATTGGTTTTATTGAAGAGGTTCGATTGTTTCCTTCTAAAAAATATCACACAAAACTCTGATTTTTAATTTCATTTCTGAGAATTTGCACATATTCTTCCACATTAGGCATTAGAACAATTTCCTCATGATCAAATGTCCCACAAGGTTCCTACAGATCATCTTGCAAATATCATAGGTATTACATTTACTCCCTATTAAGTATATTTAAATTATTATACAAGGAACTTAACAAATATAGTAAACCAATCTTTCACACCTACATCAATAAAATATATTTCACTGAGTCTTTTATACCATTCATATAACTTTTAAGAGCTTATATATAAGAGCATATATAACTCGACATTTTAAGAGCATACTCTACATCAAACAATTAAAATTACATTTCGGAATAACCCGCTATAATTATAATTAGAACAGGTTCCTATAACAAATGTCTGAACCAGTTAAAGCGTCATACAATGCGATTGCATCCGCATACTGAAGAGCTTACACACGACATTGTCCTATTCGAATTATTCGGTAATACAATCTGCATCTAATCGTTCTCCCAACACCGATCAAACCAAATGCAATTATGACAATTTATCTCGCCTTTTCTATTTCACAACATTTAAATATACGTGCTTCGAACGTTTGACAATGTTGTAAGTGCTAATGAACTTATTTTAAAGTAAATATATTTTTGAAAATAACGATTTTTAATGGGGTTGTTTCACGTCGTGGATGGCTACAGCTCCAACGGTTTGTTGTCATTTGTTGTCTGGGATTACTTATGTTTTGGTGTTCGAAAATGAGTGTCCAGGAATGTTTTACTTAATTTTTTTTAATGTCAATTTCTTGCTGTGCTGTTGGTTGCTCAAAAAATGCTTTGAAGAAAGTTTGCATTGAAAGAAAAAAGATATTTTCATCGACATCGGTCATTTTTATAATGAAACCGAAGCAACCAATGAAATCCAGTACGGAAAAAAATGAAAACAAGAGCGTTACGTCATCTGAAACATACCAATTGAAGCACATTGAAATGGAAAGAAAAATCCAAACTTTTCAGGGCTCACTTTTTTTTCTGTAAGAATAATTTTCAAAACATGTATATATAATAGACTTTATCTAAAAATAAAACTTTTAAGATAAATGTCAATCTCAACTGAAGAGTACACGGGAAGAACCGATTGATTTATTAGGCGGACGCCCTCAATTGCCTGCTTGGCGAACATTGGCGGCAGAAAACCGGTTTCTCTCTTTCTTCTTCGCTGGTCCAAGCGTCGGGATCATCAATCGCCTGAATCTTGGTAGCTAGGAACTAGAGATAGTAGTTACAGTATTAGAGTGGTAGATCACGTGACCTACAACACTGACTTCATTGGGGCTCTTCTGAGAGCTCCTTACGCGTCCCGTCGTTAGCATTGGAGTCGCGTGATCTTCCACTCTATTACTAACTATGATCTCTGTGGTGGGAACTGATTTCCTTACACAAGTTTAGGCGATCTCTCGCTATCATCGCCAAAGTGGCCTGCTAAGGAAACTTCTCTACAAAATCAATCGGTTTTTCCCGTGTACTTTTCAACTTTGTCAAACCAATGTTTTGATTGGAAGTATTTTAAAGGCATGGCAATGCCCAAAGGCTTCAAACTGGCGATTTCACGTATGGTAATTGCTGTCGAGGTATAAAGACGCCGACTCAGAAAATCCGTTTAACCAGTATCCGTTTCATGAGTGATGCGGTGAGCGTTGTGTTTCGCTAAATTAATTAAACACAAAATTGAATTCTTCCTTGGTGTGTTTGATATCGGAATTTCTCGCTTTTAATCCTACTCCAATCTACTTTGGAAAGACGCCACGTATTTCAAAATTGAGGATTAAATTCGAATTGTTATCACTCAATTAATTAGAAACTGACAGTATAATATAAATTAATTTATTAGAACAAGAACATGCAAAATGTTTCCACATTAATATTGTTACAAAAAGATTTAAATAAATCTTAAGGATATAACAAAAGCATATCTTCAACTAATCCACGGTGTAATATTATTTAGCCATAATTACATTTAGGAGGGACTGTCAGTCCCATCGACCTAATGCATTAGTCTTGAAATCACATCTTTTAAAAAAAAAAATGCTTTGACATGTTATACCATTTTCACCAGGTATGGGAATCCTCCTGACATCAATTTTAAACAAAATTGAAAAGAAAATAACTATTTGATTATTAATTGATAAAATTTGTCGCCACCTGCTGTATACTTTTGGCATTTTAAAGCTTCAAAAATATAGAATTAAATTACTAGATAACATTTTCGTTTCAAATTAGTTTCATTTCGATGTTATGATGATTGCCATATCTGGTGGAAAATTTGATAACATGACAAAGTAATTCTTTTGCAAAAGTTGTGATTTCAAAACTAATGCATTAGCTCTATGGGACTGACAGTCCCTCTTAACGAAAAGCAGTAGGTACTATTTAACACTTTTTTGTCGACTTCCATCAGCAACATCGTCCACAAATAAAATCTCAGCAGTCTTTAACATTTGACGTATAATGCATTGAATATTTGCAAGTCTTCATAACGTCTTGGGTCCAGCAATCGCTCATTTTAACAGGTTAGCTATAAAGGCATTGGCATTAATTTCCACATTGGGACTATTCATATACTACAAAGACGTAAATATTTAAGTCCAGATGCCATCTCCAAAAGAAAAAGTGCAGCAAAAATATAACATTTCTCTACAAAACAATTCAAATATTCTTCAGAATTAATTCAAATATTCTTTTGTGTATATTTATGTATTTAAATTTAATTTTTTGTGGGTTTCTTCTATTAACTTATGTGTCGTATTAATTATAATTTATGATTATTTTAGTCACATATACAGGGTTCATGTTTTACCCCCTTGTGACGAAATTTTTTTGTAATATTTGTTCTGGATCAATAAGGTGTTTGTTTGAATTAAAACACTGTCAAAACTGAATGAAATTTCCACCAAAGACACAATGAAACGAATATGAACACCCCCAACAGTTTTTTTTATAGACTAAACAATCTAACAAACTAAATAACCCCTTTTCATGAAACTACCCCAGACAAAAGTATATATGAACCCCTATTAAGAAATTTCACGGTCCTCACAATGTCTGTCCTAATCTCTCTTCTAGCCCATAGAGTGGACGTGCTCCCATAACCCAAGTATAGGCACAAGGGGGCTAAAGGGGCTTTACCCCGCGATAAAGCCATGCATTTACGACGCCCTGATAAGGGCGCCGCCCCTAGCCCCTTATCGTCCTTTTTATAACCGCCCGGGATAAGCCCCCCTCAATCACTGTTAGAAGAGAGAGGGGGGCCAGATAAAGAGGACGAGGCATAAATTTCGCTTGAGACCATATCCACTCTTGAAGAGATATTCAGCAAATAGCAAGTTGTATTTTGTAATCGGTTCTATTACACTAACTTTTAGAATTAAAAAAAAATGCAATTGTATGCAAAATTTTTTTTTACAAAAATCGGATTTGTTGCGCATAAGTATATAAGCAATTACAAACAATAGGTTAATGGAAATATAATAAATTCTTCAAGTTTTTATTGGTGCATCAATGTCACGTGGGAACAGACCTAAAATCCGAGCAGCACCGAACCAAAAAAAAAAGTGCAGGAGTGAAATCTGGAAGGATCTACATCACTTGAAATAAGCAAATACAACAAGCGTACACGACGGCCTATTAGTTGTATCCTCTTTTGAAAAATGCAACATACATCTTAAAAGCCAGAGAAATTCCATATTTGTATATTTTATGCCTTATAATAATTATCTTATTTGTACGAAAGCTGTTAGATTTTTCTTTAGAAAGTTACCTTATTGAAATGAATCCAGACGCCCAAACTCATCGGCGTGGTAAGAGTGTCGAAATAAAAAATGAAGACAATTTGGAACAGCATTATACCCCAAAAAAGAACAGAAACAAAGACCATCTATTTGAAAAATAACACAATTTACGGAAAATCTCTGCTCCAGAGTTCCAGTGCCGGATTATCGCCCGTTTTACGGCACTTGACCTGCTTTTGCCGAGGTTTAAAAGACTCAAGCCCGTTGAGTTAGTGGCGGGGCACGCAGCAATTGTCGAGGAATTTGGGCCGTTTATGTCTTTTCAGAGTCTCAATATTTGGATGGTCGGAGGTGCTGGTATGAAGAACGGTGATCATTGTCTTCTGGTGGATTGTATCGTGTGTTTATGGAGATGGTGACCCTCCTTGTGGCAGTTTGAAGATAAAGGAATAGTTGTTTCAGATTCTCTGGGAATATGTGTACTACATAATTACGTTAGTTTATTTTTTGGGTTTCCGTTTCAGGAGTTGCATAAATTATGTTTTAAAACATAGAATTAAAATATAAAGGTTAGACTTCAGTCCCATAACCCAGAAAAGTATGACTTTACTTTTTTTTTAAAACGTACCCCAATTACTACAGTTATTTCTTTAAACTAAAAGCATACATTTCAGTGATTTAACTTACGGCTTTTTTTCCCGATAAATCCAAAACTTCAGAAGGCGGATATGAATGTTTGCTATTATGGACCACCTTTTTAAAATATAGAATTTTTAAGATGTGCTTCAAATATTTTTCCTCATAATACCTATTATTAATTAAAATCAGTGCAATTTTTTCTTCTTAAATTATTGTCTATTAAATTTATTCTTTAATAAAAAAAATGATTGGACAAGTTGAAATTGATCACTATCCTAGTACAATGACAAAAAAGAAACATCACCGGCCAAATCGCTAATGTTGTCACAACTCCTCACCTAAAGCCAATATCCAGTTACTTTAATATTCCTTTATTATTAACTCTCCCAAAAATCCCATTTTCACCGGAAATCTCAATTCAACAAAAGACCACCCTTGACATTTTATACACAGACATTACAATGGGAGAGACGAGACACGAGCGCAAGAGACAGACATGTCATCTTCATCTGGCGGCGAAAAATTCACACAAAGTGCTCTATACTCAACGGATCCTGCATCCAGCTGTTATTCCTTTCTGGAGCACCTATACTGAGTACACACACAAGTACTGGGAAGCGGGCGGAACCGGTTGGAACAATCTGCTCATCTTATACCTGGAAGCCCAGGTGGGAGGATATGGGGGGCCAGATGGATGTAGTCAAGTTATTTTGACAAAATTGTAGGCGATATTTTTATAATAATTTTTACATTTGTGTACCAAAAGAATACAATATTATGCTGTAATGCAGCATTTATTAGCACTCTGAGTGATAAGCAAATTGGCTGAAGTGCAAACTTGTTTTCACTGCATGAGATTTAAATTAAAAAATTAACTGAGAATTTAATTTAATAAATATCTTAAAAAATGCATTTATTTAGTAGATGGTTTTAAATGGGTCCTCCATGCTTTATATATTAAAATTTAATTTAAAAAAAATATTCAATTTATAATTTAAAAAAAAAATATGTGCTCTGCTGGGAAAGCTGACAGCCAGGTGACGGGTTTATACGTTCGCATCTTACAGAGAGTTAGATTAGAAGAATTTTGCAATAGATGTATGAAGATCGAAAACTCCCGTGCCATTTATAATTTAATCTACACAGCAAGTAATATTCTATTGTCACTTAATTGTGGTTTTCTTATGATGTCCGAAACATCCAGTTTTGAGGTTTATTTTTTTTAAGACTAATACTTGTTTACAAACAGATCATATGCTTGGCAGACAATACAAAAACACGACAGCTAAAATATATATTATCACAATGGGCATGTTTCACGTATTGAGTGGTAACAGTTCCACAAGAGTGAAAATTAGGTCTCGATTAGTTAATCAATGTAATGGATGGAGCCTTCCGTATCGAACAACCAAGGCAATGGAATACAGGAATGATTTACGTCACTTGAAACAACCCAATTTAATTTCTAAGTAAACAACGGTATTTTATAAGGAAAAATAATTCTGACACTAAGGTACAATGCGTTGCAATTCATTTAAAAATCCTGTCAGATGATTTCCGAAATGAAAATAAAAATACAATAACTATACCGGCCATATTAAGTCTTTGTCCGAGAAGGAACCTGCAATTTGTATTTTTACACTTTTAACATTTTAAAAACCAGACTAACGCACAATTAAAAAAAAAACAGAATGAACTAGACAACTATCGCTTGGTAGCAGAAAAAAAGCTTTGGATACACAAATCAAAACTTCCAACACTTGTAGTAACGAATGCAAGGTCCAAATCCGGACGAGTCATCCTAAAATTATAAACTTAACGAAATCTCTCAGAGAATGGTTTACAGCCTTGTCAAGCCAATAGATAATAGCAGTGTGGAGCAGTGGATGAATTAAAATGTTAAGGGTAAATTTCGCGCGAAAGTAATCTCAAATTAAAAATTACTTCCGATGATTTAGACATTCTTTTATAAAATGTGCAACACGTGTAATTTACACGAAATCACTCTTTATTCTCATCACATAAAACTTTAATTTAGGAATTTTTTAAAGAAATGCAATTTCACGGAAAAGTGATCATGGTTAAGGTAAAAATAGGTACTAAGGTACTTATACTACGTTCATTCATTATAATACATATTATTTAACACCATTAATGTCAATTCTCCGTCATGTAAAATTTTAATTTAATATTTTTAAATGCGATTTTGGTCAATAAAACATCAAAAACGATACATTAATAAAGCAAAAAAAAATTGGAAATGCATCATGTGTACAAATCACGTTTAATTTTTAGCAATATCATGCCGAAATCGTGCACCTTTAAGATACGACTTAATTATCAAAAGATTGTGAAATGTTCTAATTAAAAAATAAAAGGCTGTCTCATTTTTGGATGATTCAAGTACTTTAAATACAATTCATGCTAGATATCAACATCAAAACTTTTAAGAAAACGTGCTCTTACATAAAGATACAAGAAAACATACCAGAAAGGAGATATCAAATTGAAAAATTTGAGATGCTCACAATAATGAATAAACTTACCTAAAAAGAAAAAAACATAGTTAGATCAAATTCAATTGTATTTCAAAATATAAACAGCATAAGCGTGTAATTATATGATACTTTATATTCGTGTATTTGTTCACTTGCATTTACGAATAATACATTAGTATATACAGCAAGAGCAAGTATTGTAAAGTTATCGAAGGAAAAAACTTTAAACTTTTAAAATTTCAAATATGCTAGTAGTATTACTGATTTGTTTTCAACAATAAATTTTTTTTATAAATATAAATTTTATTGTATGCAGCAGTGATATAATAAAAACGATTATTTATCGAAAATGTAAACAGTTTTTTTTTATGATAAATTACGGTAAATTAATTATAACTTTAACCCAAAAGGATCAACAACCGACAGCCATAATCTTACGATGATTGCAAACAATAATGCATTTTTTGTGTGAAAAAAGTTGTGTACCATTAGCAAATGACTAAAATATTAAATTATAAATAACAATTTACTAAGTACGACAACAAAACAACAAGAACTAAAATTCGTCCATTCTAAAAATCGCACCGAAACTAATTTTACTTTCGTGATGGAGAATTATGAAAACTAATCATTATTCCTTTCTTTACAAAAGGTATGAAGATTATTCATAAAAAAATATTATTGTTTCTTATCTCTCGGAACTAACAAAACAATAGGAAGAAAAGTGCGTTCATTATCGTCAGAGTAAATGACAAAGACCAACGTTCATTCTCGGAAAATGGGAACAATAGAAGAGAAAAAAAGGTGGCATCGGTAGAAGGGAGGGGATTGAAAATTAAGAGTTTTGATGTTTTCTTCCTTCTTCATTCATATCGTTAATTTTGAGGTATGTAAGGAAAAGGAGGTGGTAAAGGTTTGAGTAAAAATATGCTATTTTAACAACATGCTATTATGGTAAAAAGAAAATTACACAGAAATAAATTGACGTGTTAAGGAATTATTTTTTTTTTATTATTATTCTAAAGTTACAAAAAATAATATTTATTATATAATTTTGTAAATGCATGCGAAACGAGTGATTATCAAACAGTTTCATTACTAAAAGAATCGTTTTCACCTAATATAATGTTAATACGATAAGATACGGTAAGTACCTAATTATTTCAATACCAAGTGCAGCGTTAACAAAGAGAAACAAAAAAACTTGGTCAAAAATTAACCGTTATTCAAATCCGGACACATGGCTTTTGCGGTTTGAGAGTCGGCATTTGCTTGTACAGCGTATTCCTAAGTGTAAACAAAATGTAACGCACTATCGACGATATCAAACAGCTTCTAGCTCAATCGAAATCTTCTGATATCAAGAAACACAATTGCAAAGAGTGCCGCAATCCGCACATGTGTTCAATTTTGTGGAGTAAACGACAAAAACATAACACATAAGGAAGTGAAAAGACACTGGCGAACATCTTCTCGAAATGTCACATTGAAAAGTTCGGCAAACAATAAGCTGTGCAGACTGGGAAAAAAAGCCAAACAAAAAGAAATAGTCAAGAGAGCGGAAATGTGGCCGATTATTTGAAACCATATACTGAGGATAGAGTTTCCGAAACTTTTATTAAACTCGTTTTTCTGGAGCGTCCCAAGTAATGTTAAAAACTTCTTTTTTACAAACGGCCCAAAACTTTTTTTTAAATATAGGGAATCCAAATTGATTCTTGCTATTGTTTTCACACGATTCTGTTAAACAATTATTTAAGTAATGGTTAATAATAAAAATTAACATTGGTTGCTTGTTTTCTTTGACAAAGTGTTGAAACATGCCCATTTACAAAAAAAAAAAAAAAAAAAAAAAAAGTAAAATTTTGTACGAGTTTCATACTGAATTATTTAATAGTCACGAACAAAAAATAAGTTTGACGTATTTAAAAGATATAAAGCTACTTTATTAACAAATTACAAGAATTATAGAAATCATTGCGTATATTTCAACTACAAATTATACAAAACAAGCTACGATATTACGCAAAAAAATGCAACTTTTAAGATATCAGTTGGAGTTAAACAACGATACCGAATTAAAATTTTAAAAATTGCCGATTTTGAAATATATAACACTTGCGGTTACTAACCGTCACTCTTCTCCCTTAATAATGGACTGGATACTTATTACAACTGACAAATAATGCAGAAGAATGAAGTTCAAAGAAAGCGCCATCAAAAGACATTAGCCCGCAGAATTATTCTTTTGCGAACGTAGTTTCACAAAGAAAAAGGAAATATGCAGTCCGCATAAAAAAAAGCATCTCCAAACAGGGAACATCTCCAAACATCTAGAAAAAGATAGATCTAAATGAAAAGCAAAAATAATGCCAATGAGTAATTTATTAATGAATTAGTATGTGCGAATTGAATACAAAACATGCGATGACATTCTACAAAGAAATTATTGCAACCTTTAAGATAACAGTTAGCGTCAAACGACGCCACCGAATTAAAATGTTGAAAATAGCTGACTCTGAATGTATAACACTTGTTGTTATGTACTAACAGTCACTCTTTCTCTCCAATAAAATAGACAGGATACTTATTATAGGTGACAAATAATGCAAAAAAAATGAAGCTCAAAGGAGCACCATCAAGAAACATATTCCGCAGAATTATTCTTTCGTGAAACAGGGACATCTAGAAAAAAATATATCTCAATAAAAGCAAACATAATGCCAATAAGTTATTTATTAATGAATTATGTCTAATTGAATACAAAACATGAGCTGACATTATGCAAAGAAATTATTGCAACCTTTAAGATAACATTTAGCTTTAAAAAATGACACCGAATTAAATTTTTTAAAATGGACGGTTCCTACACTCTTAAAACGAACGAGCGATTTTAACTCAGTCTGATTGATTTTCACTCCTTTCCAGTGTCAAAAATGCACTTCTCCTACTGGAGTGGATTTCACTCTTTTGTTTTAAGAGTGTAAATATATTTAACACTTGCGGTTACTAACAGTATATCTTCCTTTCAAATAATAGACTGGATACTTATTATAACCGACAAATAATGCAGAAAAATGAAGTTCAAAGAAAGCGCCATAAAGAGACATTAGCCCGCAGAATTATTCTTTTGTGAACGAGAAAAAGAAATCTGCAGTCCGCAAAAAAATCATCGCCATGTAGAAAAAAAAAATATCTGGATGAAAAGCAAAAATAATGCCGAAGAATGGGAAAGTTGTCGGGCGCCACGCGACATTTGCCACGATCATTTTTTCCATCCTTTATCTGTTGACAGCGAAACCAAGAAAAGATGTAAATAGTCCCGAACCAGTGAGGAGATGTATGATGAGGGGGGGAATTTGATCGATTGTCAGGGACATTAGGAGCAACAAAGATCCAAGTCCAGTTGTGTCATGGCCAGTCTTGACCAAAACCAATGAAACAATAAAATAGTTAAGAAATTGTAGAAAATGGGTATGGTATGGTACATATATAATCCAGCTTGTGTGCTTGTTCAGAGAACCGCTTATAAGCTTTCGTCAAGTGGGACATCAAAAGATTCAATTGTAAATATCATTCACCCCCTTCCTTACCAAATAAAAAAGTTAATTGTATGCAAAATAATATTTTTTAGCCATTGTGTCATTTCTAGTTCGGATTAAGAAAGTACTTGATTGATTTTTTTTAACTGCAATTAATTTTTACTCAAGTATAATTTTAAACTGAATATTCACATCAACGAAGAATAAATATTACTTTAGTAAAGCTGAAATTATTTTCCCTGCAGATCAGCAAGTGTTCTGTAAAACTATTTTCACTGCGATAAGCTTAAGCTGACAGAGAAGCCACCCCAAAAGACAAAATAAATTTAAAATGCTACATTACTTGTCAATCGAGTTGATTAGATTTTATGATTACTAACTTACCTTGCGTTTTTAACTTTAAATATATATTTGATTATTTAAAAAAATTGCGTAAATTGTTTGCCGATAAATTTTTATTCAAAAAAACAAAAACAAAAATGAATGTGCAACTTGATAGCTTGACCAGATAGCAAATTCGGCACTGATCACAACTGCCCGTGTCATCAAAATAACCAATGCAAACCCAATTTACAAAATGATATATAAATAAATAAAAAATAATCGTCGTGTCTTTT
Organism: Hylyphantes graminicola; assembly: GCA_023701765.1. Taxonomy (NCBI): domain Eukaryota; kingdom Metazoa; phylum Arthropoda; class Arachnida; order Araneae; family Linyphiidae; genus Hylyphantes; species Hylyphantes graminicola. The sequence continues at coordinate 39,824,664 of CM043118.1, read as the reverse complement.
TCTCAACAAACTTTACTTCAATTGATTCGCAATTAAATACGGATTTAGAGCAGCAATCGATAATTACACATTATTTTAAAATAATGCAATATAATGCATCTTTCGCAATGTAAATTACATATTTAGAAGAAACTACCATACTTATTTCATATGCTTTTTTTAAAGAACTAAATTTTTGTCTAATAACAAATAAATTCAACACAACGACTAGCATAATGTTATTTTTTTGTAGAATATACACACAGTCATCAGAGTTTAATTGTAAAAAACTATATTTTTTCTACACTCATTAACTATCTAAATTACTCAATTGAAATAAGGAAATAGATAATTATCATTTTAAATAAGATAGTTATCATTAACAATGTTTATTCAACCGAATTCTACAACAACAAAAAATCTATCTTGACTTGAATAGCTGTAATCAAAACATTTCTTTAGACGTTGTGATGTTACAATGGCCTCAATTATACTATCTCATTTGCTTATAAAATACAAAAGTGAGGCCAATTTCGCTTTTTCAACTGTTTACATTCAATATAAGCTGTTATTATTTTCCGAAAAGTATGTATTCTGTTCTTATTTTTTACTTGAATCATTTCTGTTTAATATCAGATGGGAATTTAAAAGCAATGAAAGTAATATCTTTTTACTTCAAAAAAAAAAAAAAAAAAAAAAAAGATTTAGATTTTTTTAGTTCAATTAATTTAGTTCAATTTATGGAAGAGATTGATTGTTAAACATTCCTGCGAGAGTAAACAATATTTTTTACTTTTAATTACCTGACATGAAATGTAAGGTAATGAAAGAACTGCAATGGGATCGAAAATCCAAAATGAAGATTTTTCCTGTTTTCTAAACGCTTAGGTTTAGGGGAAAGCTGATTCTAAAAAAAGAGACTTATTTATGCATGAATAAAATAGTGTTATTGTTGGATGAACACTTGAATAAACAACACTAAATGTTCTCCAATTTTCCTGCATAATGAATTCCCATGTACTAAAGTATTTTATCAAGATTTAATGTGAAGTTAAAGATTTAATACTAAACATTATTTTAATTATAACCCCCCCCCCATCTCGGTGGGGAAAATGCCCCCCCTCCCTAGCAAAAATGGGCCAGCAAATCTGACAAATTGCTTCTGACTTGCTTCTGAAAATGCTTTAAAACAATTGAAATCATAATTTCATATGATGAGGCGGTGTAGTAAGAGTTAAAATATGTTTTTTACAGCAACCTTTACTTAGGCTAAGTTTTCTGCAAAGTAAAACATTTGGAGAACTCAAGTCCACAAAACTAGAAAGGTAAAACATTTTTAGAAACATAATCGTTCCAAACCTTATTTCTTTCACCAAAAAATCCCTAAAAACACAAAAGTTTATGAGATTTCTATTTCAAAGAGTAGAAGAGACCCAACAAAAAGAATGCCCACCCGCAACAAAATATTTTACTATTTTTACGAAAACTTAACTGCGTTAGTTTCACAACATTGCAAATGGTTTTTTAAATGATTTTGAGTAAAATAATTTCTAAAATAAGAACTATTACGGTCGATCTCTGGATTCTTGGCATACGAATATCTTTTTTTTTTTTTTTTTGTAATACACCAAATTGATTGTTTAAGTATGATTTTATAAGGCATTTCATTTTTGTAAATCGATTAAAAAGTTGAGTAATATTGAAGATTGCATTTTTCGATCATGGTGGAGATTTGACCGTTGTTTCGATTACATTTGACGCACGCAGGGACTTATAAACAGCAGATTGTTGCAAGTTCGTAATAACAGAATTTTTACTCCATATCCGAAACTGCAGAAAACTTAGAGTTGTAATGCAATAGTGCCAATCATAGTGTATCTTTTTACTATGATTGGCTGTATACACCCTTAAAACAAAAGAGTGAAATCCATTCCAGTAGGAGAAGTGCATTTTCGGCACTGGAAAGGAGTGAATATTAACTCTAGACAGAGTTAAGATCACTCGTAAGGAGTGATCCTGTCGGAGGTTTAACACACAAGGGATCCACTGCTTTCGGGGAAGTGCATTTTCTAGACTGGAGGAGTGAAAATTAACTCAGACTGAGTTCAAATCGCTTCGTTTAAAGAGTGTACAATGCACTAATTGTATATGAAAATACTCACAATTCAATTAAGCATGCGTAACGCTGAAACTGTAATAAAAACTGTAGAGGGTATGATATGAGTAATGTGGTATGTAGGTGTCTCAAACAATTTCAGTTACAGCTGTATCGAACTAAACTAGACACTTACCAAGACAATTTAATTCAGCACCGAGAAAATATAACTCGAGATATCACGGAACCTGCAAAGCAACTCGGCTTATAACGTGCCATCTCATTAAAATCATGACAAAATCCCCAGGAAGCGGTATTCATTTTAAGTAAAAAGTGCGAATGAGACTTCAAAGGCGTTCGCTGGTTTGCACAACATGAAAAGTCTTCGTCTAAAAGGAAAGTGCAAGCACGCAAATTCTGCACGTCAGAAAAGTTATGATAAAAAAAATATATAATTTTATGTGTTTGTTCAGATTTGCTGGTTATGAAAGTATGCAGCATTTCTTCTCCTCTTGTAGTCTTATTCAAACGAATTAATTTACATTTGAGAATACAACTGAGGATATATTTTACGAGAGGAACAAATCAGTGATAAACATGTTGGATATTTATTTAATTGTAACACATTTTAATTGCTTTCTTGGCAGTCATAACCAACATTTTCTGTCTCCAAAATTTGCTTTCCCTATAGTCTGAATTTTCTTAGATCAAGTAAAGCAAACTATCTACCTTGTACTTTTTGGATGTTCACAACTTTATCCATTTATTTTGTAGCAGTTTTATCTCTGAAACAAAACCAATTTAAAAAGCCTTTATCCTGGCATCGATTTCTATCTGCATCCTTTTTAAACTTCGGCGTCTTACCCCGGCGGATTTACAACAAGCGATCTCAGGGAAAAGAAGAAGAAAAAAAAAGCCAACACTTGAGACGAAACAAGTTCAGGTCGTCGCTTTATATCCACTTTTCTTGGTAAAGGAAATAGAAAGGGCTATACTTCTATTTCCGAAAGAGCGTCCCCCCTGTGTGCGTTGTAAAAAGGTGGCGCTTTTTTTGTGTAGTCCCTACTGCCATTATGGTGCGGGTGTGTGTTTGTGCAAGAAAAGGGGGTGTGTCGTAAAAAGAAAGGGTTTTTATGCGATGGGGGGTTTTGTTGAGACTTTCCTCTAGTTTTGCTTCTTCGCAGAAATGATCTTTGTGCTTCATTGCTTCTCGGCGTCTGGATTGCAAAAAAGGGGTTGTTAAGAAATTGAGATTTTTTCCTCTAATGGGGAATGTAAGCGGTTCTCCAAACTTGTGTTAACCTCACTTCCTAAAGAACAAGAAATGCAAATAAAAATTGCACGTTTCCAGGTCAAAAGAACATCCTGGTTTTCATAAGGGAGCCTATGCTCACATATGAAAAAAAAAATGTATAATGGGTGGTTGCATTTATCATGCAGGCTTATCACACGTTATTATTATGACAACCATAACATTTACTATAGTGGCCGCTGTTTCTTTAGTGATTATTTCGGTTGTCATTTTCCCTCTCAATTTCTTATTAGACCACATGTAGTAAATTCACAGGAGTATATGGCACATCAGTTTAAATGATTGCATATAAATATCAATGAAGGAAAGGTGCAGAAGATTTTAAATATTTTAGATTTGTTTTGTTGTAAAAATATACAGTTCTGAAAACTGTCTCCATAGTTGTGCAATAACAACTAACAATTGCAATGATCAAACACTAAATTAGCATACAATTTCATTTTTTAGTATTTGTTCACGTTTAACTGTGAATGAAATCTTCTCAACTTTTTACGCTGTATAGTTGAAATGCTCTACTATTGATTCAAGATTTGTAAACGTAGAACCTAATACCTTCTTTTGATTTCAAATGAAAAAAAAATATATTAAACTCAACTTAAAGACATTATAATGCCTTTTTCCCCAAATTCCAATTCTTTACTCTCAGGCAAAATACCAACCTTGTCCAAATACTTCTTCAAACATTTAATCCTTTCACTATTATTACTCCTCAAAACTTATCTTCCAAACTCAACACAAAAAAGGTATACACATTTAAGATCTATATAAAAACAGAAAATAGGCCATAAGGATTGTCTGGATAACAAGACGAAATGGAACCTTCCGCCCTCCTTGAAATGCATTTGACCTCTGCCAGCCACCCCATTTCCAGTTGCTGAAGACGCTCAAGTGCTCAACCAGAGAAGGTTCCTCTTATCCTTTATTTGAGAAGATTCTGGAAGAGGGGATAAGGTTTCTTATCCCAGGGGCGACAAGAGGGAAGCAGTGGGGATGAATACATCAGTGAGCTCTTAGAGCAGAGGAAGACAGAAGCTTGGTGCGTTTTTGTTTTGAGGATAGAAATGCTTTGAAGTTACGTGATTAACTAAAACGTAAAATACTACGCAATTACATTTCATTTTGCGGTTGTTTTGTTGTACGTAGCTGTGTTGTCATGCTTGTTTTATAGCAAATTGATGTTTTCACTACGTACACTCTTAAAACAAAAGAGTGAATTCCACTCCAGTTGGAGAAGTGCATTTTCGACACTGGAAAGGAGTGAATATTATCTCAGACTGAGTTAAAATCACTCGTTTGGAGTGATCCTGTCGGAGGTTTAACACACAAAGGATCCACTCCAAAAGGAGAAGTGCATTTTCCAGACTGGAGGAGTGAAAATCAATCAGACTGAGTTGAAATCGCTCGTTTGTTTTAAGAGTGTAAGGAGTCCCATGAGCAATCTACTCCAATAGCATTTAAACAGAGAGCGAGAGTGCATCCAATCACTGCCAGTAAAGCAAATATTTTCGCCAGGACCACTCAATAAATTTTGCATCTTATGTAAACTTACAGTACAGGATAATAGCAGCACTTTTACCATAACAGTGTGATAGTAAATTAGAAAGATTTTTTACAGTGTAGGTAAAGTTAAAACACTGGTTAAAGCTAATTCCAAAAATTTTAATGTAATTTTACAGTTTATCATAATATTACGAAGTTGAAGTAAAGCGTTATTACGGCTGTTAGCTAGGCAATCGTTAAAGTTATAAAATAAAATGTATTTGATACTATGAGTTCTCTTTGCCTGAAAATGAATAAATTATTTTTATTGCTTACGTGAGCTTGCCTTAACAACTAATTAGGATTTGAAGTTGTCATTTAAATAGTTAATAATGACATTAACAATGTAGGTAAACTCCACAATCGCGCAGGTTTAAGTAGGAAATATCTGTATTTAAAAAAAAATCTCATCCGAAACATTTTAAGAACTTAATTTTCCTAACACCTAACCTAACCCAACACCAACAATTACAATTTAGCGAAAAACAACTTAGAACTTCAAATTATTCCCGAGTAACACCCACATTCCATTAAGATCTTATCACAGAGACAGTCACCATTCAAACATTGACATACAAGTTAGGAAACATGCGATAGTGCAGAATGCCTAGATATTTATGTGAGTCAGTTTCGCCTATCAAATGTTGAAGGAAGGCGGACCCTGAATAAGATCTAAGCTATCATTTTATGACAAAAAGCTTTTTAAAAAGCATATGGAAGTAGGTTACCGCCAATTACACAGACGAAAAAGAAGTCGAGGTAAAATATGTATGATTGGCACCAGTAAAAAGGTACTTGAGAATAACAAAGGCAATTTGCAAAAGGTTCTAACATAAACATTTAAAGGTAACCTGCTTATTTGCCGAGTTCAAACGGATGTGAGATGTATAGAAGAATGGTACTCAGCAGCATAAAGTTAGATTACATATTTCGATAAAGAAAATAATGTGAATTTACACTCTATGAATCATAGTCACAGAGGTCATAGGGATGGTATAGTAAGAGATTAAAAGAATTATTATAAGAGACAAGATTTAAAAGCCAAAACTAACCGTGTTTCAATTTTGGTACTTAAATTTGAACTAGTATGACAGCTTTGATAAATAATACTAGTTTTCGAAATATCACTGAATACAAATGTTTATTTCATGTTAAGTATCATAACTTATGTAGTAATGTAACTTATGTAGTAACGTAGAAAACTTGTCTATTTGTTAGTTTATTTTATTGAGTACTATCTCGTTTTAGATTTTGACTTACAATCTACTATTTCTAACTATATAAGAACTATTTATTATTTTCACAAATCAAGTTTTAAAAAACATTCTATATTTTGCACAACCTAAAATCAAACTGGGTTTCGACATTCCATACAAAAATATTGTTTTCCTTTAACACCAACAATCCAATAAAACACCGTTAAGACATCACCCAATAATAGAATTAAAATTAGGCTTTTCTATCAAATTAATTGAGGATACGAAACGAAACTTCAACCAAAGAGGGAAAATAAGAAGAAATTCCGGCCAAGGTTTTCATAAGCGAAATAGCAAAGTTCGAAAATCTGGGTAGAGAGAATTCTAATAAATAGGTAGCAATCAACAGTACATTAAAAAATATGCATACATTTAACAATGCACTTAATATATTATAAATTCAAAACTCCATTAGGATCCTTAAAAAGATAATCTAATTAGTAAACAGTCCTAGAAAAAAATTGTATTTCTCTCAACACTTAGAATACAATATCCTAACACCGCTAATAATCCACGTTGTAATAGTAATAATTAAAGTCATGTTGCATTCCTCATTGTATACTAAACTGATGATAAATACGACACGGAAATACGATCACAGATGAAGAGAGAAGAAAATGAGAATCTAGCAAAAGGTTTGTCACAAGCGAAGATGCAAAGATTGCAGATCCAGGAATCTCAATAGAGAGAGAGAGAATCAATAATAAATAAGTAGTAATCAACAGTACATTTTTTTCAAATTATATAAATTTAAATAGGCACCTAATAGTTTAAAAAGTCAAAATTTCTTTAAATTAAGATATCCTTAATTTTATACAATTAGTAAAAATTCTTATAAAAAAAATATTGGAGGTTGCTCTAAACACTTAAAATCCGATATCCTAACAATGTAATCCACGTACCTAACTATAAAAGCTATGTTGTTTTCTTTAAGTATGCGTCAACTTATTATATATACAAAACACGGAAATGCAACCACAGAGAATATGATGAGAATCTGGTAAAAGGTATGTCATAAGCGAAAATCCAAAGCTTGCAAATCCGGGAAGCGCGGGAGGACGAATCAATAATCAGCCGGGCTCCCCGGATAGTGGCATTTGTGAAAATATCAATTCGCACTGTGAATCGAGTTAGGATGCGGATTTCGTATTTCTTATTGTAACACAAATAAAGAGCTTTGTTGGGTCATTAGTTTCTTTGTAGTTGTGTTTTGTTATGTTAATTTGTTAATTGTGCGGTAGAGTATTCAAATATACTTATAAACACAATTAAAAAAATATTAGATTAAAGTTACACCGGAATCCTGGAACTGTCTAGCTGCCACCACTATTTGAATCGTTGAAAAACCACTTATACGCTGAATTAAAGTTTAGTTATGGCTTTACCACAAAATTAGTAAATTCACCCTTAAAATAGTGGTGGCAACTAGAAAGTTGCGGGTTGACCTTGCACCAAACTTTTTAACAGTGAGGGTTGAACAGAGTAAAGCACGTTTGGTACTAAATTTGGATGATTCTTCCACAGAGGATTCCAACCTCAACCTCAAACTGTTTCAATACAAACGCCCATTGTTTACAAGAAATTCTTTAGGCCAAATGAATTGTGAACCAAATAGTACCTATCTAAATGTGAAGGTAATTATTATCTTTCGCAAAGATAAAATTACCATTTTTGAAACTAATTATCTTTAAGCTAAAAAATATACCAACCTAAGCATTAAAACTAGTTCAGTCATTATAAGAACGGAGTGTTTTCACCTCTTTCAAAAGAGAAATTTCTTTCCAAAATAGTCAAAACGTTTACGGCCTTAAAACAGACTGGAACGAATTTCACATGTATTAAATGCCGCAAACACGAAATAAACATGCCGCAGTCCATTGTGCGTCTTTAAAAAGAACTTTAATTAAAATTAGCAGCCAAGAAGCCCCAAACACATGAAAAACATCCAACAGGTTCAACAACATCGCGTTTTTTCTGCATTCCGCCGAACTTTTTCACGCTGCTGAATGGACATTATGCGGACACAAGCAAGCGATTTTAAATTCAATGGGTCTTCTCTCCCTTCCCACTACAATAAAATAGGAACGTACTGAGGTCTGAATGAACCCTGATTTAAGGGGGCATCCATAAATTAAGTGATACGTTTAAGTGGGAGGGGATTGAGCTGAATATCACCAAATCTCTAGAGGGAAGGGGGCCAAGTTAAATATCACGTAATTTTTCATCACAAAGAAATTGATAAACGTAAAATTGTAAACAAAAAAATAAGAGTTAAATTCCTGTAAAAAAAATTCTCGACTTAAATTTGGCACAATCTTACACTTTAGTATCTATCGTGGCATTCCGAAACAATATTTCAAAATTTTGTAGCTTTAAAACTAATTAAAACTCATACTTATTTTTTAAATACTAATTTTGAAAAACATTTCACGTGAGATTACGGGAGCAAGGGGTATAGTTTAGGTTAGAATTATCGTCGCACTAGAGCTACACGAGGACTATTGGCGACGGGCGTCGTATTTTAGAACCACAGTCACCGGGGGCGAGGGGGTACAGCCAAATATCAAGAAATCTCACCAGGAAGGAGGAGGGTTAATAAAATCGTCAAAATCGCATCACGTGTTTAATGGACGCCCCCCCTAAGAAATGAACATTCTCCCCCATAATGTATACCAGGTGTGATCCAGTGTGGAACGGCCTTGTCGGGAATTCGGCCCCACGCACTAGACCGCCATTATAAGAGGGGGGGGGGGGGAATAAGAAGAAATCAAGAAAACAACCGGATGTGGACGGGTCCACCATGAAGTAATTCAAGAAAGGAGGGAGCATGCACCTTCAGGAACACGAGGGTGAACCATAGAGATGGGTGAACATGCTCTGTGGTGAACACAAGGGGAAATTGGCTTACAGAAACCAGAATCTCGAGCAATGTGAAAGAAAAGAACGGATTATCTTGACCATCAACGATTTTAAAAACTGTATAACTTATATTAAGAATCTAGTAAAAAATTATTTCAATGTCAACTATCTCGTGATTTAATAATATCAGCCTAATTCCATGCAACTTAAGATTTTCATAGTAAGTCACAAGTTTTAAAAAAAACTTTAATTTGAAAAAAAAATCAAATTAAATAAAACAGGTTATATTATTTAGTGGCAGTAAGTATAAATCATTTATTCCGCTAATTTTCATTTAATGATAAAAATTGTAGTGTTTTAATGTTGCAAGAAGTAGTAAATAATGTAACGTGTGTTAATACTTTTTTTTTGTAACACATGTGACTTACACTGCATGTTCTTAAATCAAATTATGTACTTTTTAAAAAGGGTCAAGACAGCACCGGAGGTTTTAAGTATGTAGTTGGTTTAGTATTGATTAATATTGGTGCAATTGCAAGTCTAAAACAGTTTTCAAACATAAAAAAAATGTGCTGCAGGAACTTGAAAGTTTATATAATTAGGTTTAAAAGAAACTAAAACACTTTTTTAAAAAAGCATGAATCCACTGTTCTGGTCCCAAACCCCCCAACTCACTGCTGAAGACCACAAGTTGAAGGAAGAATCGAGGCGTTGAACTTGGTTTCCGATTCAATAGGGAAAATAAAGAATGAAAAGATACGAGAAAGAAGTCTACTACAACACCTTCGTGGATGGAATCTAAATGAGGAAGATAAAAACTTGAATGGATGTGACTTGTTAGTATGATTGGGGTATGAGGAGTAAAAGGCTGGTCTTGGTTTTGTTTATGTATCGTCGGAGAAAATATCTAAAAACATTGTGAAAATAAAACTTGGATTTTGAAATGACAAAAGAGATTTTATTGAAACACTCTGTCCACGGCACGATACGATAACTTAGAAGTTTTATTACCATTTAAATAAAAGCAAATGTATTCATCAAAATATCATTAAGATTTAGCAGTTAGATAACCTCTCTCCATTTGTTTGAAAATTATATTTCGAAATGACTTTTTTAAATAAAAATAATTGGGTTTGCATAATTATATGTCACCTTATTAGTTTTTTTTTAACTCTTATTCAAAGATTTGTCAGTTGTTTTCATTCACAGTCGCTTCTATTCTGAAGATTGTCTTATCTAAACATGACAATAGGATAAAATAAACAATTTCAGCTTCGTTTTAACGCTTTTTTCCCCCGTCAAATTTCATCAAATTGCAAATTAGTCCCTTATCTCCTAAGTCGAATATCCATTTATTATTTTCGACATTATTAAGGAAAAAATTATCTTCTCTAATAAAATCCACAAAAGTTCATAAAACTTGGAGACGGTTATCAAACCCACCGCAGAAGAGGCCACCTTCTAATCATATCAAATTATAAACAAAATTTTTCAAGCTGACATAATATTTAATCGGTAAGAATAACATCACTTTGTGAATACGGCCTGTCGACAGATATCAAGATTAAATTAAATTATCCTAATATATCGCTATCAGAAAAAAAGTCGACTTAACAATCAATCAAAGTTAAAAACTAAAAAGATTGATAGAGACGAGAAAAGTATCTAAATGGGTTTTTTCCTTCCCTCAGACAGATTGCTGTTTTAAATAGTATCACCGCTGTGCATTACATTGAGTTACTGCTTCAGGATTAAAAAGATGCGCTAAGAAGTATAGTGGAGTAACTACACTAACATCAATTTCTGTAACATTTCAGCACATTTTGCCGTTATTTTTTTACACTACACTGTAGTGTGTACACTGTTCAGGGCCTGTTCTACCATAAGGCCCGTTAGGCTCGTTCCTAGGGCCCCCAAATTTAGGTGCCTCTAAATGTCAGTTTCTGTTATGCTAAATGCTGTAAATCCGCAAAATATCACTAAACTAAAATAAAATTCTGATATTAAACTTTGTTTTTTGCTCAATTTTGGCTAAAAAATTGACCAAACGGGATTGTTTTGATCGATGTTGTTAAGGAAGCCCATAAAATTGTACAAAAATTTGATACCTAGGTCATATAGCACCATCATTATATTGGAAACCATACAAAACATTTTCCCCAAAGGGGCCCCAAAAATAGGTTGTGGTTGTTATAGTCTGAGATTTCCTAGAACAGACCCTGCACTACAGTGTTGTAATGTTTGTTTTACAGCAATTGTTTGTTGTTTTGTTTACAATGGGTGTTTTCACGATGTACAGAGTCACATTGAAACTTACTTCAATAGCGTTGAAACAGAAAAGACGGGTGCATCCAATCAATGCCAGAGAAGAGCAAAAGTCTCCCAACGGAATCACACTATAAATTTTACACCACATGTAAATTCCCAACACAGGGTGATGGCAGTACTTTTACCATCACACTATGATAATGGTCGAGATTAACGGTCGCCAGTCGCCAGTTGGCGACCAACAAAAAATTTTGGCGATCAAAATTTCTAGATGCAGTCGCCGCAGTTTCGTGACTTTCGGATCGCCGTAGCTTCGCGACTTTCGGATCGCCGTAGCTTCGCGACTTTTTGATCGCCGTAGTTCCGCGACTTTTTGATCGCCATAGTTCCGCGACTGTCAGATCGCCGGAGCTCCGCAACTTTCGGATCCCCAGAGTTCCGCGACTTCCATGATCGTCGTAGTTTCGCGATTTGCGACCTTCGGATTCCCGAAGTTGCGGAACTTCGGGAATCCGACTTTCGGATAACCGGAGTTCAGCGATTTTCAGATCCCCGGAGTTCCGCGACTTTTGTGATCGCCGTAGTTTCGCGACTTTCGGATAACCGGAGTTTCGCGATTTTCGGATAACCGGAGTTTCGCGATTTTCGGATCCCTAGAGTTTCGCGATTTTCGGATCCCTGGAGTTTCGCGATTTTCGGATCTTCGGATACACGGAGTTTCGCGATTTGCGGATGCACGAGTTCCGCGATTTTCGGATCCCCGGAGTTCCGAAACAGGAGTTCCGCTAATTTCAGATCGCCGTAGTTTCGCGATTTACGATTTTCGGATCGCCGGAGTTTCGCGATTTTCGGATGTTCGGATACACGGAGTTTCGCGATTTTCGGATGCACGAGTTCCGCGATTTTCGGATCCCCGGAGTTCCGAAACAGGAGTTCCGCTACTTTCAGATCGCCGTAGTTTCGCGATTTACGATTTTCGGATCCCTGGAGTTTCGCGATTTTCGGATCCCCGGAGTTCCGAAACAGGAGTTCCGCTACTTTCAGATCGCCGTAGTTTCGCGATTTACGATTTTCGGATCGCCGGAGTTTCGCGAATTTCGGCTACCCAAGTTGAAAATTAATGTGCAATTTTTTTTTAGGTGCACTTATAGCACCAGCTAATTTCGAACCCTGATGTTACCTCCAAAGTTGTAAAAAGAGTGACTGAAACCATTGATAATTGCTTGCCATATTTTATATAATAAACTTTTTTTAATGTTAAAACACTGGTAAAAAAAAGTTTACTTGTTTGAGATTAATTCATTAAAAGTGTATGCAAGGCAAATATGATATTTAAATGATACATTTGTAGATATATACTTTCTCTTGTACTGCAGAATGTTGAGAAGTTTATATTTTTGTAAAGCTTTCAATTGCATATTTCCAGACAAGTTACAGCTGCTTGCCAGTGTACGATAAATCTTTCGATAATGTCGAATTTCGCAGGGCTGCAGCCACATTCAGAAAGTTCTGCTACTGGGTTAAATAATAATTCATTTCAGTGTTCATTTGCATTTTTTTTTTGATATTATATTACTGTCTTTTAGCAAATATTTATGCTTTATTTTGATTCAGCAGTCTGATTTTACAGAAATTTGTTGTTAAGTACAATACAATTCTTCCATTTAGCCGAACACATGAATGTGGCTCAACTTTAATCGTAATTCTCAAAAGTTCTTATTTTATTTTGGCTCCCAAAAATGTAGATTTGGCGACCAAAATTTAGGGTCCCAGGAGCCACTGGCTACCAAACCAAATTTCTAATCTAGAGCATTACACTATGATGGTAAATTAGAGGAATTTTTGTTACAATGCAACACGGATTGTTAAACAGCATTGTTAAGAAGTTTGGTGCAAGATTGCACCGGAACCCTAGAACTTTTTATGCTTCTGCTACTACTATTTCGAGAGTAGATCACCCATTTTGTGGTAAAACCATAACTTTGATGCATGCACCACAAAAGTGGTAAAAGAACGCTCCAAATAGTATGGGCACAGCTAGAAAGTTCCAGGATTTCGGTGCAACCATGCACCAAAATTTTTAACATCGTATTATGCTGATAACTTTTTATGCTTATGAGATAACTGCAGGATCTCTCTTTTTGGTTTACTTCATTCTGCTTCTAATAAGCACTCCAGAAATATTGCCGCCAACTAAAATGGACTCTGCTTTGCCGTCAGTGGGTGAGAAGTTGTGCAAACACAGAACATCAGATTACACCGTTGGCGGAGTTTTCCACGTTGAAAGGGTCTTTATTTAGGATGTATATTCGTTTTTATATACATCTTTCTTCTCTGGAATGGCAGGAAAAGAAGTGTTTGTTTTGTAAAATTAGGGCTTATTTTGAGGTACACAGGAAAAGCTGAAACGATAACTCAAAAGGTTATTGCTTTTAACCTCACATTCTTTCTGTCACACCGTTTATAGATAATAAGAGGAAGTCACTTTAATCCGTTAATGGAAAGCAAACAAGAATGCATATGAATAAACATCAAAAGTATAGAACGTAAAAACTTCGGCAGCTAAATTAACTTACATGTTTGTCCACAAAGTATTTTTGTTCATGAAATTCTTGTTAGAAAGTGTGTGCTCAATTTCTTTAAAGAGGCTAACCATCTGTCGATTTCATTTTTTTTTTTAATAATAAGAGGTTAAACTGAAACTTTACAGCAAAGAAGATAAATTGTCGCTTCTTACAAAACTAAACGCTATTCATCAGAAATGTCATAAGCTGCTACAAAACTGGAGCTGATACTCCTTATTGGGTAACCTTATTTCAAATTTAGCTTTTTAACTTAGTTTGTAGTAGTGGGGCTGAATGAAACAAACGAATTTACACAAATGACAAATACCATAGAGATCATAGTTAAAGTATTAGAGTGGAGGATCACGTGACCTCCAATGCTAACGACGGGACGAGCATGGAGGTCGCCATATTGTCAAATTTGGAAGGCTATGGAGAAAGTGTTGCCATCTCTTTAAGGAGAAAAAATTCTACGAAAAAATAAAATTTTATACTAAAATTACCAAAAAATAGCATAAAAATAATAGCTTCCTTTTAGGAATATTTTTAGCGGCTTATAAATAACTTGAAACGCTTCTCTACACTCTTAAAACGAACGAGCGATTTTAACTCAGTCTGATTGATTTCCACTCCTCCAGTCTGGAAAATGCACTTCTCCTTTTGGAGTTGATCCTTTGTGTGTTCAACCTCCGACAGGATCACTCCAAACGAGTGATTTTAACTCAGTCTGAGATAATATTCACTCCTTTCCAGTGTCGAAAATGCACTTCTCAAACTGGAGTGGATTTCACTGTTTTGTTTTAAGAGTGTAGTATTTTTATATATTTTGTTTGTAATTTTAGAATTAAATTTATTTTTTTGCGGTATTCTTTTCTTAATGTGGCGGCAAGAGCGAAAAGTTGCCAGCATTGCCATCACATTAAAAAAAAAGAATACTGCGAAAAAATTAACTTAATTCTTAAATTACAAAAAAAAAAATAATAATTAAAAATACTAGAAAAGCTGAAAAAGTTTTTTAAAAGCCAATAAAAATGTTCCAAAATGCAACTTATTTTTATGGTATTTTTTGGTAATTTCAGAATTAAATTTAAGTTTTTCGTAGCATTTTTTTCTCCTTAAAGAGATGGCAACACTGGCTCCATAACCTTCCAAATTTGACAACATGGCGGCCTCCATGTTCGTCCCGTCGTTAGCATTGGAGGTCACGTGATCCTAACTCTAATACTTTAACTATGATCTCTATGCTAAATACACACATCGTTCCCCCCTAAGGATACAAGAATCTTTCTCAATGTCAAGGACAAAGAACAACGGTACTACAGGAGACTTATCACTCCCTCGTTTTTCTCGTGAGATGACAAGACGACATGGTGCTAGTGTCATCCTTTCATTCATGGAGCAGCTAAATAAAACTCGCTCATTTAGTAGATGTCGTCTTCTGAGAAACCTATCCTTTTCACAGCTCTTTGATGAATGGCATGGAAAAGGATGTGCCATAACTAAGTGCCGCATGGAAAGAAGTAGCGAAAGGAGAAAAACAAATAAATAACAAACAGTATATGTAAGTGTGGGTCCAACTGTCGACTATAAGGGCAGATATGTCATTACAAGTTGAATTCCATCAAATTAAATGTATGTAACTATTTTTTTAAGGAATAACTAAAACTTTATCTTCGAATCAATAAATGGAATTCTTTTAGGGGGAAATGTTTTTTTTTTTCTGTTTTAATGAGATACATTTCCATTGTTTAGTTTTAAAACAAAATATTTTACACAAAAAGAAAATACATATTCATGAAAATATGTAAAAGAAGCATTTGTTTGTGTAAAATTTAATCAAAGAACGTTGTTAATGATATTTTCTATACCTTGCAACATTTTAAATTAAAATTTCTGTCAAAGAATAGCACATGTATAAAGACCCTGTTAGAAGAGGGTATTATTTTTTTAATACTTAAAAAAGTCAAAATACTCGGCAAAGACACCGTGAATCGGAAATTTTTAGGAATTTCCTTACTATTGTAAGATTGGTCTTTAAATCCAAAAGGACTTCGCACCCTTTGCTTGTTTATTTACGCTCGGCTCATTGATTCGCGTTGATGTCTTCGTCGATTACTATTGAGGTCGTCATCTTTTTCTTCGAATCACAAAATTTAAAGAATTCTTTGAAGATTATCTGCATGTTTATTTACCAGGAGGTGTTGCATTTACGAAAGTGGTACGGATCAAAATGTTCTAAAAGAAGTCAATCAGCCCAAGAGTTTTTAATCTTTTGCTGGTCTATATTTAATATTATTGTTATTTCAAGAGGAGTGGTTTTCTTTTGTACAATGACCTCAATCAATCAATTAATAAGAAAACAATCTGGCACGCATCCGCTTTGCAAGTATATGAACAACAATTTTAAACAAATAGAATGACAACTTAATTTACGTTTATTAGCTACTCAAATCAACCTTGTAATTGACTTAAGTATTATACGGAAATCGAATGCGATAATAATATAGTATGCTAATGATGGTATCAACTTTTTTTTAATAGAAATATTAGACAGGTATTCTTAGTTATTGTCTTGGCATGTTTTAATTATAATTAATATCCAGCTTATAAGATTACTATCAATTTAACTATCAATTTTCAAAAACATAACAAGTAAAACAACGCTGTTTTAAAAATATAGTGTGAATACTTTTTTTAAAAAAAAATTACAAAACAGTAAATATTTCAAAAATTATTAGATTGTGTCTCAAAATCATGCACAATAAAGAAATTTTTTTATCTATGCTCTCACTAATTGTTTGTTACACCCTAAACACGGGCAAATATTACTGCAAGACATTCCATCAACTCATTTTATTGTTCTTATTTCAAATAATATTTGGTAAATTTGTTGCTGCGGTAAAACTGTGACTTTAAATCGTGTTTTTCGTATTATTTTGTTGCATACAAATTAAAACATGAGAAACTTTTATTACACACAATTGCCTAATTATTACAGAAGCATAACAAAAATATTTTTCAAATAAACAATTTATGTTTCTTCCACAACAAACTGCCAAATTCCATCACCACCCAAAAAAATACCCACCAAAATAAGTAAACAAGTCCCTCTTTTCAGAAGCGTCCCCCGACCCCCAAATATCAGAGCCAAAAAAATAGCAAACGACACCCTCCAACGGAAGACGAAGAACGCGTTTCAAATTTCTACGCCCCCCAAGGCAATAGTTGGTGCTGTGGGAGTAGGGGAGTCGCCAGACACCCCAGATGCGATAACATGGGGGAATGTCTTCAAGGTCACTATACAAAAAAATGTCCCCCTTTGCTTCTGTGGAGACAGTAGCACATGTGTTATCAAGTATTTGTACTTTTTTTACAAAGTAGGGTGTAGTATAATTCAACTGTAGTAATTATAAAGGTTTTAATTTATATATCACTAGCTTTTTGATTGACTAATACATTAATATTCTGAAGTATACGTTTTTATCACATCATAATACGACGTCTAAAATATAATTATTTAAAATAATATTTGAAAGTTATAGTTGAATAATGTAATTATATTATGCGCAGTATTTAATTATGTCGTAGTATTTTAATCAAGGATATAATTTATCTTTCATATTTGCATTGAGTCTACCTTGTTGTGAAATAACTCGAAATTCCCTCTACTATTTTTTAGAAAAATACTTTTTTGACGTGCTTAATTCCAGTGCTATAAAATGAATGTAGTAACAAACACATTTCAAAACGACCTTAATATTTGCATACAAAATCATGAAAAACTTCGCTCATATTATTGCTACTTATTTTTAACGATTTAACCGAAACTAAATCAACTTTAAAATGACTAGATTAATCCTTTGATAATTAAAATGAACTTCCACTCAATAACTTAACCGAAAACTTAATTACGATACATAAAACTTAGTTAATAAAGTGCTAAGAAACATTAAATAGCACAACATCTATAACAAAACCGAAAAAAGTTAATGAATATATTATGTAAATACATAATTATTTCCGTGCCATAAAAAAATTATTGAACCCAGCTATTACAGGAAAATATGACTATCTTATCCTAAAAATTTCGAGCGAGGAAAAAAAATTATTATCAGTTCACCAAATTAATTGCAACACTGGAAAATAGCCAGGAACCCCCCAACCAAACCCTTCAGATTTCGCTTCACCATAAATAACCCGCGAAACACTATATTTTCACCATAAAATACGCAGTATCTTCCTCTACAGAGGCAGACAGGTAATTAATTAAATATTTCTTCCACACATAAAACGCCGAACAAAGCCAAACAAGAGAAGAGGTTTTAACGAGAACACGGGACTTATTATCTCCCCAAAGAGGTATTTTATGCATCGGATAATCGATTATCCGGCATTTTTTTCCGGGACATGCGGAGATATTTAGGTGGGTTGCTCCATTTACAATAAGTTTTTCTTTTGTTGCTGTTTCTATTTTATATGACTCTTGAGTTTTCATTTCAGTGTTTGAATGAATAAAATATACATTAATGGGAAAGTAACACTCTCTTGACTGGAAAATAAACACGTTTTAACAGTGAGGCATGAGAAATAGAGGTAGTATAAAATAACAATTTTGGTTAAAAATGATTTTAAGTAACGTTTGCCTTCAGATATAATACGCAATGTAAGGTAATAAAAATATTGAGATGGGTTCGAAAATCTGAAATAGACATTTTTTTTGTTTCTACACGTTTTAAATTATATTTTAAAAGAGTGGTTTGTAAGTCTGAAGGGTTTGTTTTTGAACAATGGTCAGTCTTTAGGTCTGAAGCCATTCTACAGCTCAAATTTAAACAGCTAGTGACTTCATATTTGATACGAGTTTAATAGTACATGACGGACGTCATAATAAGGTTTTCCAGCACACATGAGATTAGCTGCCATAGAACTTTTAGTTTTAAAGATATTGCTGAAAACCGAAAAGTTAGAGACTTTCAATTTATTAAGAAGGAGTGAACACTGAATTTCAATTAAGCAAATTAGTCGCCTTTCGACTACCAATTCATTCTTTTGATTGCTTGACCCTAGCTATATTATTAGAATTACATTATTTTCAAACCCACTCACATTTTATCGCAAAACAAACAATTTTACGACACCTTTGTCCAAATACACATAACAACAAGAACTTCACAAACTTTCGAAAAACAATACAAAATTGCAACGAAAAAAATAGCGAATGAAAAAACACAAAAAAAATCTTTTTATGATGTTCTTTCGAAACTTCTAAAAGGTGATTCGATTTCGAGATCATTTATTTTCATACCGCTTAAAAAACTGGAGAAAAAAAAACGGAAAAGAAGTTATGGGCTTAATTTGATAGAAAATGCGGCGTTCATTTTGTTTGACACTAGAAAAAGAGCCCATGTCCCATTTTATAACATCACAGACTTGGGCCATTTCTTACTATGCTTCTGCATTATAAGTGAAGAACTTTCTGTTACACGCAGCATGGATATCCATTAGACATTTCGTTTAGGATATTTTCCACTCTTGTACAGTAATTTTATCGAAAAGCTCCATAAATCATAACTCGAAGAAGAACTCAGTCATTTATTTCACCCTTGAGAAAAGGAGAGACTAAAAAAGAAATGCAGATTGTTTGCCGCTGCAGAAAGCAATTAAAATAGTGGTGTTCATTTGTGAACAGTTGGTAAAAAAAAAGAAAAGGAGCACAATTTGTATCGGATTATTGTACGATTTTTTAAAAAATTATTTTCAAAGAATTAACCTAATTTATTCTTTGAAAAAAATTGTATGCGGCAAATGCTTTTTAAAAAAATGTAATTAAATTCGTTTTGTTAACTGTAGCTGCTCCAGTGTCCCTATACATAAGAAATGCGAATTGGGACACGGAAAAGAGGAAAATTGTTTGTATACATTAATCAACCTCTGTATGCAGTTCTTCTTCTTCTTATTATTATTATTATATATGCATTTAACTAGTGCTGTTGTCGTGTCCAAAGGCAATGTCAATGTATATTAAATAGAATAGTATCTTTATTTACACTTTTAAAACAAAAGAGTGAAATCCACTCCAGTAGGAGAAGTGCATTTTCGACACTGGAAAGGAGTGAATATTAACTCAGACTGAGTTAAAATCACTCGTTTGGAGTGATCCTGTCAGAGGTTTAACACACAAAGAATCAACTCCTAAAGGAGAAGTGCATTTTCCAGACTGGAGGAGTGAAAATTAAATCAGACTGAGTTAAAATCGCTCGTTCGTTTTAAGAGTGTACGCCTGAAATTTAACTATTCAAAAGGTAATTAAAATACTCATACTCACGCAAAAAAAATTCATCATACTAGAATTTAACCAAATCCTTCGCACTATTGAAAATAACGTCCAACATATTCAACTTTCTCATACTTGAACACGGCAAATTATTATTATCTAACAACACAGCTTACATCCCCAAAGGATTAACTTACATTTTTGCTCCCAAAACAGGAACACCTTGTTACAAAGCTTTTAATGCGTATTAGCTCATACCTTAATCCCAGGAAAACATACAATAATTCTGGATGTCAAAGAAAGATTTCTCCATTCTGATATAGCTGTTAATTTCAATGATAACTGCTATTGGATTCAGAAAAGAAAAACTGTTGCGAATATTTTTTTTAAAAAATGCATGGAAGTGAATTTTTTAAAATAAAAACACAAAGTAAAGAAAGTTTCCTGGAAAAGTGTAATATTTGATTTAACAGTTAATTTAGCTAACCATTTTATTTACCTAATAATAGCTCAATACCTTAGAAGAAAAAGATGAGCACGTGTCGAATTTTATATCGCACGACGTCAATCCCTTTCACACAAATGTAAACAACTATCTTTTATAAAACAAGACGTTACAACGCTCCACATTAAAAGTGATGTTTCTTTCATCTGAATCTGCATTAAATTTAATTACAAACCTCAATCAGGGATGTTTGCAAATAGTTTTTTGTACAGTTGTTATTATGACACAGTAGAGCTCTAATTATCCCAATTAAATGGGAACCGGTTCCTTCCGATATCCTGATTTAAAACTTGGAACGGTTATCCGAAATCCGAAAATTCGAACGTGGGATAATTAGGATTTACCCAAATAAAATGCATGATGCTTTAATGTAACACCTAAAAAACTGTCATGATATAGGAAAGTTGAGAAAACTTTTATTTCAGAAATAAGAGCTATTAAATAAATGAAAATGCAACCCTTTTACATGCTGACCATACGGATGGGAGGAAAATAATGAGAATATTGTACTAGAGTTCAACTCAATCCTAAAATGGACATGAAAAATAAACAACAGCTCCTTGAAGAGACCACCAACGCCATCATGACAACCTCCCCCAACAAATCCCTCGCCAAGACAACAGCATCCTTAATTAATCTCCCCTAGCAAAAGGGGAGGAAGAAGATCAGAAATCCGCGCCAGTCCTCTTCACTTCATCGCCAACTCGAAATTCTCATTAGGCGCTAATGGCCGCCCTTTTAAAAGGGTTAATTGAATGATGCCAGAATTAAATTAAGGTTCCAGGTGCAGCTAGAAAAGCCTAAGGGAAGGAAGCAGGTGTATGTATGCATTGTCTTGACCATAAGAGTGATGTTTACTTACTTAAGTATTAACTATCTTGGGGAGTTTGGGAAGGGTTTAGTCACGTTTAAGTTGTTGTTGGTGAACGGTAAATATTTTGGTTGTACTATAATATTACTAACAGCGCTCTGTGATTAGGATTTAATTGGGGTTTCAGGTTTAATTATAAAGCTTGACTTGGACATGTTTTGCTTGGGTTTTAATCCTTGCGAGGAAAGGTCTGTAACAATTAAACAATGAAATAGAATGGAAACATTAATTTCGTCTATAGAATATATTTTTTAACACATAGGTCAAGATAGAGTTTCCACCGATTGAAAAAAGCAAATACACTTTCAAAGAATGTTTATAATGAAAAGTTATTGATTAAAAAGCTTGGTCATAGTCACTCTCCAAGGTCAGAGTTACTCTATTCGACCATAATAAAAGAATTTCATAACAAATAACGCATGTAAATACACCTTTTAACGGGTAGAAACATAAATTTCCAACAAACCATGGACTAGGGATACTATTAAATTTAACGCTTTTTACTTACATTTAGACATGAAACGTGAACATAGGGGTGGGTGGCCCATACATGTCAAACGACCGTACAAGCTGTATAAATAAGAACAAACCAGAAGTTTGACTGATTGGAATAGGAAACAAAAGAAGTGTTCTCGTGGGGCCCTGAAAGGACGCAGCTAACGAACAACAATGCTTCCTCTATTACAGAAATGTGCTAAGCTTGGCATTGTTCGATATGTTACATAAGACATAATACCACATGCAAAAGCAGTTAAATTCGCAGTAACGTAGATAATTTTGTTTCCAGTAGAATATTTTCATATCTGCACCTTAGTATTAGTAAAATATATTAAAATATATTCAATAAACACCAAATTTTTTTTATTTTATTGTGGGCCGACGTGTAAAGTAATTTTGAAGTGCTATCAATTTATAATAATCAACAATATCAAATGAAAGTTTAGAATAAGTAATAAATCTCTATGTAACTTTCAAACCTTACTTTGAAATTGCACACATAAGAACCTCTTAAATTACAATACAAACATTTAAATATTTAGCATATTTTCAAATTAAGAAACTAAATTTCTTGAAGAGAAGATAAAACTAGAATTTACACAACATCAACATTTTATTTTTATATAAAATAAATGCGACCCCAAACAACCATAAAAACGCCGCCACTGCTGCAGGGTTCCATGAACAAATTTATAACCAATAAACTTGAAGTTAACCTCGAACGCGGACTCACAGTTAATTAGAAAACTCGGTATAAAATTTAATTGGAACTGCAGACGATTTTCATTTTGTACATCAAACGACGCTTTCAATCAGCAGTAAAACATCACAACACAGACATTCTAAAGTTCATTAATTTCGAATTTTACGGCAATATAGATGTCCAATCAATACTGAAGAACTGTTAAATTTCTCTAGAAGTTGTCGTCGGCGATTTGATGAAACTGTATCTGTTATTTGTGAGCAAAATCAGAAATAAGAATACAAATAAAATAAGAATGAATATTTCCACGGAGTCGAAAGGGTTAAAACCTATATCTTTATATTTAACCTAATATAACACTTTTTGACTTAAATGTGTGTATTTTCCTCGAAAATTTAGCTAGAAACGAGAATTTTGTTAGAAATGAAAATATTTTTAGAAAAAAAATTTTTGTTGAAAAAATCATTTGCAATGCTGCATACATTACATAACTATAATCAATTTTAAAATATCAGCCTACGTTTATTGTTTTACTCTACCACAATTTGTGAAATAAAAATACAATTCTTAATACAGTACTGCCGTGGGCATTTAAACTGCAGTAATCGACACAAGTTGTATAATTTTTGATCGGTAATTTAAAAAAATTCCAGCATTTTTTTCAAAATTGTTAGACTAATTGAGTGCTTGCAACAATGGTCCAAGTCATAATAGAAGTTTAGTTACTGCAGTTTACCTGCCCACGGCAGAATATCGCTAACATTTATACCTAAATAGTGTTTAAAAAAAGTTACAATTTTATCATACCCAAGGCGGCAAAGTTGGCTGATTAATTTTGAGGCTCACTCGCCGAAAATGAAGCGACGCTCAAAGTGCAGTTTTAAAGGAAACTTAATTAAGGATTTATGAAGCAAGACTCAGAAGTAACGTCTTGGTGGAAGATTACTGCAATCAGTTAGTTAAAAATTAGCTGACAAAGAAAATTACTTTTTGATCTGTTCTCGAGTGCTGAGATATTGGGTCAGTAATGTATAGCAAAACGGGAGGTTTAAATGTTTGTCTGGTTTGAAGGAAATTTTTACAAAAAGACAGTAATGCACGTCAAAAGTTTGTTGCTTCCCGATTTATTGGTAAACTTTTTTGTATGAATTATTTATGACAGTAAGACCCAAAAGTTTTAGTATAATTTTTATACACGTGACTAGAACTTAGCTTCTTTTATTGAAAGGAGTATATTCAACAATGTGTAGAATGTTGATACACATAGATAACAATATTTTAAAAAAAATAATAACACTTCTTTCCCGGGCCTTACGAAATTCGAGCCATAGAAAGCTAAAAATTAAATATTAAAAGAAATTTACGAATTAAAAAGTTTTAAATGGAGAGATAAACATATCCGATTGATGAAAAAAAAAAACTTGTCATTTTCTTCAAATTCTTAATAATTTTAAGTAGTATAATAGAATTAAATTTTTCTCCCAATAAATAAGATTTTTTTTTACAAAAGGAAAGGAGATATAAGACTTTCTTTGACAAATATTTCCAAAAAATCTCACTGACAGAGAACCAGACATAAAAAAACTAAATTTAAAAGAAAACTTCCTCTCTATGGTTTTCCAAACGATAAAAACAACACACATCCCAATGCTAATACCACGCCTATTCAGTCACGCATACAACTCCAAACGCATGTGACGTCACAAATAGCAACAGTCTCGAACAGGTGCAGCTTCACTTGTTCTAATGATGGAAGTGGGTTTCTGGTTGCAAACATCGTTCGATGTGGGAATAAAAATATATAAGATTTTTCTAGGAAAAGTAATTCTACTCTTTGTTATTCGATGATGGAAAGATTTTTTTTCCACAGATGTTTATACAGCAATTGCAAAAGGTCAATGAGAATTTTTTTACGAACGAAATGTATGATGGGAAAACTACGAATTAAAACTTTAAAATAATAATATAAATTTATTTTACTTATATTTTTCAAAATTAAGTCCAAACTTGTACATGAAACTTTTATCAGTGTGCAATTGATACAAGAGACGTAACTAATAATTTTACGTAGACATGTCTACCTATACAAATGTAAACAGTTCATGGCCAAACATTCGAAACTGTCAGACGATCGTTCGATGGGAATAAAAATATATTTCATTTTTCTAGGAAAAGTAATTCTACTCCTTGTTATTCGATGATGGAAAAGATTTTTTTTCACAGATGTTTATACAGCAATTGCCGTAAGAATTTTTGGAACGAACTTTTTATCAAAAAGTTATTAGAAGATGAAACTGTAGAATGAAAAATATTGGGCACAGGTTTTCATATCTTTTATATATTTTGTCACAAATAAAATATTACGATTTTTAAAAAATAAGATTTTCATGAATGTGGATTAACTAATAACTAATTACAAATAGATTTTTTGAACACAAATTTGTACCATCATCAAAAAATGCTTTAATATAATGTAACAATAATTTTGACATAATTTCTGTGGTCAAAATCACAAAAAAAAAATACTCAGAAGAAAGACTTTGAAAATACAAAAAGAAAAAAGATAATACCCGAATCTACTTAAATTTTGTATGTTAGAAATTAATCATTGAAATGCATTAATTTGAAGGATAGTCACGTATCCTTTCTGTCAAGTGTAAATTCTATTCTTAGAATTATGTATTAAAAGACGATTTGATTTTTTCAGAAAATAACTTAAGTTAACATTCGATGATTTTAAAACAAACCCAAAAATTTAACAGTTTGATCATTGTTAGGTTAGGTTAGGTTTGAATTATTGTCGCACTAGAGTGATCAGTGTTAGGGTAAGCCTCTCTAAAAATCTGCCCATTTAATAAAAAAAAACGATCAAAAGGCATTGTTAAAAACTGAGGATTTTTTTTTAAGTAATATATCTAAGTTTGCATCACTATTTACTTAGCTTCCCATGAATGAAATATCTCTCTGGGTTATAATTTAGAAATACCTAACATGGCTAACTTAAAATAAAGGTTACTATAATACTATATCGCTTTATAATATATAAATAATTGACGCTAAATGGTCCAACCGAGCAAATAGTAAAAAAAAAACATTTACTAAAAGAAAAAATATCACTTACTTGGTTTAGAAGACTTGTATTTTGACAGCAATCTCGTGATCCCCCTAATATCCTCAGCTTTGACCGCTTGCAATAGATCCATTTCTTTTCCCATCGTAGACAGGGACAGCATGTTAACAAAAAAAATAATAATAACACAAAAACTTCTTCCCCTCAAAACTTGCTACAACAAACCGGATAGAAGAAAGGTGAAGGCTCCGAAATCCATGGATCGCCGCACAACAGTCGCCGAACTTCTAATTTTTCAAGATTCTTTTTTTTTAACAATTTCACCACAAGAAATTAATCCAAGAAGGTAATCCAGTGATAAAAGATGATGAATTGGGTCCTATAACTTCAAATTAATCAATGTTTGTTGTTTTGACAAAGACATTTTCGACGCTACGTCAACAGCCCCTTCGTTTCACTCGAACTCGCAGCGCTTGTCTGATTGTTTATTGTTGGATTTTTCGCCGCTCGCTCGCATCGTGCAGTTGATGGTGATGTGCGCATGCGCCGGGTAGACCAATGGGGAGGGACGTTGGGTTTAGCGGGTCAGGTTGTTTTTCCGGCAAGGCATAGAAACTCGGAGGAGGAAAATTTAAAAAATCTCTTTAGGTTTTAGGTTTTAAATTATCGTCGCACTAGAGCTACTAGAGGGCTATTCTTATGATTATTGAACAATTGTATGTAGGACAAATTAAGTTGCACGAAAGTTAAAGTTATATTCCTGAAGGAAGTTGCTAAGGGAATTCAGAAATGGGTTGTTAATGGGTAAAAGTACGACCAAGCATGCTTGTTAACTAAACACTGGGGGTTCCGCGTGAGGCTGACCACCTTACCGGACGCCTAGCGCCCCAGAGCACTTGATCACCGAAAGCTGGTATGGGCACGGCAGACCTTGGCCCACTAACGGGCTGTTGCGATGAGGTGTTTAGTTTTTAGTTTACGTTCCTTTCTTATAAAACTCAAGGGGCTGGGGTCCCAAAATTGCCGAAAGAATAATAAACCGTGTAAGGGAGAGCACGTTAAATATCTCTCAAAGTCCTAACTCTGCGTACGATGTCGCCCTTAACGGTTGTGCTGGGTGCCTATTCAGGTATCGGCTCGTCACTTGACTGTGGTTCTAAAATACGACGCCCGTCGCCAATAGCCCTGATGTAGCTCTAGTGCGACGATAATTAAAACCTAACCTAACCTATGAAACTCCCAACAAAAATTAAAGTATATATTTGGAGGAAATTTAAAAAAAAATACACAAATGTGCTTTCCAAACAATAAACGATTCATTGCCAAAATAAACTATAACTTATTTTTTATATTTTAAAAAATAATTTTTTTATTGGAAATAGTTAAACTATTCGATAGAAAAAACTTTAGAATTTTTATTGGGATATTTTTATGTTGGAAAAAGAAAAAGATGTTTTATTTGTAAATGAATATTACTTATGTTTTATTTATAAAGACTATTTTATTCGTAAAACACTTATTATCTAAAATAAATATTTCAATTGTATTTATTTGTATGTAGCAAGAATTTAGTGTCCCAAGTGCTTAACATATCTATTAAAGATATGATTAATGACACTATGAAATAATTTAAACTATTACTTTAGTTTAAGCTGAAACTGAACTAAACAATTGTTGAAGAAAAATAGAATCAAATATTGCACAAATATTAGTTAATTACATTTATTGGGGAAAATATTTACAAATATGTTTCGCATGCCCTAGTTTGAAAAAAAAATTTTAATTTCATTACACTATCTGTAAAAGATATGAACTTTGTAGCATTTTTTAAAATTATTTATTTTTTTTAATTTCGCATACTTTGCTCTAATCTAATACTATCATGCCAATTGCTGTACCTTAAAAAACGATATGGATATTTCCTTTTTATTTAAACACATTAAGTAATTAGAAAGTAAGAAAAAGTAGTAACGATTAAATGTTTTAGAACAAACTGCAAATTCAGATATTAGATCTGGCTAAAAGTATTTCACTGTATAATACTAATAGTACACTATTTAACTTTTTCATGAATAAAATAGACAGTGTAATAAGTATATAAATTTTAATTCATTATTATACTGATATTAAAAGCAACATGTTTTTATTGGTTAATTCAAATTTTGGTTTCAAAATTTTGTTTGTAACGTTCAAAGGGTTCATTTCAAAAGTCCTTCCATTGTAAATTTTGCAATTAAATATATTATTTTTAAAGCAAACTCATTAGCAGAACTGAGACATTTTTATACTAATAGACACGATGTTATAATTAGAAACTTAGTATTTTCATGAACCTTTCAAATATGAATAGAATTGAGTGGGCTTTTTTTATTGTTATTTTACTAATATACTTATTATCCAATTTGTATATTTATGACTTATGACTTCTTGATGGGGGGCAAGTTCGCCGAACACTGCGACCGTAGGTCTATTGTATTCAACCCCAGAAATGATACAGTCACAAGAGACACACAAAGAAAGAGACGACACAAACACTTACAAACACAAATAACAACATTTAACACACACAAATAACAACATTTAACACACACAAATAACAACATTTATTGACGGACACAAACATCCATGCCATGACCGGGACTCGAACCCGAGCCCACCAGCTCCAAGGGCCAACACGTTAACCATTGCGCCAGTTGGCCGGTAATTTGTATATTTAGTATCATTTTCTAGTAATCTACTAAATATTATTTAAATAATTTACTCCAACAAAATATTTAGGGCTAACAAAACAACTTTATCAACTAAATATTATTTAATAAAAAAAATATTTTTGGGCAAAAATTTCATTTATATTATTAATTGCCTTTTATACAAAAAAATATTCTCAATTAAATTTCAAATAAAGTTCATTCAAATGCGAATTCAATAAGAATGTTTACCTCTTTCGAATTCAATTATTCTGAAGTCTCATTTATTTTTGTAATTTCCTTGACTTTATTTAGCTAAGTTTAAGAATTGGAGAATAAAACAACAACAACAAAAAACTAGAAACTGTTTGTTTAAATTTAAAACTCAGATGAGAAAATCAACGAGACATTAAAAAAATCGAAACTTATGCGAAAGCATTCAAATATGTTTTTATAATTCTTGATCGTAGCAATTTTCGATTGTGTATTGTGTACGTCGAGATGGATTAGCGTAGCACTATTGATTTTGTATTTCCTTAGAACGTAATAAAACACAGATGCGGAAGTTGGAAATTTATAACTGAAAAGCTTTGAATTCGATTTAATATTTATATATATTTTTTTAGCCATAATGTATATAGTTAAAGTTTAACTTATCAATAACGATTGGCAAGAAAAAATTACCAAGAGAAAATTAGCTTCCCTCTGCTTAAGTTTATATAAGTAATTATAAATATAAGATAAGTACCATAATACTGAACAATTTATGCAGGAGAAATTAAGTTAAACGAAAAATGAATTTACATGAAGAAAGAATATGAAAAACTGTTAAGTTAAAATTTTTATGAATGAAAGGTGTTAATGGTGATCACAAAATCATCTTTAAAAGGTAAAAGTTCTTATTTAAATCCATCGTTTTCAATTTATTGTGATGGTAAAATATACACATACATCAACTCATTACCAGAATATAACTTATTGAGACCCGAGCTAAAAACTACACGTATATTCTTTTATCTAAACATACTTTTTATACAAATATATGCTAAAAAGTATGTTTTGCAAAGAAATTTTTAAAAAATAGTTACTTAGGGACACGCCTTAAACTCTAGTACACATACTTTGTGCTATAAATGCAACAAAAAAGGACGCATCACTTTCTAGTAAACATAATATTTTGTCATTGTTTTTATTTCAAAATGCCTTTAAAATTAACCACTAAAAGAACTTTTTGAAAAGTTTGAAAAAAAATTTAAATATTTTTTTAGGAACTCTAATGTCGCATTGACCCTCGTTCAACTTAATTTTTTATAGAAATAAATAACTGATACCTGTAAATCAAGGGCTGAAAACTGATATTTGGACCTTCTTCTATCGGACCAGGTTAATTTCGGAACTAATTCAGGTGTTAATTGTTTGTGGGGAGGTTTTAAAAAATGTCTCCAAATAAGGACGTCAGGTCACAAGAGGTTAAAACATTCCTGTATTTCGTAAGAGCACCTTACAGACAATGTCACCAAAATAGTTTCTCCGGTAGGAACTCGTACGAGCACCTTACGGAATAATAATTTGCCAAGAGAAAATTAGCTTTCTTCTGAAGTTTATCTAAGTAATCAAAATATAATACAAATGAAGAGCATAGTCCTGCCCAATTCATGTGGAACAAATTAAGTTGCATGGAAAACGAATTTAAAAACTTTGAAGTTAACATTTTTATTCGGAAAGTCAATCGGAGTTAAAGTTCTTATTCAAATCCATCGTTCGAAATTTATTGCGATAGTTAAGTATACACATACATCAACCCATTAGCCGCCCCGGTGGCGCAATCGTTAGGACTGCAGCCTTTGGTGCAGCTGGGATCGGGTTCGAATCCCAGTCAGGCATGGATGCTTGTGACCGTCAATAAATGTTGTCATTTGTCTAAGTGTTATTCATTTCTTTGTGACTGTAAGAATTCATTCTGTGTCTGTCCCACTTGACGAAAGCTAAAAGCGGTTCTCTGAACAAGAACACAAGCTGGAATATATGTACTATACCATACCATCAACCCATTACCAGAATATAAAACATTTCTTTATTTCACATAAGCACCTTCCAGACAATATCCATATAAATAAGCACCCCATTCTCTCTTAACCAATCCCTACTTTATTAGACCACCCTAAGAAATATCCGAAATCCCAGAAGAAAGACCTATTAATCGTGCATTGGGGCATTGTTGTCATCGCACCCATCCGCAGACTAACATCATCTAAGATCATCAACGACAAGCATTAGTGGGGCTGTGAAAGACATTACGAAGCGTTATTTTTATGCGTTAATTGTAACGAAAAGGCATTTTTTTTTGGTGTCGTGGTGTTTGCATACGAAGCAGATGCGTATGCATATAAAATTTGGAAAATTGTGGTACTAGCAAAAACTTTTTTTATTTATATTTTTATTGCTAATTTTTTTAAATAATTGAAATATTTATTTCGATTACATTTTGCGTACTGAAACTAAAAATCCACCTATACTATCTTCACTGCTCTTTTAAAATACTAAAAGAAATCCATCCACAAGCATTTGGCAAAAACTTATTTCCAAGCTGGATTTAAAAAAAAGACACTCCGACTTGCTAAATATGCATTAGATAGACTGTCTGATATCCTCGTTGAGACTAGTCGAGTCCCCTGTACAGTGTACTGTACACCCCCGTCATTAGACCATCATCCTCCATTACTCACTGAATATTTGCAATGCGTCACTCGCTGCAACATGCACTCAAATGAAATGGTCTCGAAGCAGTATTGAACTAATTACACATGGTATAAAGCACGTTTACATGAGCCATTGAATCCATGGAATGAAGAGCAACTCTGCAATTTTGAGTGGATGTTAGCAAACTCTCCAAAAAAGGAGGGTTTGACGTTTCATTCCATGGATTCGGCCACAGGCGGCCACATTGGATTAGAAATCCTGCTGGACCACTTTTTCCCTTAATGGAGGGTTTGACATTACCATGGATTTGATGGCTCATTTTAACGCACCTATAATCGTGTATTCAAAGGATTTATTTCTCTGACTCGGGCGAAAATCATGGTTAAAAATGTTGCAATATTTTATTTCCAGTAAGTTGCCATTCTCCGTAAGTAATGCAAATTTAAATCAAATAATTTAATTTTAATTTAATTTAAATTAATAAGTATAAGATTGATTATTATGTTCGTATTTTCAAAGGGAACTGTTTCCCTGACTCGGATGAAAATCATGGTTGAAAATTTTTCAGTATTTAGTTTCCAGCAAATTGTTATTTTCTAAGTAATACAAATGTAAGGAATATGTATTTATGAGCTAAACAGTATTTGATTGCTTATGATATCCGTATTTTCAATGGTTTCTAGGCGTGGATCTTGGTTAAAATTTTTTACAATGTTCTGTTTCCAGCAAGTTGCTTTTGTCCAAGTAATGCAAATGTAAAGGGAATGTACAGGGTGTATTAAAATAACTCTCGCTATTCGGAGAGATCTGTAGCTTGAATGATTAATCCGAATGCAACAAACATCAAGACACTTACTAATCAAGAATGGGGGGGGGGGGGAGAATGTAATCATAAAAAATAAACTCATCTCTTGAGCAAGGTTCTAAATTACGAGGCGTAGTTGGCTGTGTTGACCGTAATTGGCAATAATTGGGTACGCCTCGTAATTTAGAACCCTGCTCAAGTCCTAAATCAAGAAAGGGGAAAAGAATGGATTCATAAAAAAACCTCGTCTCTTGACCAAGGTTCTAAATTACGAGTCGTAATTGATTGTGTTGGCTATAATTGACCATAGCTGGATACGCCTCGTAATTTAGAACCCTAATCAAGAGACGAGATTTTTATTTTATTTTCTACTTATTAAAAGATTACTTTTTTATGATTCCGTTCTTTTCCCCCCTTCTTGATTAGTTAAGTGTCTCGATGTTTGTTGCATTCGGATTATTCATTCAAGCTACAGACCTCTCCGAATAGCGAGCGTTACTGTTACTTTATAACCACCCTGTATTTATGCGCTTAGCAGCATTTGATTACTAATGATACCAGTATTTTCAAAAAAAAATTCTCGGAAGCGTCAATCATGGTTGAAAATTATACAATATTCTGTTTCCAGAAAGTTGCTTTTTTCCAAGTAATACAAACGTAAATCAAATGTATATTATGAGCGGAACAATTTTGGATTAATTGTGATATTCGTATTTTCAAAGGAACTGTTTCCCTGATTAGGACAGGAAACATGGCTGAAAATTTTACAATATATTATTTCCATCAAGTTGTGATTTCGAATTTAATGTAAATGTATATAATGAGCGCATTTTTTATTCGTGTAAAACAGTACGGTTGTCCAGCAGAAGTATGCCATTTTAAACTCATGTCTAAAATTAGCTCTACATGATTTTTTTCGGATTTTTTGGAAAAATAATAATAATTGAAAAATAATTGTGAAAAGATTTTTACATACGCAGAAGCAAAAGCAATTACTAATAACTTATATTGATTCTCATATTCCTTAAAAATCAATTTTCTGCATCTTTCATACTCCATGCTGCCCCACCACTTTTATGACGTAAAGTTTCATCAAATTTCCATAAAACCTAAAAAATATTTTTTTAAAAATATGGAACTGGTTAAAAAAAAAGTAAATTGTTAGATCTTGAACATCCTTTTCCGCGTTGCCTTGTTTGCTGAGCGAGTGTTAAGATGAAGGATTAATGAATCTTCTATATTTACCAAGTTCATTTATTAGTTTATGGAGGTTCGGAGATTGTCTGGTATTGCATGATAATTGAAATTTATGGCTATATGAATCTTGAGATGGATGATGTAATGATCATTATCTTTTGTGAAGCCGAGTTTTGCCAAAACGAGTGTTTCCGAAATCAGAGTATGAATTCTGTGTATCTCGTATCTAACATGCATTAATCATTTCGGGCTTAATCTACAAGAGGAATTAGAAATTTGGAATAACATAATTTCCAATGATAATATAAACATTAAAACAAGAGGAATTAGAAATTCCTAATATAATTTTTGCATATTATAATATTAAAATTCGTTTACAAAAGTCAAAGTAATAAATGAAAAAGTTGAAAACAAATTTTAACTTAAAAACACGGCTTATTTTCAATCCTTTCATTTATTTACATCTTCATTATGGGAAACTTAAAATTTTTTGCTTGCATGTCTGCAGTTGCCGGATGGTTTTAAGATTCCACCTCCACTAAAGTATGATCGGCCGTACACTAATAGGTTTCGGACTTTTTCTTCGGAAAAGCTGACAATCCGAGTCGGACTGATAGCATGACTTTACGAAGAGCTTCAATGGCCTTTAAGTTGATTAGGAGTCATGGTTAAACTGCACAAGTTTTCTCGATGGGCAACTAGACTCTCATTCAAATATATATGCCCAACAATTTTTTAAGAATGATTCTTTCTAACACTTATCCGCTACATGATAAAAGAAGAAAACATTAAAAACAGCTTTTTGAAGAAACACAATTCCACTACTGATCCTTCAAACCATTATGCTCATGGAGCAAAGAATTAGCTAGAGATGCTTGGAGCCAAAAAAATGGAAGCCGCCTGAAATTTCACCAAATCGATATATGTCCATAAAAAAATGCACTGTGCCATTTATGAGATGTCTATACGACGCTTCTCGTATCATTGTTTTTGGAATCGGTAGAGACAAATTTAAGTCTGATTTAGTTACATCCGTCCAATTTTAAAAATAATATTTTTTTGTTTTGTTCGAAGGGTACTGGTATATGGCATCAAAAACTTTTTTCCTTTCCATTTGTTTATGAGTCTGTCTTATGTCATATGACGGCCTATGTCATTTCTGTCTATCTGTCATATGACGGCCTATTTTAAACTTATTTCTAATATACCCATTTTAATTAGCTTTTGTATGAGAGAAATGTGTCTCATTAGATACTAAAAGAATTTTAGTGAGTTTTAAAGTAACAGGAAAGATTGTTGGCCCTTGGAGCTAGTGGGATCGGGTTCGAGTCCCGGTCATGGCATGGATGTTTGTGTCCGTCAATAAATGTTGTTATTTGTCTAAGTGTTTGTGTCATCTCTTTCTTTGTGTGTCTCTTGTGACTGTGTCATTTCTGGGGTTGAATACAATAGACCTAAGGTCGCAGTGTTCGGCGAACTTGCCCCCCACCAAGAAAGTCATAAGTCATAACAGGAAAGATGGCTATTCTAGTTCTTTTAGAACTTTTTTTGTTTAAATTACAGTTTGATGAAAGGTAGAAATTGTAGCACAAGATTTTAACTAATACAAGATTCTAGCAATATAACTTCAATTATTCGAAGCAAATAAAACTATTAGCATAAACAAAAATTCCGAAAGTTTGACTCCAAATAATTAACCAGGCATTATGTAGCATTGTTTGAAAATATCACAACAACCCATGTCCAACAAATGGTATGTACATAAAGGTGAAGACCAGTTTCTTTTTCGTGTATATTTACTACGATTTTTGTTATACTCTAGATGACAGATAGTAACGCAGTTGTAAATCAGCGCCATCTAGCGCGGATGTCATTTGAAGTTGCATGTGCAGCCAGGGAGTACTTAAAAGACAAGCCAGAGAAGCTTAACGAAACATAAGCATGGGCGGAAATTTTGACGTCATTGTTTAGAATGCCGAAAATAGAAACCAGTTTGGGCGCACTCAAGACCCTAAAAATGTGGTCAGCCATGTACAAGTAGTTCCAAACAGGTTAAGAGATCAGTTATGTCTTCATCTTCTGATCGACGTCACACGGAACTATGACGTCAAACTTTCCGTCCGCGAGCTTGTTTGGAAGGGCTTCTTCGGCCTTGGAAGTCGAGTAGGTCATGGTGCAGCGGACCGACAATTTTTTTGGCCCGTATTTCGGAAACGCTGAATATTTTCACTTGGCAAAATAAGTTTTTGCTTAGGTTTGAACCGGGCAACATCTTCATCCCATTCTAACCTCTGTGATTATACCCAAATGTAGAGCGGAAAAGATCGCGACGTAATTTAATACGCGAAATATCCCACATGAAGCGGAGGGGGGCCATCGCCTTAATCACGCCATCAGCATACGAAATGCGACTCAGAAGAGCGAACACTCGTACACCCCCCCCCCCCCTTTTAAAAGTAAAGGGGTAAACAGAGGGGGGGGGGGGAGATATGTTCTAAAGTGCTGCTTAATATGCAAACGATATTCAGAGAGCGTTCGTTGAAGCGGAGCCGGTCGAAATCACGGTTGAGTGTGGATTCGACAGCTCGAAAATGTTGAGGTTGGTCCAGTTGGCTGGATTATGGTTGGAAGAATCGTAGCAATAACACATAGATGAAGAGAAAAGAATGAATGTTGACCAGAGGGACTAAGTCGACACATTCACAGGCTATTGTACGTACAGTGGCGGCCAAAAGTGTGGACAATTTTTAAAAGTGTCATACTTTTCAACTGTTACCTGTGTGCTTGCATCTATTAAATTTCGCTTAAATACAAACATTTAAATATTAAGTTGAAGGCAATTTAATGTAGAATTTCATTAAAAAAACAGAATTAAAGTATCTGTATTACAAATAAGTTATGCTCATTTTAGTTGAACAAACAAACACAATCAATGGATTCTGTTTTGCTGAAATTGCAGTTGGTGGTTCAATGATTTGCAAAACTAAGACAGATCATACTATTAGTTGCATAACTTACCTGTAATACAGATATTGAAATACTGTATTTATTTTTAATTCTACATTAAATTACTTTGATGATGATGATGTTGTGTCCATGGATTTAGATTATATGGAACCAAAGGTCTCATAGACTGCTTCAGCGATCTGCAGACCGTGGTCCTCATAAAGATTAAATTACTTTTAATTTGATTTACAATTGTTTGCATTAAAGTGAAAATTAATATATTTTGTAATCACAGCAAAGTTAAAAAAATATGAAACTTTAAAAAAATGTCCACAATTTTGTCCACCACTGCACGTTAGGGGATTGAGCTGATCCTCTATCTGTTCTCTGACGGTATTTAATTCTAGAAAATATAATGGTCAGTACTTTACAGGTTTATTATAATAGGAGGAAAATTTCATCAAAAATGCAGAAATATTCCTGTTTACAAACTTGGTTAAAGTTATTTCCTGCAAAAATAAATTATATAAAATTTTTATAGATTTTCTTTTTTTTAAGTAGGAAATTTCACCACTTTGAGTTGGAAAACTTGATGTAGAATTAAATGATATTATCTTGTACTATTAGCTCTTAAAGTTAGAAGTCGGACGCTTTATATTTCAAATACAGTAGAGTCCCGTTTATCCAAATCCCGGTTATCCAAAATTCGGTTTAACCGATCACTCTAAATATTTCGGTCACTCTTATTAACTTCAGAGCGAATATGAAATCGTTAATTACTTCTTTAAGGGGTCATAGGAGTCTTAAAAATGTGCAAAGAAGGAACTACAAAACATAGTTTGATCTTTCATGTAGTTTTTTAACTACTCAATATACAAGTATAATTTTTTTATATGTAATTCTACAAGATTTATTTAATATGAAATAAATTTTAAAATTTATGAAACTTTAGCCAAAACTAAAATAACTAATAACAAACATAAAACTATTTGAACACATTGTGATTAGGCTTGCGCGGCAAATTGTGAGGTCAAAATTGAAGACATGACCAAGAAAATGACTTTATATTGTACAAATATGTACAAACAAAGACTTATACCTAAATTCTCAGCTCAATTTTAATTAGAAATTATTTTAAGACATTTTTTCCAAAAAAAATTATAAAAATTCTAAAATTTTTATTAAAATTTTTTTTAAAAATAATTTCAAATTATATTTGAGCTGAGAATTTAGGTATAAGTCTTTGTTTGTACATATTTGTACAATATAAAGTCATTTTCTTGGTCATGTCTTCAATTTTGACCTCACAATTTGCCGCGCAAGCCTAATCACAATGTGTTCAAATAGTTTTATGTTTGTTATTAGTTATTTTAGTTTTGGCTAAAGTTTCATAAATTTTAAAAATTGTTTCATATTAAATAAATTTTATAGAATTACATATAAAAAAATTATACTTTTATATTGAGTAGTTAAAAAATTACATAAAAGATCAAACTATACTTTGTACAATCCTGCACCAAAGTTTAGACACAGAAGCAATTCTTGAAAAAAGCGTCAATGTTACTATTTTTCAGTAGATTTTTTTTAAAATATATATTCTTTAGACAGCATGAAAAATAATAGGGTAAAAAATTTTGACAAAAAACATAAATAAATTTGACTTCCATCAACAAATTAAAAATGTCCATACTTTCCTTGCCACAAAAGTATAGACACAAGTTTCCGTTTTATGCAAATTCTATACAGGAAGTGATTGCGGGAGGGGTTTTAAGTTGCTTTAAAAGGTTGAAGGTAATTTTCAATGCTTAGAACCATTCTGAAGTCAACTGACTTTA
The DNA here is from genome assembly GCA_023701765.1 of Hylyphantes graminicola. Taxonomy (NCBI): domain Eukaryota; kingdom Metazoa; phylum Arthropoda; class Arachnida; order Araneae; family Linyphiidae; genus Hylyphantes; species Hylyphantes graminicola. The sequence goes on along the minus strand of CM043118.1, from coordinate 39,786,701 downwards.
GTATGAAGAGATATTAAGGATATGGACATTCAAATTCAGAGGTAAATCTGTTTCGGATATTTCTACTAAATTTAAGCGTTCGAAACGAGGTATTTATAGAGTGTCAGCACGTGGCGATCAACATCCACCAAAATCGCGGTCTGGAAGACCTCCAATCACCAGAAAACGAGAGGACGGACAAATAAGAAAATTGGCTTCAGACAAAAATTGCTCTTCAAATCAAATTCTAATCCCAATTGTGGCTTAATTTTTACCAAAAACTATCAGGAGGTGAATCAATGAATCTGGTTACTTGATAAAATCCAAACTTATAGCGCAACCTAGTTTGCTATCTCATCATAAAGATGCAAGACTGCAATGGTTGCGTTGCGTGCCTATTCAGGTGTCGGCTCGTCACTTGTCTGTGGTTCTAAAATACGACACCCGTCACCAATAGCCCTCGTGTAGCTCTAGTGCGACGATAATTCAATCCTAACCTAACCAACACTGCAATGGATAGCTGTAAGACATGTGTTGTTGAGTCCATTGCAGTCTTGCATCTTTATGGTGAGATAGCAAGCTAGGATGCGCTATAAGTTTGGATTTTATCAAGTCATCAGATTCATTGATTCACCTCCTGATAGTGTTTGGTAAAAATTAAGTAACAATTTGGATTTTAATTTGATTTGAAGAGCAATGTTTGTCTGAAGCCAATTTTCTTATTTGTCTGTCCTCTCGTTTTCTGGTGATTGGGGGTCTTCCAGACCGTGATTTTGGTGGATGTTGATCGCCACGTGCTGACACTCTATAAATAACTTGTTTCGAACGCTTAAATTTAGTAGAAATATTCGAAACAGATTTACCTCTGAATTTGAATGTCCATATCCTTAAAATCTCTTAATACTAAAATTCAGTTGACTTCAGAATGGTTCTAAGCATTGAAAATTACCTTCAACCTTTTAAAGCAACTTAACCCCCCCCCCCCTCAATCACTTCCTGTATAGAATTTGCATAAAACGGAAACTTGTGTCTATACTTTTATGGCAAGGAAAGTATGGACATTTTTAATTTGTTGATGGAAGTCAAATTTATTTATATTTTTTGTCAAAAAATTTTACCCTATTACTTTTCATGCTGTCTAAAGATTATATATTTAAAAAAAACTACTGAAAAATAGTAACATTGACGATTTTTTCATGAATTGCATCTGTGTCTAAATTTTTGTGCAGGACTGTAGTTCCTTCTTTGCACATTTTTAAGACTCCTATGACCCCTTAAGTTATTTTTGAAATCATTAGTCATTATTTTTCTGAAGTTATTACATCATAAAATCTAATTAGCGCTTTCGTGAGTAATTTGTTTAGGTGTAACGAGGTTAAGTTATTATAGGGAGAAAATCTCCATCAACCAACTCTCAACATTTGAAAGAATTTGCTTTGTTAACTCTACAAGTATTTTTTCCTCTTTGGTCCATTAATAGCAGAAAAAACAACTTTGAGGAACATTTTTAGCATAAGCGAAAAAAAAATCTGAAGTTATTTATTTCTTTTTCTTTCATAACTGAAACTCGTCTATGAAGCAAATTATAATGAAGTTATATGCAGTTTTGTTGATCAATGACGTTTAGGTGTAAAAAAAATAATAACCTTTTTTTTTAAAAATAATGTTTACATACATAGTTGTTTTTCCCTGTTCCTCCTTCACTGCTCAAAATAATTAGGGGAGCACTTTGCGTACTTTTGTTAACCATTTCAGTTCCTACCTTTTGTTTTCCATTCTAAAAATTTAAAATTTGTGAAATAGATTCATTATGCATCCAGAAAGAATTGATAAAAAACAGGAGAATAAATCTTATTTTTTTAAACTAAAATTTAAGGGTGCAAAAATGGAATCATAACTTTTGATTTCATTATAACAATATTTTTTTTCAAAACTTTATGTGTTAAATAAAAGTTAAAATCAATTTTTAAACATCTAAGAATGCAAGCTTGAAGAATTTTAGGTCAATTTATTTCATACGAGTATTTGGGAGTGAATTTTATTTTACCATGTTTTTCATATTTTCATTTAATTAAAACAAGCATTTTTCAATTCCTTCAAAAGACATGATTCTTCCATCTAACGATAAATTATTGCGAGTTCAACTTAGTGAGAAAAAAAATCGGTAGCTGATGATACCAAATGGAATCATTGGGGGCGAAACGGTTTAAACCATGCATTCCCCTAATTGCTTTGAGCAGTGTATAAGGGGTTGGTGAGCGTTAACTAGCAGGGGCAAACCCCTATTATATTTAAAATATGGTATGATATCTATCTGCTTTCTATCAAAAATTCAGGTATTAGTTTTTATATTTTATTCACAATTAAAATCTTTTCAGTCTAAAGTCCTTACACAAAGTGCATTTGCAATAAACGTATGATTGAAACTGTAATTTTAAATGCATTACCTCTTTAAATGATAAAGATTTTTAAAAAAATGTCTAAACGATCCTATTCTGCGAAAGTGTCTAACAAAGTTTAAAATTCCATCATTTCTGCGCCCCCCTCATATCGTGTATCCAATTAGTTTTCGATCGTTACACTCTAAAATTTTATTTTTTGTTCATTGCGATGTTCTATCCAATTTTTTTATGTAAGTATATCTTCGTCCACGACTTGTATTTCCATTGATAAATCTTTTTTTTTTCCTTCTTTCAGACACGCCTTCGACGTAGTTCTAACAAGAAATTAACAAATGCATAAAATTTTACCGCCTTCGAATTGGAAACCAGGGCCGCCTGCAGTTTTACGATCGAAAAAATTTTCCTTTTTTCATTCCATCCATTTTTACCCTTTTCGTTTTTTCTTTTTGGCAACGAGCCATTGCTCTAAGTTCCGATATCCATATCAATTTTTTTTCTTGCCCATTTTTATTTTTTCTGTATGTTCTCCTAAGAACCAAAGCGATAGGAAGAAAAAATAAATTCCTTCTTTATTTTTTTAGAATTAATTATGAACCAAAGCGATGCATGAGTTAAGTTAAGAAGCCAAGATTGCTTTACGTCGAATCAAAGAAAAAAAATAATGTAGTTGATGTGTACCAATTACGGAGTCGAGAATAAATCAATTAGGAAATTCTGTTGGACAGTTTGCATTAAACCTACAACTTATCATGATTCTCCTCAACCGGAGCCTTGGTGTCCTTATATTGTTAATTGTTATTAGTTTTGGAATCTAATGTTCTTATAGCTGTGGTATATTCTACATTTAAAGAAAATATTAAAAGTTAAGAGCTTATTAGATAAGTAAGAAAAGGGAGAGGCTTGTTTTAAAGTAAGATATGCTTTATTCACATGTTGTGTGGTATGGTATGGTATGGTACATTTATATTCCAGCTTGTGTGCTTGTTCAGAGAACCGCTTTTAAGCTTTCGTCAATATGTTGCATGTTCTGGATTGTTCTAATATCTTCTGAAGAGTTTGGTTGTATGTCAGGAGTAAATTCAAAATGTTTACCATATAATTTAAAAAGACATGACGTCTTTATGGCAATATTAACTATGAAACCGAATTGTTAAGAACATATCATTTCTTGTTCTCATATGTCTTTAAATGAAAAACTGACATTTTTCTTCAATGTTACATACGTAATGTTGTATTCAAAGTCGGAAATAAAAACTGGGTGCAAGAAAGACATGAAATTTCATTGGAGCACTCGTGGAGAATGACATTTTGCTTAACACGTTCCAGACGGGGTGTACAATATATGATGAGTACAGGGGAAGAACCCTCATAGAGACTGGGAATCTGTCTGCATAAGGACTGGCTGGAGAATTTAGCGAGTCATCGCCTAAACTAGTGGGAAGAAACCAATTTGGCTTTGCATCTTATGACGCAGCGCATAGGTTTTCTATCTCTATGATCGAGATTCACGCCAGACAATAGTCTGACGCTTAAACCGCGGAAGAATAACCAAGAGAGAAACAGGTTTCCGATAGCCACTACTCGCTAAGCAGGCCTCAATACGGACAGATTCCCGTCTGTGAAGGGTTTTTTCCCCCTGTACTCTTTATATATTTCGAGTCACGTTTCTCATCGAAATGGCCGGTTATCCATGTTACAGTGGGCGAACAGTTCCTGTATCTTTCTGTTAATTTTAGAAACAAAAGAACTCTCTAGAAAGTTTCTACAAACCTTTATGTTTCAGTCACAATCCAGGTGATTGTAAGTTTTATTTTCCCGTAATTTTTAAATTGAACAAAACACTATCATGTAAAGAATGAGCTTATTTCAGGCGCTGTAATTCCCTCCAGTTTCCATTTCTCTCTTACGAAAGGTGTAAGGCAATTATTCACGAACACGGGAAGTATGCGGCAGAGCTATACCTTGTCTATCCAGAATGCGAGCTGGAAATGCTGGCCTCGAAAGCATTTTCTTTCTCCATCCCTTCGCTCGGCTTTCTAGGAAACGGGGGATACTTTTCTAAACCTAACGCGTTTGAGGTTCTGTTGTGGGGCTAACAATCCGAACTGTTGAAACCCAAGTAGGGTGGGGAAAAAACACGCTCACGCCGTTTCGAAGAAAACCACATGCGCGGATGGGGGAGGAATTGCCATCCTTTCTTTTGAACTTGAATACCTGAAACATACCAATTAAAAACTGCAAAAAAAGTTATTCATAACATTGAACCAAACTTGTCGGCGCAACAGCATGGTAGAAGGCCAAGGCCTGTCGTGCACATTTCAGCTCTGACCAAGTGCTCTGGTCCCGGTTGTTAGGTGGTCAACCTCACGCTCCGGACCTGTAGCATGGCAATACGAAACACCTCCACTAAGCCACAGGGCATCGAATACTTTTATGCAACAATAATGTCAAATAAGGTTGCAATCTTGTAATATTCCTTGTCAATAAACATCAAAGACGTTGGAAAATTTCTCAGAAATCAAAGCCACAGGAAATTCGAGCTGGTGCTGCCATCTGTTAGTGTTTTGGAAAAATGTACGTTCTGTAATTCTGTATTCGATCCCTTTTTTCCTTAGACTTTCGATATTACCGCAACATGAAAATTTTTCAACAAAAACAGCACAGCAAAGAGTTTTCATTTTTTTTTAAATAATAAGTAAAATGTTTTTAGAAATCTCATAATTTCGAATAACAAAACAAAATTCCATACAAATAGTGAAAACAAATCCTTGGAGCTGTTGCCATCCACAACGTGAAATAATACCATTAGTACTAAATCAACTTGTATCCTTAACTAAACAAGACATTAAATCAATAAAGGACTGAGACACACTAAACGTTATGCTAGCCATTTATGCAAGGGAGTATAAGGCTAAAATGTGCCCCCTTCTATAAAGTATTAATTTAAAATAAGTAATCAACAGAAAATAATAATATTGAAACAAAAAAAAACCATTTGAAGAATAAGTAGAAAAAGTAAACAGGTATTTTCACACAAAATAGAAAACCTTTATTATCCAATACAAAATTAAAAAGTAATAATACTAATAATTAAACTTTACAACTTAGACTAGTATTATTGAAATGAAATGAAGTATTCAACACATATAAGTGCACAAAGGAAAAACCTTAAGGTAAATATTATCTTTTATAATACAATACAAATAGTTTTTCCAAACTTGTTTGATCTTGTTACTAAAGGCATTTCAAGAGCACTTCCTTTTCCGCATCACCATATTCCATCTCAAATTTTAGAAATGAAGGCACTAATGTGAAGAGTTTCCTAAAATTTAAAGTATGAAAATAAAAAATATATATTAAAAATAAAGTATGTATTAGTAATAACTAATATGATTATTTTTAAGAAGTGAGATGTGGCATGCCACCAGCCTGGACTTTAGTCTCAAGTTCTATTTCACAATAGTTCAGCTCATAGTTTCCTTGCACAGAAGCAACGACCATGGAGGGAGCTATAAAATGCGCGGAGCAATCATATGACGACAAAATAAAATAGCCGAATTCTTCTCTTCATCTGATTGCTCCGCGCGTTTTATAGCTCCGCTGCTCCGCCCATGGTCGTGGCCTCTGTGCAAGGAAACTATGAGTTAAACTATAATCTACTTTTTCTCAGACTCCTATTCAAACCAAAATGGTATTCAACCCCCCAAACCTTAGTTAAATTTATCAAATTCATTGTACATTATTTAACTCTTATATGCAAATTTCAATGCTTATTTAAACCCACAAGCAGGTTCCCCCTTAAGTGGTTATCAAAAACATATGTTACGCAAAAGAGAAGGGGAAAAAGTACCCTTGTGTACATAGTCACTTAAAAAATAGTTTAAGACAGATTGTAATATTTTTTTCAGGAATAGCTTATTAATTCATAGAAAATTTTACATAATAACATGCTTATTTATTAGAACTTTCTACACGATGTAGGGTATTTTGATTTCCTCAAATCATAAAATAACTTTGATCACACAGTTCTTATATAGTAGTGGTGTTTGACTAAGTAGAACATTATTACATTTCTAAGTAAAGTTAAAATATTCAATATAGTCATATAAATTTGGCTTAGAAAATTATTTTTCTAATTGTATAGAACTATATATGGCGTAAGTACCCCTCAAGGAAGCGGTGCATTCTGAGTCACATTCAGATTCGAAATAAACATTGTTGAATAGTATTTCTACGATACATTACAGCAGTTAGACATTGTGCTATTAATAACAAATTACAGTAAAAAACAAATGGAAATAGAGTGGTCTTTTTTTCGTTCGATTTTGATTTGGCGTTAACTTAATAGACAACCACATCTCCCTCTTAGTTCCAAAAGGCTATCCATTGGTAATTTTAGCATTTTCCAATCTACATCCATAGTATATGAATCCACACCTTTAAACTGTAGAATTTTGTTCATGTACCTATTCTTTAACACAAAATCAATCTGAGACACCTTAAAAAGTCAAAATATAGGCAGAAAAGCATAAAATAAATAAAATTCTGAGCGTAACGCTATGCAACTATAAGCACTGTTGGTCCTTCAATGAGTGGCTAAGGAGTGTTAGCTACTTGCTAGGACCCTAAAGGGGAAATTCCAAAGTGTAGTACAGCTCTATCAAAATGGAGAGAAGATTTAGGTTACGTGACTTGGCTACAATTCCCATTCCCCCTTAAGTGGGACTGTCAGTCCCACAGCTTATGTATATTAGCTAATGTATACAATCTCCCAGAGCTAATGTATTTATTTTGAAATCACAACTTTTGCAAAAGAATTGCCTTGCCCTGTTATCCCATTTTTGCCAGGTACGGGAACATCATAACATCAATTTAAAACAAAATTGAACATCCGGGTATTTAATTATTAATGGATACAGTTTTAAAAAAGTGTCGCCATCTGTGAATTGTTTGGGGCTTTTTAAAACCTCAGAAATATATAATTAAATAACAAGTTAACATTTTCATTTCAAACATGTTTCATTTCGATGTTATGTTGATTTCTATACCTGGGGAAAATGTAATAACATGGCAAAGCAGTAATTTCGCTGAATTTGTGATCCTAAATCTAATGCATTTGCTCTATTGGACTGACAGTCTCTCTTAAGAACAGAAAATTAAAGCACAGTTTTTCAAAAAACGCATTAAAATTGCTTGAAAAACAATGCTATGCTACTGTAGGACTAAAAGCATCTCACATTAACCCTTTCAGTCCCAAAAATTTACTACACTACAGAAACATCTGATATTCATAAAATAAGCTTATTTTAGGTCAAAAATAAGAGTTCCATGAGGGGAAAAAATTCATTTTAATTTTTTTGTATGGTTTTTGAAATAAGGCCAAAATTTGTAATTGTGGAAAACAACAAAATAAAATATATATATATTACCTAAAAGCACTTCGAGTTATATATTTTAAGGTATCTGACCACATTATTAAAAAAAATTTAGTAATTATTTTAACCGAAACAGTGTAAATTGTGCTTTAAATATGTGGAACTGAAGTGAACTTTTCAAAATTCAGGTGAAACGCTTGTTAGCTATTTTCTAAATAAAAAAATAATAGTTCGGACTTCTATTGAGATTAATGTAAAATATTGTTGAATAGAACAAAGTGTGAAGAATCGAATGATGTGTGTTTGGATGTCATAACGGGACATAAACATTTGGAAAAAATATTGAAAGTGATGATTCCAAATGACATCACTGGGACTGAAAGGGTTAAAGCAACTGCAATATTGAAATAATAAAAAAGTAAAGGAATAACAAGTAAATTTACTAGTGAAAATAAGGTGGCTTCTTGGCATTGATCCCATGTTCTTTTAAAGCTGCACTTAATTCAGTTAATGTGAGGAGAGCATTTCCCTGTAAAATAATTTTTTTATGTCTCAATAGATACATTTTACTTTTTGGTAAATCTGATTTACTCACATTTATTTTGAAGATTAGCACTAAAATATTTTTTTTAATTTACACTTCTGTGTTTTATCAATAACTAGCTATAGTAGTAATTTATTTAAAAGCTGGTTAAAAAAGGTACGTTAACAAGATAATGCCTAAAAAACTTCAACCAAAAAAAATAAAATTAAATATAAAACAACCATTACAATAATTTACTGATATTAACTAAATTTAAAAATTACATGAAAAAAAACCATTTCTGTCATATTTCACATTATTAGCTTAATAAGACTAAGGTGCATGAAACTAATGTGTCTATCTGCTGACAACAGTAGCTTTGAGTAAGATCTATAGAGAAAATGCTAAAACATTTTTATAAAAAAATTTAAAGGTGGGCCAAGCCTCCCTTATGGCCAAGGATCCCCAGGTTCCCTTACAAACTTAAAATAATCTAAATAACAATATTAGTTGCAAATAAAAGAAAAGTACTTTTACTCAATTCCTTTTGTGAAACTCCTTAGTCATTTAGTACATGGTTATTGCAATGCGTAATCTGATTTATCATGCACACATTGACGTGTGTACAGCATCAAATAAAAAATAATAATCATCGAAAGATAAAATTCATAACAAGGAAATTTTTTAAGGATAGTCACAAATATTGAAAAAAGGGATACACAAAAACTTAAATGGCCTTTAACTATGAGGTATATTAAGAAAGATAAAAAATACAAATGGCATTTAAAATAATATAATGCCATGTTTTTACCCAAGATCCTTGAAAAAAGTACTTTTTGTTTTGTAAGTAGGAATTATATTTCGGAACTCTAATGCGCAAACTATTTGATTACTTCTTGTTCTTATTTATCGTTCATTTTTGTTCCAAGAGGCCTTTATATGTCGAGATTATGCATGTGTTAAAAAGTGCAACAATCTGTTTTCTGCTACAAGACTAGACCAGAACCTATTACTAAAAAAAAAACCCAGATTTCAAAGGCAAACTAATACTCAAACCGAAAGTGGTATTCAAACTTTCAGACTTTAGTACTACTAATCACATGGCCAACAAACAAACTTTTTTTATCGCTAAGTATTTAAGAGATTTAGAAAAATTACACCAAGGTGATGGGTCTTTTAAGCAATAAGTACCCCTTTACCTTTGAACTAGCCTTCATTTTATAGTGTTCCATAGCTTCACTTGCTATGTCTGCAATAAACTTTTCACTGGCAAGGGATATCAGATTCAAGCTGGAAAAAAAATTCTGTTTTGAATTTTGTTTCTCAACATAAAAAAAAAGTTTTTAAAAAAACTTATTTCACAACTACATAATATAAATCAACATAATGCTAATATTTGTTTCACTGAATAGAGCAATTTATATGATGGTGTTATGAAATGGGCTATTTTGTTAGGGCAAGTTTATGGATCAACAGGAATTGACAATGAACACAGACTAATAGTTTAAAAAAAAAAAGGAAAATGCCTTGTACTGGCATATTGGCCATTTGATAAAGCTTTCTTAGAATATGTAATGCAATTTAAATTAAATATTTTGAAATAGGATAGTTAAAACAAACTAAATGCATGTAACACAAAACATGTAGCCTCGCTACAAATAACAAAACATGCAGCTTGGGCTTCAAATAAATGTAAAACATGAAGGGAAGCACTAGACTAGAAAATGCTGACTTTCAATATTACATGACCCAGTCATACACAATCATGACAACTCTTTTTCAGTAATGTGAAATTGCAAAAATTTTCAGCATTAAAAAATATAATTAACTGAAAACTTGATTTAACTTAATTTATTAATGAAATAACATAAATGATCATAAAAAATTAAGAATTTAACAACCAGTTAAATACAGAGGCATATCCAACATAGGGTCCCTTCATAAATCGGCAGCCCTTTCAGAAATCTAAAATTTTTACCTAATATACCAACATACACAATATATAAAATATACAAGGGCTAGACCAATGCATCGGCATTAATCGTTAAAAAAATAAACCATCAGCTTTGGGATCGGCTGCCAATGTTAACTTAGAGAAGACAAAAATCATTTATCAGCCTTGAAACACATCCAAATGCTGATGCTTTTGAAAGGAAATAACAACATTCATTTCTATTGGTCCTCAAATGTGTGCGAGATCGTAACATAATTTTTGTCAAGTCATGTAAACCTGACATCTTAAAATATTTGCCAGTTCTCAGCAAAACCACAGAAACGCCGTATTTTAAAAATGTAGCTTTAGCTCAGGGAAGACCATTTAATCAAACTTCCACACCTTGTTATATAGGCTATTTCATGGCACAGTCACTGCAGTGTCGTTTTTTTTTTCTTCTTAAATATATTTCAGGATAGATCGGTCAATCTATGAACTCGAACTTTTTGTAAATTTGCGGTTAAATAGCAGTACGGCTTTTTTTATAGTTCAGGACGAATCAGTCAACCGAACCCTAGAATACCTTGCATTTTAGTTTGCAACATAATTGCAAATAAATAAGGTATTTTTTATCTATTTCAGGACTGATATCGGTTTAACATGATTTTAAGTTTTTTGTTACGTTAAAAATTGAAAAATGATAGTCCAGTCCACGACATTATAACTTCATGGTCGACTACTTACAACATTGTTTTTTAAAAATGTTGTTTAGTAAAATATAGCATTTAAAAAATTTAATTTAATGTGGATAGTTGTTGTCCATTCTAAGTTTTTTTTTTACAACAATTTCAATTTGATAACCAAAGAAGAAATAAAATAATTAAAGTATAAACCTAAAAATACATACTTTACAGAAAATGAACCATTTCTTAAAAGTAAGGGTATCAAACATAACTATTCCTTACATTTGTGGATCCGAGGTTGAAAGGCCAGCAGTATTTATAAAGTGTTGAACGACAGCACTTGGAATCTGTAAATAAGCATAATATGTATTTGAATGAATTCAATAGACAAATAAATCGAAACTAATACTTACCAAATAAATCTTTTCAGTTTTCAACGACACAACAACTATGCGCTTTTTGTTCCAACAAAGCCCAAACTATTTTTTGCTGAAGCATTAGTGATCTTGACATCCCACATGTTTGCAACATCATAAAATATGGTTTTAGGTTGGGCTAGAGTATAGTGATTTATCTCATTGATAACAAATACAAGTTCAGTTAAATTTATGGCATTTTTGTTAGTTGGGAGAAAATTTAGAAGCCTGAAAAACCATTTTCAAATTTACTGCTGTTTAGGGCTTAGGATATTTTTAAACTTCTGATCACAACACAAGCTTTGAAACACTTACATTGCCTGCTCCTTTAGGTAGTTTTGCTAGATAGCTACTTTTTCTACATCAGAAAACAGTGTGTCACTGTTTTCAATTTCCCTCACTCTAGTAGGTACAGGCTGAGTTCAAAACAATCCCAAGAACAAGTTTGGTTTAGATCACCAACACTTAAGCTGCATCGTAGAAAAGGCGAAGAAAGTGCTTTCGAAATTGGTGTTGTGATTGGAAAGAGTATAAGACATGGGAACCCTATCGTTTTTTTAGGGTTTGGTAAAACGGGAGCAAAGAATGTATACCAGTAAGATTGAATGGTTGGTGGATTGCTAAAAAGAAACGAGTAAATTTCTCCTGAAACAGATATGATATAATGGCCGATTTGGCAACTTGTATTGCCAAGCAACGAAAAAAAGCCAAATGTGGTAAACATTCAACCTTATATTTCATGTAACTTGATAGATATACGATTCTACATTATATTTTAATTAATTCTACATTATACTTCAAAGGTCGCCAATGAACAGACCGGCTATTATATCATAGCTGTACGGTTCTACTATTTATTGTAATTATTATACAACTTACAACTCACAAAGCTATACTTACAGTTGGTGAAGTTGTCTCTAATACTTTAACTAAGTCTTCAATATTGGTGCAACCAGATGAAGTCGATTGCACAGTTGACTTTTGATTAGGAACCAAAGATTGTCTATCCATATTTTCTGATAACTAATAACTATACATGAGAAAACATGAAAATTAGAAATATTCACAAAACTTTGCAGAAAAAAGAACAAACTTTACAGTACAAAAGTATTGTGTTAAGAAATTTTATATATTATTCCTGGTTTTCTTGAGACATCAGTAGAGAGTCCGACATTAGTTAACATAAACCATTACCAAGTAATTCTTATACAAGTAGAAAACTTATTTTTTTTAAAGCTTAGTTTCAGTAGAAAACTACAGGCTCTACAAATAAGGCATAAACAAGATATATAGTTACAACGATAGCTTCATACACAAATAATAGTTTTGATGACTAGAAATGTTAACAAACCGCATAAGAATCACAGAAGAAATACGGAAGAACACGAACAGCATGAAACAGCAAAGTGAAAACAAGAAACAAGACAGGCTTTGGCAACAGTGACTAACAATAAAATGTACTTTCTAGTTTGTATCGCTAAATAGAATATTTTTTTAATAAATCAGCTGATTAGTTAAAACATCTCTAGAACGCTAAATGACTTCTAAAAAATAAATTAATATTCTAATAAATTAATGTCTAGGTCTTTGGTATTTTAAACAAAGCGGATTTTTACAACTGGTCTCCGCATGTGGTGGACACCAGATGAGCTAGCGGATCAACCACCAACCTCAATGTTACAAAATCTGACATGTTCTAATTCAGCTTTGCAATTGTTTTGGACATAAATTTTATGGTGAGACACTCACGAACAATTCACAATCCACTGCTATACTGTCTTTTGTTTAGTTTAATAGAAAGGTAACCCCTGTTTAGGCGCTTGAGCCATTGAATCCATGGAATGTCAAACCCTCCATCCATTAGGGAAAAAAGTGGTTGAGCCGGATTTTTAACCCAAATAATAGCCTGTGGCCGAATCCATGGAATAAAACATCAAACCCTCCTTCAGTGGAGGGTTTGCGAAACCTCAAAATTAACCCTGCAATTCCGGTTCCGCCTGGGCGAAAGTCCCCAAGAGTGAAAAATTGCTGAGAGCAACTTCATTCCATGGATTTGATAGCTCCTGATGTAAACGCGTCTTTTATTCATCTGTCTATTCCGATTTCGATGTCACACCTTTTAAACAAAGAATAATATATATTTTTAAAAAATTAGATGGTTAAAACAGATTTTGAAAGGGTATCCCCTTTCAAAATCTGTTTTAACTATCTGATTTTTTTTTAAAAATATATTATTCTTTGTTTAAAAGGCGTGACATCGAAAACCTGTTTTTGTACTTTTTTGCGCATTTGTCCGTAGGTCCGTCTTTAGTCCGTACGGCGTCCATCCATCTGTCCACTTCATTTTTTTTTATAACCGACCATTTTCAAATTTTTGTTTTGTTTTAATTGAAAGATATGGCATCAGACACCCATATTTTATATTTTTGTAGCATTTTCTGTTTATTCGTTCATCTATCTGCCGTTGTAGGTGTAGGGGATAGTATCCCAGAACGGGATAGGCGGGTAAAACGGGATAGTGAACCTCGGATCTTTACTAGTTGGGCTATCGAGAGAGAGGCTAAAGGGGAGACATGGTACAGCTGGGGAAAAAAAAAACCGCTCCACCCTTCGTTTCTCGGCTGCTATTGGTCAAGGAACTTTATGAAAGGTGTCATTTTTCAGAAAATAGCGTAAGGAATTTAGAACTGGCAACAAAAATTGCATAAGGGGTCATCTAGATATTAAAATGAGTACCAACTTTGAAAATTCCAATGGCAACACCCAAATTTTTTTACATAAAAATGTTCAGCACCTTCAAAATACCCCATGTATAAAAAAGTATTATCTAGTTTGCATTATTTGCTGAGATATTAATGCATTAATTTTGAACTCGTTTAGGGGGAAATCTCTAAAGTGAAAACAGTAATATTTGGGTTGCGTCTTTTCAAAACAACAAACTAACTGGGTTAACATAATCTCGCCAACGGATGCTAGAATTTAACTTACTTCACTAATATTGTGATTTTTTAAATGTTTTAAGTCGCATATACTTAGTTATAATCACATTGACTAACATGATTATTGCATTAATGTTTCACATTTTTTATGCAAATTTTTGTTTCATTAATATTGCTGCAAAAAGTTTGTTAAAAATTTGTCGCCCTTTATCGGTAATATAAACCACGTATTTCAAAACGGAGGGTTACAACCTTAACACTATATTTAAGGAAAGCAAAAGAAGATTATTCAGAATGATTGGGCAATGATTTATAATCAAGGAAAGTGGGCACTGATAATTTTAAATAAGCAATGTGGTAACAATAAAATGTACTGAAAACCGAATTCCAATTATATTTTAGCATATTTAATTTTGATACTAACTTCTTGAAATTGTATTGGAAATAACACATATTTAAAAACATAATAATCGATATAATTTAAAGTTAATTCGACAAACAAAATACATTGCATGCACTTGAAATAAGAAAAGATTTTTAGATTTTTTTCAGGCATCAATAATTTGAATAAACATTTATCAACAAATGCTTTTCAATCACCAAACGATAATGCAAGTTAGGATCGAATTCGCCAAGTAATTTTTTACACGATCCCTAAAATTCGTCTTTTTCAGTTTTTTTTACAATAACTCGGCAAATAATTGTTTTTGAATGAAAAAATTTGGGATTTTGGTTTTACTTGATCTACTTTATCGATTTATGTAAAAAAAAAATTGGGGTTGCTATTCATGTTTTATTTTTTATTATTTAAATTTAAATAAAAAATTATTAAAACTGAAAAATTGATGAAAAAACTTGTGTGATTTGTTTTTGGAAGATTAAGAAGTATATAATGAAAAAAAAAAACTTTCTTTAATTCTTTTTATTTGTGGAGAAATGAATAAAAGTTTATGAAACTTTTTTAACATTATGGGCGTTCAACTTTGAATGCTTATAGCTTAGCAAATAATGCAAAGTAAATAATTCTTTTTTACACATGGGGTATTTTGAAGGTGCTGAACATTTTTATGTAAAAAAAAATTGGGTGTTGCCATTGGAATTTTCAAAGTTGGTACACATTTTAATATGTAGACGACCCCTTATACAATTTTTGTTGCCAGTTCTCAGTTCCTTACGCTATTTCCTGAAAAATGACACCTTTCACAAAGTTCCTTGTCCAATAGCAGCTGAGAAACGTGGGGTGGAGCGTTTTTTTTTCCCCAGCTGTACAAGGCGCGATATATCCGAATGCGCTATGTAGCGAGGGATTACTGTGATATAAAAATTCCTTTATGTAGGTTAAATGGGATAGTATAATACTTTATGAAACCAGCATTTTTCATATTAATTGGTATTAATATTATTAAACAAATGTGATAAAGTTATTTTAGGTAGTTGAAAAGTTACTTTTACACACTGTTAAAAAAAAATCCCTGAATTAACGGAAAAACTACTGGCAGCAAGTTGCCGGGATTTTTCCGTTAATTTCAGAATCTTCCGTTTTGGAATATTTCCGTTATTTTCAGGAACTTCCATTTCGGAATTTTTCCGTTAATTTCAGGGTCTTCCATTTTGGAATTTCTCCGTTAATTTCAGGATCTTCCATTTCGGAATTTCTCCGTTAATTTCAGGATCTTCGATTTCGGAATTTCTCCGTTATTTTCAGGATTTTCCATTTAGCTGTTTCCTGTTAATTTCATGAATTTCTAATTGGCATTTCTCTCTTAAATTCAGAAAACTTACTTAGTATTTTCTAGTTAATTCCAAGACATTTTTGCTTTTTTCTTGTCAATTTTGTTTCTATATACTATTTAAAGATCAATCATTCTAAATATATCCATTTATATATGTTGTTATAAAAAGGCTAAGCTTAGGGTATTTAAACATGCATCATGTTTGTTATATAAAACGTAAGCATATAATGTCTTAATCTATTCAAAACTAATACATTATAATCCTTTGATTACTTTTAACCATATTTGGTATTTTATCTGAATAAAAAGGACATTGTTCACATTTTTGAAATTTAAAAATTACCACTCTTCATATATTTAAAACAATTTTAATAAGGCAGAATTTTTTTTAAAATTTTGATAATTTTTCTGTCACATTTTTTGCAATGTTTATATTTAGTATTGTTCTGTGGCTAAATGGTATCGTACTTTACAGTTAGCATATCCAGGGCAAAATCACGGGTAGGGGATAATGAGTCGGGTGTCTTAGGGGTCGGGTGTCTTAGGCCCTTAACTGAGATACTTTTAAGACAGTAACCTTTGTAGTCAAAAACAATAAATTTTTAATTGTATAATTTGTGCAATACATACATGAATTTGTATATTCGCTGATAGTAAAAAAAAAACAACATTTTTTAGTTTATGGGGACGAGAGTTATTATCCCCCCCATCCTGGATACACCACTGATACAATTTAACAATATGTGAATAACAAAAGAATTACAGAATATAATCATGTTTTATTTTTCTTTCATAATTGAAAAAGACTGTTATGGTATTTCAAATCCTCAACTAATTTAAAAATTTGTGCAGGAACTACAGGTTTAGTTTTCTTCTTTTTCTGAACTTTCGACCCTCTTTGTAGACTTATGATAAACAAGCACCTAAAAAAAATAATATATTAATATATACAAGTCCAATTTTGAATAAATAGATCTAATGTAAAGAAGCAAGTGGTATTCAGGCGTTAATCAGACAAAATCTTCTTAAGCCCCTTCTAAAATTGAACAATTTGTCAATTTTAGGCTTTTTTTCGAGCAAGTCTTCCATAGTATCTGCCCCGTAATAATTTAATATCAGAGTTAAAAACGCTTTTTCTCTTTTTTGTGAAGAGGGGGGATGGGGCAGATAAGGCATGAATCTTAGAGTACCTTTAATTAATTGATTTATCCATATCTTACAATACAGCTTTGAGAATTGGAACACTGAAAACATTTTTTAATAGGAGGCGGGTAGAAACAAGAACAGAAGTGTTCTTGAATAATGCATATCAAAATTAGGTATACAATTTTATAATAGTATTTAGTAATAAAATACAATTTTATAATAGTAATTAGTAATAAAACACAATCTTATAATTGCCGCCCCGGTGGCACACTCGTTAGGATTCTAGCCTTTGAGCTGCTGGGGTCGGGTTCGAATCCCCGTCAGGCATGGATGTTTGTGACTGTCAATAAATGTTGTTATTTGTCTATGTGTTTGTGTCGTCTCTTTCTTTAAGTGTCTCTTGTGGTTGTGTCATTTCTGGGGCTTAGTACAATAGACTTAAAGTCGCAGTGCTTGGCGAACTTGCCCCCCACCAAGAAAGTCATAAGTCATCTTATAATTAGTATTCTAGTAAAAGCTAATAACTATTCCTGTAGTTGTAGACGGTGGGCCGAAAATGAGATAACACTTAGCAGCTATATCTAAATGAACACTAAAATAGCGTTCTGCGGACACTTGCAATTCCTAAATTTTGAATTCGTTAGAAAATATGCATTTAATCGGAAATAGTGTTTTTCTTAGTGCAGATTTTTCAAAACAAAGAGCATTGACAATAGTGTATGTAACATCTAAATCGAATCAAAGCATGTGATCTGCATACATCCGTAATCACAAATTGATTCGTTAAATTAAACAAAAGAGTATTATTTATTAAAGAGAAAGTTTACGCTATGTATGCTTGCATAGTTTTTAAAATAAACCATGCTGTGCTGATAGCGATAGCGCAACCGTGCTTTTCAATCGAGGTTAGATTAGGTTTTGAAATAAAGTTGCACTAGAGCTGCACGAGGGAAATTGCTTTTCAATCGAATTTAAGTGTAATAATTTCAAATCATTTCATTATTTTAATAATGTTTTAATTGTTTATTCATACATTTGACAGCTTTTTTAAAACTTTTAAATTAAATTTACTTAGTTATGCGTGCTGGTAAACAAACGGAATTATTAATTTCAGGAATCATCCCACGGTCAATTATATGACTATAGAGATTACAGAAACAAATAAGAAAGAGACAAGAACTAGATTCTATACATAGAAAAGAAAGATAGAAAATATAATCTTTAAATAAAATCTTATTTTATTAAAAGAAATGAACATACCTGTATATTTATCTTTCTTGCTTCAGATGTGATCAAAACAAACAAACAAAAAATATGGTGGCTGAGTCGGTCGGCTGATGTGTCGAGGCTAAAAGCTGTCGGGTACGAGGTTATATGGAGAAATTACGTTAATACGGGTCTTAAGTGAAATTCTGCACGCAGAAATACGGTGCTTTTCCGTTTTCGCTTATCAAGCGTTTAAGGAAAACGGAAACAAGCTGTTTATTTCAGACAAACCGTCTGTTAGTTGAAGAAACGCAATCTTTCCGTAAATTCCCGAAAATAATCACAGAAATATGCACGTAAAATTCAGGTTTTTTTTAACAGTGCATGACATCTAGCTTTGGAATGTATGTCATTGTCCTAATAACTAATGAAGCTAAGAATATATAAGCTTTCCCGATTTGGGGAAGATAGAATTTTTAATTGGAGGGCTTTCTGAAGTAAGAATGGTAGATGGCACATCAGATAATTATATTTTATACCCTTTGTTCATTTGTTTGTCACTGCCCAGCCAATGCCCGTCTGTCCGTATCAATTGAAAAATATATATATATATATTGGTTGATTTTAATCAATTACACTAATTATTACAATTACTAATTATTTTAACGAAATTTCAATAGCTAATCTGGATATTTTTTTCAGTTTGCAATTAAAAAAATACATTATAACAAAAAGAAATTCGCAGAATTTTTTTTCTTCCAAACTTATTATAAGTGTTTATGCTTATTAAATTCTATTTAAAAATGTTATTTTCGGTCTTATAAATGGTTTATATGAGATGTTTTTTTTAAATAACACTTATTTATTTTTCAATATAATAACAAAATTTAAGTTCTTACACATAAAAGTACGTACTTTAAAAATTGCACAAAACCTGACGCAATTATTTAGCCTCCCTACCAGCCTCTCTACATGAAATACTTTCGATACAATGCTATCCTATTTAACTGCTAACTATCTACACTGCTATCCTATTTAAAAGTTATGTTATAACATTTAAATAGGATAGAAGTGCGTAGGAGATCCCATGCCTTCTGTGATCCCTAGATTTTGTATTTAACATCTTACCAACTGGGCCATCTAGCAACAGGCATTAACGCAATATTTACTTGGAGATATATAGTTTATTTGCTCTTCGGAAAAGCAAAATATAAACCCCATTTGCGGTTTCTGCAGTTATATATTTGCGTTTTTCATCTCAATTAAGAATAAAAGTAAACACAACTACCTGTTTGCACTAATGGATAAGCAAATATAAATTTACAAGTAACAGCGGACGTTTCTATGACTCCCCAACATAATATAAAACAAAAATTATTCATTATTTTTAAGACAGAACTTCATGTTTGCAAAGTATATTTTCCCCCAAATAATCCTTAATTAACAGAGAAAAAAATTGTAGAAACTAAAATAATTTATATTAAATTAGGTTTAAATGTTACATCAGTGTGTAAAATTTTCAAAATGGCGACTAAGTTTAAGTTTTCAGTGTGCATATTTATTTTTGTTTTGATGGTAAGAAACTAATTATAATTTATATTTGTACTACATGTAAACTGAATACTGTTGATATAATGGATGAAATATTGAATTTTAAACCTGTATTTTTGTTATTTAAAAAACTTTCCTTGTGTTAAGTACATTAAATTTTTAATTATAATTCTTAATGTTTTCTTTCCGAATTGTAAATGCTTAAGCTGAAATAAAATTAAAAAAAAATAATTAAATGATTTTATTAAGAGTAATTTTATAAAAAAAATTATATAAAAATGCTTTTTTTCTAAAATAATTTATAACAGACTTAATTTAAATATTAAATTGATCGGTTTCAAAAATTTTTAAAACATATATGAAGTTATTTACTATTCACTTAATTGCCTTAATTCAAGTGTTATTTAGTATTTTTATTTTCAAAAATACTTATCTTCTTTCTAACAGAAAGAATTGGTAATTTTTAGTTTATCAACTATTCTGTACTTAAATTATATATTTTTTTTATATCAAGCTGTCTTATGTGGAGAATCAAAGTAAGTATAATCATTTGTTTATTATCAAAAGTAAATTTATCGAAGAACAAATAAAAACAATCGCTTTATTAAAACAAAACAAACATTACAGAATAATTTTTGTTCATTACAAGGGTTTAAAAAAAAAAAACCGTATATGTGACTAAATAGTCATAATTATAATTAATAAGACACATTATAAGTAAATATAAATACCAGAAATTAAATAATTTAAATACATAAATATATACAAAAGGAAAAAAATAAAAATGTTGCAATGCGAATGCTATATAATCAAAACAAATGCCTAAAATTTTGGTCAGCGAGGAATCATATATAAAAAACATTTCGCTTCTATAAATTAAACACGAAGTTCCAAAAGAACTAAAATAGCCTGATTTCCTGTTACTTAAATACTGACTGAAATTCTTATCGGGAAACAAGTAGGTTCGTAACAGTAAGTGTCATTTACAACCGTTTCTACATAAAATTTATACACATTAGAATAAATTCCACTAAACACAGCATCCAACAATAATTTAAACTTCTTTTTAAAAAAATTGGAAACATCACCTTCTACTTCTAGTGAACAGTGTTCGTTGAATAGAAATGAGTTAGTAGATATCAATTCATTTTTACATTCTCCCTTGTTCTTTACATTCTCCCTTGTTCTTTACATTCTCCCTTTGTTATAGAGTGTGTAAAATTGAACCATGATTCCGAAGAATTTCGCATCTCTGCCGGGGCATACGAGGTTGAAGATAGCATGGAAGCCGATGACTGCCAAGCGCTATGTAAAGAGGGCAACTACTCTTACGCGGCCATCATGGCACGCAAGTTCTGTCTTTGCAGTGATACCAACTATGGTAAGTAGGGGCCCGGGCGACCAAATGGTTTGGATCATTACGCCAGCAGTCTGCGCGCTGTAACGGGTGCGGGTTAGATTCCCGGTGAATGCTCCTTCACATCTTCGCAAAACCATGACGTCAGATAGGCATAAGCAAATGGCAAAAATCGTAGCGCCATCTAGGTTTTTAAAGGACAAACAAAATCCAGTTAACCCAAGTTAAACCCAAACTAATGAATATGTTTCCTCAGACGGTGGTGGCAGCAGGGGGGGTTATGAAGACTCAGCTCTCCGGTCAGGCAAGGCAAAACTAGCCGTCGGGATAAAACGAACTTATGATGCAGATGCAGGAAAAACATAACCCTTTTAAGTTATCCACTTACGTACGAGATAAATTTTTTGAAAACCATTTTATTAAGCATATAAATATAATTTTAACACGTATCTGGATAATATACAGAAAAAATTCGACAATACAAACTCCTCTTTAATTCATTTTCAGCTATTAAGTTGTTAAATTAGGGAGTAAAACTCTTTTAAGCAAAATAATAATTCATAAAAACTACTTAAGACAACCAAATTTCCTTTTACTAACGTTACATTGCTAATGCTGTTAAAGGCAATGAATTAAATATACGGGATATATTGAGAAGGGGAAAATTAGTGTTCGAGACACAATACTAGAGGTTTTCGTTAAAAAAATGCATTTTTCAGAAAAAAATTGTTGCTTTGAAAAACCAGCTATAAAAAATTAAATTACTTATAAAACCCTATAATTCTAGTTCAGTGCCTATAAAAGAGTTCTATTAATATGCTGGAAACAAAATTTGTGAAGTTGTCTATAAAACTTGTGAAATCATGTTTTATGTGAAAGTT
The DNA here is from genome assembly GCA_023701765.1 of Hylyphantes graminicola. NCBI lineage: Eukaryota > Metazoa > Arthropoda > Arachnida > Araneae > Linyphiidae > Hylyphantes > Hylyphantes graminicola. Next base: position 39,764,577 of record CM043118.1, on the reverse strand, counting down.
TTTTAAAGAAAAATTTGAATTTCTCATTAAACTCGTTTAAACTAAAGATTACGCTTTTTATAAAGAACTATACAAAGACTATAGACTATTAGCAAAATGTTCACTTCGTTTCAATCGTAGTTCGTACAAACATCCATTTGACTTTGAGCGCATAAGCTTACCACTAAGAGATGGTGAAATGTAACTTCTCCGTAACTCTGACCCGTCATCAACCCCATACAGTGGGGCAGAAACCCCCAAGATAGACAAAAAAAAAATTAAATAAATAAAAAATATCAGGAAATGTCCAGCTACTTGGGGACAAGTCACTCCCCCGACACATGCATGGCTTCTGGGAATTTGTTGCAGAGGTGCATAGTGGAGCAAAAGAGGAGATTCAGTACCACTGCGAATTTTCTTGACGGGTATTTTTAACTTAAATTAATTTTATTGTATTTTAGGAAATATGAATTTTGATATAAATATTTATTTAATTAAAAGAATTACTTAAATCGTTTATTGACAATTTTTAGTGTTAAGATTAAACTAGTAGGTTTGTAACAGAATCTATCCCTTAAACCGCTTTCACACAACATTCGTGCAGCTTCTAATTTAAAGTTTTTAGTGCCAAAAATAACTATTTTCCTTAACCGTGTTTCGCAGATTTAATTGTTTCAAATTGTCACAATTTCAGAAGTATAGTTGTTTCAATTTGTGAATGCCCTCTTATAAAACGAGTAAAAAATATAAAATATCTTGTCGATCAAATATTTAAATGGAAATTACGTGTAAAAAAGGTAAATTATAAGCTACATTTTGGTATTTATGCATTTTATTATTTAAAAAATAGTCTCAGTAAAATATTTTAAAAACAATTATACTTTGCGTTTATTCAATCAATAATACAATACGGCATAACCTCATGGAGAGGTGACTACATAAATAATATCAGACCTTAAATAAATACTCAATCCAGATTGATTCGAATGTTAAATTGCGATCCAGAAAATTTTGATAACCCTATTTTCACTATAAGACAACTATACGTATACATATACAATAGTCTTCTATATTTATATAAAAACAGATCATTCTGCACAATTAACGACTCTTTAAACTACAATTTAAGAAATACAACTACTATTTACAATATACCTAAAGCAAATAAAGAAATCTTCCACATAATCTAGACATAAATAGTAACATTTTATATTTTTTTCACCAACTTCAAGCTTGATATATATCCAGTTAAAAAAAAACTTAACTTTTTGCCTCATTGAAAATTTTTAGATTATTAAGTTTCATTTTAATTGTTACAAGGCCATCAATTTAATGTTATTCCCTCCTTTTTTAAAGAAATTTTCTTTGTATCTTCATATTGTGCATATAATTATTTTATATTATTATTGTACTAACGAATCTACTGAAATATATGTATTTTTCATGATCAGTTAATATTTTTTCATAAAGACCATGAAAATATTTTCGTTGTAAAAAAATATAAAATTTGTTTTAAATCAAAGTTTCGTGTACCTTTTTTGCTTGAAAATTATCTGGCTTTTCAATCATTTAATAATTTATTTAGCTGTAGGAAATAAAATGTATTACACTATGCGGGCACAATGCTACCAAATTTAATGAATCTTTTATAACTTCATTTTTTTAGTACAATTTCCATTTTCTTATTTTTAAAAAAGAAATTAAATAACTAAAATAAATTATTTTTTGTACATGCAAACTGTTTTATTCATTTTATTCCAAATAAATGGAATAATTAAACAAAATATCGATTTCAAAGAAAAATTTGTAAAATGCTTCAAATTACTTTTAATGTACTTGTAAGTAGAATCCTTCATTACATTATATTTTTATATATATTTTCTAAATATGTAATACAATAATTATTGATTGAAAACAAATTCCAGTATTTTATATAATACTTAGTTTAGAAATATTCTACTTAAAAATATTTGCACAGTTAAATTTTTTCTTAAATTAACCAATACTGGAGAGTAGGTGTAAATAAAGGGATATATATTTCATTTAAATCGAACATTTTCAAATCGGTCTCTGCTTAAGTATTGATAAGATAGATGGCGCCACAATTTTTGTTATTCGCTTAGGCTTCTCTGACGTCATGGTTTTGCGAAGATGTGAAGGAGCATTGACCTAGATTCCCGCCTTCGCCCTGGGTGTACTTTCCTTTATCTGTGACAGTAAAAAAAAATGTCTGTCTTAATTGACGAAGGCTTATATAGGCGGGTCTCTAATCAAGCATTCAAGCTGAAATATATGTGTACCTACCCCCCATGGTAAGTAATCCAAGTAGATCAACATAGCATGATACCACCCACAGACAAGAATCTAAACAGACAGCGCATTTACGTAGGTGAATGAGGCGAAAAGTCTCCACCCCCCTGACGTAGTAACAAATTAATCTGGTAGGGGCGCTACAAGTGTAGTCGTTTCTTGGCTGCCTATTTTTAGCTCTTTAGGAGCTTTAACGTAGCTAATAACGCTTCGTAATTTGAAAACCTGGTCATACTGTTTTTGCCTGGTTTGAAACATTTTTAACTGCTTATTTTTAACTCCCAAAAGCGGATTTTAGCACAGCTATAAATGTCTCGTAGCTCGTGTAATTTTCGCTTTTCTTAGTGGACTGCGGCACTTGACCAGGGTTCTAAATTACGAGGCGTCATTGACTGTGTTAAAGCTTCAAAAGAAGGCTAGAAATAGGCAGCCAGAAACCATTCCGTGAATGGGCTTGTTGTTTACGTGGGATCTGGCAACAGCTCCGCGGTCTAGTTTGCACTTTTCTCGAAGCACTTTTTTTTTTTTTCCGAAATTGAGTTTTCTAAGAATAATTTAATTTAGTTGTTATATTTTAAAATTACAACTTCTTGCTGTGCTGTTGGTTGTTTAATAATTTAACAATGATAACTTGCATCAAAAGAAGTTAGAATAATTGGTTTATATAACAACTATAATATTCTTAGATAATTCTATTTGGAATACCAAAGCAAATAGAATGCAAAAGTAATTCGAGAAAAATGAAAACAAGACTGTGGAGCTGTTGCTAGTTCCCACGTGAAACAAGCCTTGTTATTTAATTTAAAAAGTGAATATATTATTTATATATTTACTGAAATATATGATAACTACTGTTATAATATTTTATATATGATAAAGAAAAATTATAAAATTTAAGTAAATATGCAAACAGAAATTACCACAAAACAATGAAAAAGAATTTTAAACCTTTAATTTACAATTCCAAATTTTACATCTTTAAAAGGGTTTTTTGTATTGAAAATTATAAATATCAATTTCAGGCATGCATATATATATATATATATATATATATATATATATATATATATATATATATATATATATATATATCTATATATATATATATATATATAATATATATATATATATATATATATATATATATATATATAATGTATATATTTCATTTCATATATATAATATATATATAATGCCACGTATTAATCATTTCAATTTAACTTTTCAAAATATTATTAGAATATGTTTTTCAGCAGAAAGGAATTAGCAATAATGAGACCGCATCTCAAAATAATAAGTATGTAGATAAATTTGCAATTAATTATCAAGTTTTAAAGTTAATAAAGCATTTACAAGTTTTGAATTCGGTGTTTACAAGTTTTGAAATCTTAAATATAGTAGTTTTTCCTTCAATGGCTTTTCCTTGTTACAAAAACATTAATATTTCCTTTGCTTATTATTCTATAACACAGCCAATTATAGTTTGTATAATATCAGAACATACAAGAAGCTAGAAATAATGTTATTACAAATAAAGTGTCTGATTATAAAATGTTTTTTTTTTTCTCAAATAAATTAGAGTTCGCTTCTAGAGCAAGTAAAAATAACTCAATTTCTCTAAATAATCCAATGATTTAGGGGGGGGGGGGGGGAATCTGAATAATTTACAGTCTACAAGTTCTTTACGGAAAAAGGCATAATTTCTGATAAATGTATCAAAACATTGTTTAATCATTAGTAAATGTATTGCGGCACTTTTGTAATCACAAACTTATACAATGAAGGAAAACAAATGCAAAATATTTATTTTTTAAAATAAAGTGAGATATATTTTAAAAAATAATAACCAAATAAAAAAAATAACTACCCATCCAAAAAACAGTCAACTAAAAAACATGTTAACAACATCTCAATTCTAGAATAACATCATAAAACCAAAATATCTTTTAAGTATTTTTATATTCAGCTTAGTAATATAAAGCAAAATTGTATTCGTAGGTACCTACACTGTATGCTAAATTTTTTACTCAGAGTAGTAATATATTTAAAAATAAACATATATAGGGAGAGTCATGCAAGTAATTTTGTACAATTCAGGGAATAATTGGCGAAGTAGGTGCACTTGAGTAGGTGTTCCAACAAATCAGGTGTTAATTGGCCCTTTGGAGATGGAGGTTATGGAATGAGTTTTCACACAAATAAGCTCAACTATTTCTTCATCCTATGAAGAAAAAGCTTTTTTAAACACAACACATCAAAATTGTGAATAAAAATCCACAAAATTTTTAAAATGTTCTAAAGCGAAGCAATTAATTTACAATATGTATTGTTAGACCTTAAATTTTAATAGCCAATATATCAGGAGGAGGAATATTTCATATTTAGTGAAATGAAATAGTAAGTTTTGAATCAAAAAGTGCTTATTATATGGAAATATCAGCTCTAACTATACAGCTAAACAAGATAAAAAAAAAATTAAAGAATAATTAGGTACTAAAAACAGGTAACATTTGACATAAATTAAAAAGTAAACAATTTAATGAAATGTATCTAATGATTTTTATCTAATGATTTTTGGAAACTGTAAAATTATCCTGCCTAAAAAATTTATTATTTTGGGAGTAAAAATTCCTACAAATCTGGTGGTAACTGGTTCATTCCTATATATTTAGAAGGGATCATTAGGGAGCACCTGAGTAGGCACCCAACACAACCATATTGCATCTATCATATTTAATGTGCACTCCCTCTACACCGTTACATTCAATGAACATTTTAAGCTGCACGGGCCGTTTATAGGTCATCAGTTGGGTTATTTGTTTAAAACATAGTTTTAAAAACTAACAACAATAATATTTTAACTCTACATATATCTTAACTTATTTAATAAAGTTACACGAAAAAAAGTGCAACTCATTTAATAGTTAATAACGTTTAATTATTTTAAATACAAAAATAATTACCGACGACTAAAAAAAAACAGATGCTTTAGGTATGTTAAGCTACACATATCAATAATTTTCAATACAAAAATGACCAATCCTTCTTAAGTGATCGAGCATTTAGCTCTGATGAAAGAAAACTTTCAAGAATATTTGAATAAATAAAATATTTAACACACTTACCTATCAATATCCTTGGGAACATAAAAGAATTTCATTAAATAAATAAAAAATATGTGTTTTGACGAGAAAAGAACGCAACAAAAATATTTTTCTCCATGCCTCTCTCGAGTCGCAATTTTCTTCTTCTCCGCAATCCATTTCAAAAGTAGCGCGCAAGCGCGCATTCATTTATCCAAGTTTGAGCATAATTAGTACAAGTTGCGCGCGCACCTTGGAGTCGCGCGCAGTTTTAACCAGTGACGTCATCATTAGTTCGAAATTAATCCGCTGGATGGCTGGTGACGTCACTCTCTCAAAAAAAATTCCGATTGGACTGTCTGTTTACGATTATTGTCTGTGATACCACCGTTAACCTTGATATCGTAATGTCATATTGATATCATATGGACATCAGAAGGATATCTTATGATATTTTGTGCAACTAGGGAACTCTTGAGTGGAGGCGTAAAATCATACTTATCATTATTTAGTATTTGTAGGCTTTTATCTGTCGATTTTTTCTTTACTTCTTCATGGATACAATTCTTTTTTAATTAGATACAAGTCTTAGCGTTTATTTTTATTCACCATTTTGAATGACTTTTAGCATCAGTAAAACATCAATAATTTTTCAATGTTTAAAACTTTTTTTTTACAATAAATATATACGATTTGGGTAACTTGGATGCTATTTTTGTATCAAATTCTAACTTCCCTCTCCAGACTATCCTGAACTGGAGGACGAAAGGTGCTGTAGCGAAACATCACCTAAGGATTGTGGAGATGATCCCGATATGATCCTTGGCATGCAAGTGGAGGAAAATCCGGACATTGAATTACAGCTGACCACTCAACTCATAGACCAGGGCATTGGCGATATGAGGAAAAGTTAGTATGAGATGTTGTGGTTAAACTTCTTCACTCAATTTATAGACCAGGGCGTTGGCGATATGAGGAAAAGTTAGTATGGGATGGTATAATTAAACTTCTTCACTCAACTCATAGAGCAGGGCGTTGGCGATATGAGGAAAAGTTAGTATAAATATATTATAGTTAAACTTCTTCACTCAACTCATAGACCAGGGCGTTGGCGATACGAGGAAAAGTTAGTATGAGATGTTATAGTTAAACTTCTTCACTCAACTCATAGACCAGGGCGTTGGCGATATAAGGAAAAGTTAGTATGAAATGTTATAGTTAAACCTCTAAACCTATTTCTCACTGTTTTCTCAGCTAACAATATAACTTTCATAAAAATTGGGTTAATAGTTTGATGAATGGGTGGGGCATAACATCAATCCAGAACTATGTTTTTCCAATGGGCATGTATCCCTTGGGAATGAATACGGCATGAATCCGGGAATGAATGTAGGAATGATCTATGGCACATTAAACAAGCCAATAAAATCATTATAATTTTTGTTCTTTAGAAGTTGGTTTAATAGTCAGGTAAGAGAATGGTTTTTGTCAATGACGGTTGTTTATAAATATAGCTTCAACAGTCACTCTAAGCAACTGACTTTTCAATGCAGTTAGTTTTACTGAATAACAATAAAGTATGAAACAAAATTTATAATACCTACATTGTAAAAAGTTTTCAGAATACTTGATTTAACTGAAAAGATTCTGAGAATACAAGAGATCGTCTATAAATAGCATGTATCCGATCAGTTGGAAAACGTTTATGTATTATATTTGAAATGCTGCAAACGTTTCCAAGTGAAACATATAAATATTTCCAAAATACTTAGAAATGTTTTTGAGAATTACATAAAACAGTAACTTCCCGTATATTACATAAACGTTCCTGGATGTTTTTTTTTATAGTGTAACACAATAAGAACAATTCGATTTCTTTCAGCTGTGGTTAAATACATGGTTTCCATGAAACTAAACGTAGAAGCAGAACTCCATCTTCTATATGATAACGAAGCCATTAAAGATCCTGACATGATTATTGGTCCGGAAATAGAAGTAGCATTTCAGTTCACGAATGCAGCCTTACCTGGTCGACATGTAGCAAAAGCACTGGCAGTTGATATCGCTACGGTAATGATTGAAAGCTGTAAAATACGCTACTCAAAACAATTAGAGGAGCACTATGCATGCATACTTTTGTTAACCTTTCAGTCACAACATTTTATTTTTTTATTCAAAAATCTAAAATTTGTGAAAGATATTCATCTTGCATCCAGAGTGAAATGGTAAAAAACAGGCGGTGGGAGGGGGGATCTGGATTTTTTAAAACTAAAATTATTTTAAGGAAAAGAATTCGAATCGTAACTTTTGAATATAACATTACATTTTCAAAGGTATTTTATTTGTTAAAGTTAGTTAACATTTTTTTTTACATCTGAAAATGAAAATATGAAACATTTAGAGTCAATTTATTTAATAAAATTGTTTTAGAGTGAATTTTAATTTTCCATGTTTTTCATAATTTCATAGAATTAAAACAAACATTATTTAATTCTACAAAAGACGCGATTCGGTCATCTAACTATCCAAAAAGAAAAGGATCTTCGTAGAAAAATGCATGGAGAGTTTGATAAAACTTATTTAAAATAAGTGTGACCTTAACTTGGAAAAAAAATCGCAAGCTGATGATTCCAAATGTAATCTTTGGGGATGAAAGGGTCTAAACCATGAGCTCCTCTAATTTTTTTGAGCAGTGTATATAACATAAAATTTTCATAAGCATAGGTCTTTAATAAACATTTGTCGATTGCATTATATCAAAATCATTTATATTATATGAATAAATATTTCTCTATTTTATAGCTGGCTAAATTGTTTTTAAATGGTAATTCTGATGGCAATATTGTAACTTGAAAAAACAGATGTTTATTTGCATTACATAAAGCATCTTAATTAAATTCCCATTTTCTCATAAACTTTATCTTCCAACCACCATTTGGAGAGCTGATTTTCCACTTTTGCGGCTCATCATAGTTAATATTTTACTAAAAAATTTATCAATTCACACTTCAAATAGTGGTGGAAGCTATTAAAGTTCCATGATTCCGGTGCAATCTTGCACCAAACTTTTACTTAACAGTGTATGCTAAGCAAACAAAATCATATGATTGAATTACGTGATTCAATTGCCGGTCCACTGGCACAATGATTAGTGTACTAGCCTTTGGAGCTGCTGGACTCGGGTTCGAATCCCGGTAAAGGCATGGATGTTTGTGTTGGTCAATAAATGTTGTTATTTGTCTATGTGTTTGTGGCGTCCCTCTTTGTGTGTCTCTTGTGACTGTCTCTTCTGGCGAGCGGGGTAATGGGCTATATAGCCCACGCCCTTCCTTTCTAGAGGGCACAATCACTGTCATTTGACGTGATTCAATTTTAACCTAAATATAAAAAAAAATAAAGTAAAGTAAAATAAGTCGACTAGGAAACTTACATAAAATCAAGTCTAAGAAAAAAAAATTTATTCAGCTGCTAGACATTGGTAAATGATAAATTGGTCGTCAGGTAGAGAGGGACGGAATGAACTACAAAAATGGAGAAGAATGTCGAACTTCCCTCCACCGACCAATCAGAGACAAGATTTTTCGTGGTAAAAGGTGTAAGTACAATATGATCCAGCAAAATTTCTGTGGGAACGACTGATTTAGGCGGCTGTTTTGGCGTAGTTGGGATGTTAAAGTACTAAGTGATGTATTAAGGATAGGTGAAAAGGTAATTTAAGTTATTAAGTTTAATTGGCGTTAAGATTTTGAGGGGATAAGTTATTAATATGTCATATTTTTTTTTCTTTAACTATAATTTTCATGTCACCCAGGGCATGGTTAGCTCCTTTGACGAACAAGAATTCTTCATTCCTGACAGCGAAGTAAGTTTGGACTTGGAATGCCCTAATAAGGTAGAGACTGGCGACATGGCATTCTGCAATGTTACCGTTTACCGAGGAACAGACTTGGAGATCGAAGTGCAGTTTGCCGATGCGGATCCACTGATCTTCGAAGCTTCAGGTAGACACGCGTTTTGCAGCAATCTCCTGAATATAATTTAAATACTTAATGATACTTTTTATACTTAGTACTATTTAAGCAGTCCCCTAATTTTTTTAATAAATTAATTAAAATGAAACGAATATATTATACCATTTAATTGCTCAAAATAATTTTTTTAAAACCAGGACTCTTAAATTGAAAAGCCTGGTAAGTTAAAGAAAAAAAGTACAAAATGTAATAGCTGACGCTAGTCAGATTAAGTAAAGCTTTTTGACGGTAGTTACTTTTTTTTAAAAGTAATTTTACTCTCAAAAGTGGTAGTGATGTAAATGATTTTCTTTGGGCGATTAATTATGTTTGAGATATGTTTTGGGTGTCTACTTTTTGATAGAATTTATAATTTTGACATTGGCATTTTGACGAAACCAAAGTCGAAAAAACAATACATGCAAGTTACAAATAATAAAAATGTTAAGAATAGTAAAGAGTTTAAAAATATTTAAACAGAGGGACAAAAAAAAAAAGCATAAATAGTGTGTTAGAAAAATAGATATCCTCACTGTCTGTCTCTCTCTCTCTCTCTGAGTATCGTAAATTTTAATAATTCTAATGAAGTTGTAAACTGAACAAACTCTCTTCTTTATTTTAATGCATAATGGCAATAATTGCATCGACAGTTAAAGAGTTAAACGAGTTTGAAAGAGACGAGTTGAAACGAGAGTTGAGAAAGTTAAACTAGTTAATTTTTGCCTATGTTTTTTAATTTTGCAGATGCTGCAGTGCATCCAGTCGGACTGTCCATTCCGCAAGTTCCACCACCAAATGAGATATCCAGTCTACCTCCAGAAGTTGTTCACCTGTCGACTGGGGATTTGCCATTCTCCATTTTGGTTGGCCTGGAATTTCAAGCCAGTACACCGGGAAAGTTCGAAGTGCAGGTAGCTTCAATCAAAATTTTCTTTTTAGGAAAAGTTTCAAGGTTTTTTTTTTTAAATTAACTTGTGTCGAACAAACAAATGCAATTAAAAAAAATTTATAGAATTTACCGTCTGAGTGATAAGCAAATTGGCTAAATGAGTGAAAACTGGTTTTCTCTTTCTGAAAATAAAATTTACATTTTTAATTGTTTAATTTCTCTAAATTTTTAAAAGTTATATTTGTGTAGGGTAGCATACAATTACAAATGATTCCTTCATACTTCAAAATTTAAAATTTTATAAAATTTCAAAAACTTTATGCATGTTGCTCCAAAACCTGATTGTCAAATAACGGGTTTATTCGTCTGCATCCCTCAGAGGACATAGTGCTAGAGCTTCGCATTGCCATGCAACAGGTCTGAGGATCGAGCCCCGGATTGGGCGAGATTACTCATCTCCATTCATAACTTAAGTGGGTCGAAAAATGAGTACCAAGCATGCTTGTAAACATAACACTGGGGGGCTCCACGTGAGTTTGACTACCTAACCGAGTCATATGCTTAGCACCCCAGAGCCCTTGGTCACGTAAGCTAAAAAGGGCGCTACAGTCTTTGGTCCACTTACGAACTGTTGCGCCGAGGAGTTCAGTTTATCCTTCAAAAGATTAAAACCTACTGTGTCCGTTTAAAAAATGCCCAAATGTATTAATTAATTAATTTTAAGCGGCATTTCACCTGTTAACCTTAGTTTTCTAGTCATTTGTCAATTCAAAACCTTAAATACCTATTTCTTATGACACAGATATTAACACCAAAATGTCAAGAAGATTCAAGTTTCTGCGGAAGTTGCCGGAGTTCCTGTCCCGAAAGAGGCATGCTTGCATGTGAGGAAGACACAGAATCTTTGTGTTCTTTGAAAAAGTCATGCGCTGTTGTAGATGATCCCCCATCGTGCACTAAGAAGTCAAAATATGAAACATCAAAACTTGAAGTTGTTAAGTCCATTGAGGTCACAGTTGAACCGCCTGCAGGATACATTTTTCATAAATTACCAAAAGATGATCAAGTACAGGTAGAGTGTATTTCGATTTTATTTTAACTAAATCATGTAATAGTGGATAATTTTCCATGAACTGTAACCTTTTTCATTTTTAACGTTTATTTTGAATTTTTTTTAAGAAAATAAATAAAAAGCCAAAAAACTTAAAAATCCTCATTAAGTATATTGCTCTTTGTAGGGGAGAGAAGGGGAATGGCGCCACCTTAAGGGAAATTGAATTTTCATGCAGAATTGTGTTGCAATTAATGTAAATTGTAATGATTATAGCATACTACAGTTCATAACCTATCTTGTAGTGATTTTTTAAAATTTAAATTTTTAATAGAAACTGAATATAATTGTATTTTTCCAAAGCTCGCACAGTGGCGGGATTACCCCGGTATCTGGGGTTATGCCGCCACACCACTGGGGTTATGCCGCCACATCAATAAACAAAGCAAATAATCTATAAATAATGGAAAAATACATAATAAAGCAATACATATAGAACTAAAATAGTTTCAATTAACTTTGGAATGGTAAATTGTACAGGGTACAGCTCTTTTATTAACTTTCTGTGTGCAACTAACTATGCAGGTTTTTTTTTTAAAGCTTCGTTGGTCTATTTGAACAGTTCAGTTATTCTTTTTCGGATACGTGGCATCTCTAACGAAAACTAATAGGTTGTAGGGCCAATATATTAAACTTCTATTTTACGGATTATGCCACCGTCCTTTTGCATGTGGCGGCATTACTCCAGTAAGACAAAATGGCATAGACGGTTGTTTAAAGAAAGGTAGTTAGCCTAGCGTCCAAACTAACGACGCGATAAAATAGCCAAATAATTACTCTTTTAAATGATATATAACTGATTTATCTAACTTAGAGATAACAGTCACTTATCGCTTAATTTCAGAAGGCTCAAGATTAGATGAAAATCACTAAAAACCGTATTTTTTAAATAACTTTACACCAACTCACCGCACGGCCATTAGAGTCTATTCTACAAATAACTTTGTTTCCTGCTACAGGTCAGCGCTCACAGCCCCCCTCCCACACACACCGCTGGCGAGATACAAGGGGTGGCGGCATTACCCGAGGTGGCGGCATTCCCCTGCTCTCCCCTAAATGATTTCAATTTTTGAAATTAGAGCTCCTACAGTACTTTTGAGTTTTTGTTATCCGAATAGAAAAAAAAACAAAGGGTTTGCTTAGTTATGTATAATTATGAATATATTTTTTAAGCAAGCATTTTTATTGAGTTTTATAATTTGAATTTCTATAGTTTTCAGTATAAAGTGTAATCCACTGGAAATTTTAACTAATATTCAAGTAAGGTATTCCAGAGTTGATAACATAGATACGTCAACTACAATTCATGTTCCCTTCGTCCTTACATGTTCCCTTCGTACAAAAGATGAGGGAGAGATGCAAGCAAATAGATGAGAGAGATTTTATATATAAGTCAATCTAATCACTTCAACATTAACTAACTGATTCCTAAGACATAAAAATTCGCCAAACAGGGCCTTTGGCTAGTTCTAATTCAAACTCTTATAAGCAAAAGTTAATAATTTTCTTTAATCTTCTTTTGCAGATTTGATAATTAACCTTTATCGTTTGCTAATTTTTTTGAACTTAGAAGAATAGTGATGGATTTTTAATAAATATCTTTTTGCAGTCACAAGTTTACATTTCGAAAAATAAATTAGTAAAATTGTTGCTTTAAAAATAAAAGCGAAAATTTGCATATGTTTTATGAAAATTTAGAATATTTTATGCATATTTCTGCACGATTATAAAACCTTCCACTTTTTACGTTGTAAACGTAGTGTGGAAGGTAAAAAACAATAAGAGAAGCATAGATATTATGAACACCTTTCCCATTTACGCGAAAACTCTTATTTAACTTTATGAGCAGTGTTAGAAATTGGATGGAAAAATTTAGTAGCAATCTGTGCCACTATCTTAAAAAACTAGAAGCAAATGTACGTTATTTGGGAGCGTTTTTGAGAAAAATATTTATTGAAACATTTAATTTTATAATTCAACCACAAACTCTGGAACTTTTGCAGTGATTCTGTATCAGATGTCCGTATATAGTAGTGCATAAATGGTCCTCTGTTTTAAGATAGCTGCAATTGCACTCGTACAGAATCACCCAAGTATCGCAATTTCTTAGCTGCCGGAGTTCCAAAATTTGAGTAATATACAATAATCAAATTTTTTTTTTCTTCAAAAACTAGCCGTATTAACTGCGATTAAATTTATTTCGGAGTCGCAAAATTGTAGAATTTGGTCTCATTTTGCGACTAGTAATCATTAATTTTGAACCCTGTAATCATAGCGACGACTAGTAATCCGTTAGTTTCGAACTTTGTAATCATGAAATACCGATAGAACAATTACAGACATGCTCATTATTTTTCAGCTCGAACCTGGATTTGTGATTGCTTTGAAAAGCATCACAACACCGGTTGTTATGTTTGTCGGCATATCGGATGACGAAAAAGACTCTGGCTATGAAGATACTGATGCTGAAGGGAAGACTTTAGGGTTGAGACATCTCATCAGGCCAGTCGTTGTAGAAACTTACAATCTATCATTTTCCCATAATTTTACAAAGGTAAGAAATACGATGTTCGTTTCACCATTCAAACAATATTTTCAACTTCACGCATGATACATGAGAGAATTCACAAAGTAAATAATATGCACTATCCCCTTTGGCCCGTCCGTGGCCGAGTGGCTAAGGCATCCGCCTAAGGATTCAGCTTTCTCAGGACTGCAGGGGTTCGAATCCCACCTACTGCCAGTCATTCTATAAATCGGGTATCTGTACTGGGAAAGAGTAGAAAATCCAACTCGTGACGGATGGGCCCGAGTACACTAGGACAGACGTTCTCGTTAAATCTGTGTAGTCCAAAGTCCCGACGGCGTCAGCGTACGATGTCGTTCGAAGTTCCGTGGGTGCCCGCTCCGGTGTCGACCTCGTCACTTGACCAGGGTTCTAAATTACGAGGCGTTATTGGCTGTGTTAAAGCTCCTAATGGAGAATAGAAATAGGCAGCCGGAAACGATTGCACTACACTACACTATCCCCTTCCCACAACACCCCTTTTTGGGATATCATGTTCAACATCTTCTCGCCGTCAACTGTTAGTTTGTGTTGTATGTCTTTCTGATGAAGGGGATCGTTTCGAATCGCGCCGAAACATGTAAATGAGTACTAATAATCTATTTGTGCCAATAATTACTACTACTACTAATTTACTTCATGAATATTCGAATGAATCATTTTACTAGTTAATGACATTTAATTTTTGATTAACTATGAATAGTTAGCAGTAAGTAATTATTGATTAAAAGCAAATTATTAGGAAATAGCATCTGTTAATTAACAGTAAAGTTGGATTGTAAATATTTTCCTTCTTAATAAATAAATAAATAAATATTAAAAATAATAAATAAATAAATATGTTAGAAAGCTGTTATCAATAACAATAAAGAATGTACTATATACTAATAATCAACAGAAATTAATCAAATATCAAAAGATTAATTATCAGTAAAAAAAATTATTTAGTAACATACATTTGGTTTGCAACAATTCAAAAATCAACATTAATTATTGAATAATTATAACTTCTTAAGTTATTAATTAAAAAAGCTTGTTTTTGCTGTCAAGTAACTGTCATGAAGGAATAACAACTTTTACAGAATACATTTTTTTTTTTTTTTGCTGATGGCTGGTTGCTTTTGTTGTAAAGTACGTATCACAAAGAGAAGAAAACCTTTACAGAACCTTAGATAAAATTTGCATTTGTCAGTTGTTTTTGTTGTAAAATTACTATTACATAGAAAAATGGAGTTCTACTGCAATAGTTTTCCATGTGAATGATAAGTTAGAAAATAGGGGAATGCTTTAATTAATACCAACTTTTTTTAAAATCTTCTTCAGAGTGGAAAATACAAAGTTAAAGCCGTCCTTACTAGCATACAAGACGACGAGGACATCCAATCTCCTGATCTACTCGCAATGCGAAGAAAGAGACAAGCTCCGAAGACAGTCTTGAAAGACGAAAAGGAGGTCTTTATTCAAGTCAAGACTGTTCTTTCTGGTCTGCAGTTACTGGAACCACCGAGTTGCGTATACATGGGTGAAAAGGCAGTCCTGGAAGCTTCTCTAGAAAACGGAGACGACTTTACTTTTAAGTGGATGGCGGATACATTTGAAGAAAGGAGTTATACTTATGGTATTTATGAGTACTGCAGTAATAAAAGCTTATGGAGAAAATCCTATTAATATGAAATCCGGAGAATGGTTAGGTGCATTTAAAAGTAGCACTAATGAAATGAAAAAAAAACTAAATCTAAATAATAATATATAAAATTAAGGAATTTTAAATTCCATTTTAAAAATAAGTGTTTTAAAGATAAGCTCTGAAAAGTTTTGATTCAAACTGACTTTTAAATCATTGACGGTGATTAGAAAGAAAATTTTTCTTAAGGAAATCCATTTTTCTGCTTAAAATTACCTAAAAGAGCAAATCATGACAACCAGAAACTGTAGTGTTAAACAATTTATGTAGGACAAATTAAGTGACACGAAAGTTTAAGTTAAAGTTATATTCAGAAAGGAAGCTGTTAAAGGAATTCACAAATGGTTTTTTAATGGGTAAAGGGTCCAAGCATGCTTGGGAACTAAACATTGGGGATTTTACGTAAGGTTGACCACCTATCCGGGACATATACCTAGCACAACAGAGCCCTTGGTTACGTAAGATGAAATGGGCATGGCAGGCCTTGGCGCACTAACAATCTGTTGCTCCTATGAGTTTAATTTTAGTTCTTTAATGATAAAGGGCCAAGTTTTATGTATTTCTATATAGTTTTTTATATTTTCGATATGTAATTTTCTTAACTGAAAGTGGTATATTTTTTTAGAAGATTCGGCTCCTTTCTCAGTAACTGAGAACTACACTTGTGGAAGCGAAGGTAATTTTTCGGTTAACATGGAAGCTACGGACGGTATCTACACAGAGAATGCCACAGTGTCTTTTTGTTGTCGTAACCATATCAGCAGAAATTGGAAACTGCAGACAGATTCACCACAAATTGTACCGCCAGGTAATTTATTACAATTTAAAAATAATTAAGTTTCTGAAATTCATTTACTACGTCAATTCTTTGATATTTTTGTTCTGGGAACGTAATTCCAATAATTACTTTGTGGCCCTGACTCATTATATTTTCTCTTTTAAAAATTATTTACCGTGATTTCAAAATTCAGTTTTATGAACTTGTTGTATCAAAAGTAAACTACCAAAAATTAAACTAACCTCACAATTTTTTCTATATTTTTGTCTTAAACCATTGTTACTCACTTATATTACTTAGTATTTTAAAAATTCTTGTCCCAGTGATGAAATTTAGCATCCTCATTTTTCTGATCATAATTTTAAAAAAAAACTAATAGAGCTGACATTATTGGGATTAATAAAAAATATGTTCTAATAGAAAAAGTTTGAAGAATCTAATGATGTGCATTTGATCATAAATGGCTATAGACGATCAGAATTTTTTTCTAAAATGATGATGCCAAATTGCCATTGGGACTGAAAGGGTTAAAGAAAAGCTTTAAAGCTACAACCTGTATAAGAGTACGTTTTGCATCTATTTTCAAATGTTTAGTTCGAAAACTAAAGTAGTATTTATTTTCAAAATAAATAAAACAAATCATTGCAGATTTTTTTACGTTATTAAATTCACAAATTCTAGTTCACGAAACAAAATAAAAAAAAAATGTGAAAATATTTTTTTTCTAAATAACTTTCAGGTGATATCACAATGAGATTCGAATACACCGGGAATATCACTTACTTTCCAAAAGAAGCTTTTGCAAACATCGATTTCGGCGATGGTAACATAGAAAAAGACATTGTGATTGCTGATCATTCAAGTGCAGTATTGAAAGAGCACACCTACAGTGTGGACGGTATTTTAAATTTAACAGTTGAAGTCTACAACAGTTTTGAATTCGAACTGTTCACTACTGAGGTTAGTTCATAAGTATCTAATTACAGAAATAAATAATGAGAAAGTTAAAATAAACCTAAGAGTAATAACTGGGTTTTAGATTAACTGTTATTGTGTAATGCTAAATAAGTAAATGTATCATTTTATATGTCAAAAGTGTTTTTATAAATCTTTAGTTGGTTGATTTTTTTTATAAAATGATTGCTGATAATTGTAAGTTAATACGTATTATAATATTTACTTATCATACTTCTAAACATGAAAAAAAAGTATGTAAAATTAGGTACATGCATTAAAAATACTATATTAATGTAGTGTTTTCTCTTTTCTCCTGGTATCAAAACTTCAAGTTTTTACTGTCATTATTGTTTCTTAAAATTCTCAAAACTGTTTACTCTGCAAGTTAATATTTGTGAGTTAAATAATGAAAAATTTATCCTTAGGTCAGGTTATTTGAAAAGTTAGGCATTCTAAAAGTAGCTGTAAATTACGCCTTAAAAGAAGAGGAAGATTTAAAAGACGGACATGGACCAGAAAAGACCGACGTTCCGTTGAATTCTATAGTTCACTTTAACTGCAATGTATCAGGTATTGAAAGTCCGAAATTCGAGTAAACCTTATCAATAAATATACTATGTACTGTTAAACTTTTCAAAAATTAACAAACACTTTGATTTTATTTTGAGAGGAAAATTTAAATTACATCTCATAAAAAAATTTATGTTTTACTTTTTATTTACTTAACATTACCTTGAGGCCCAGTGGCTTAGTGGTAGTGCTACGCATTGCCACGCCACAGGTCCGGGGATCGAATCCCGGATTGATTTTGTTTTGAGAGGAAAATTTAAATTACATAATTCCCAAAAAATTATGTTTTACTTTTCATTTACTAAATATTAAGATGAGTCCCAGTGGCTTAGTGCTTCGCATTGCCACGCCATAGGTCCGGGGATCGAATCCCGGATTGGGCGAGGTTGACTCAGCTTTCATCTCTTAAGAAGGTCGATAAAATGAGTACCAAGCGTTTTGCGAACTAAACTCTTGGGGTTCCGCGTGAGGCTGACCACCGTACCGAGACATGTGCCTAGCACCCCGCCCTTGGTCGCGAAAGCTGGAATGGGCATGGCAGGCCGTGGCCCACTAACGGGCTGCTGCACCGATGCGGTTTTTTTTTAAATATTAACTTATTCTATTTAAATTGTATTTGTTATTATTAGTTATTTTTTTAAATAACTATTTTTTAAGTGTTAATGTTTCGTATAACATTCAAAAAATTCTACTTTACAAATGTTAACACATCAAACATTTAAGCATTGAAATTTATACTTCTCGAAGTATTTTGCTGTTGTTGATACTATGACGTATTTTCAAGGAATAATTAACATCTATCAGAAATGCAACAGAAATATTTTTAAATATTTATGTACTGTTTTCAATTCATATATATTTCATTATTTAATCAGGTGCTGTCGAAAATTACATAATGGAATTAGAAAGTGATAAAAAGAGCCAAGTTCATCCGAATAATGTGTTTTTGCATGAATTCCCAGCCGTAAGTATATTAGAATTTATTACTTAAAGTTTAAAAAAATTTAATCCTTAGTTTTAAAAAAGATTCTTAGGACTATAATTAAGTATTTTAAAAATTAACGATACATAAAAAATAATAAGGTTTTCAAATAGCAAACTGTTGCTAAATATTTTTTCTCCTTTGGTATAATTGAAGAGAATAGACAAAAACCCACATTCTCTAAAGCATAACTAAGATATAGGGCTCGCCTGTTTAGTGGCGACTTCGTCTAATTGAATTTGTGTTCAGCTAAAGTCGTCAAAGAAACTGGACTGAATTCTTTTTACCGTACATTAGACATAGTTTGTGACAGTACCTTTGGAATGTTAGCCTTTTCCTTAAATATTCGCATAGTTTATAACAATGAATGACACAAAAACATTTTTTTATTGACTTTATTTATTTCTCATAGTAAAAAAGAGTATATGTCCCATGTAAGTAAGTTGAAGGGTTTCCCTTTAGATTCGACTTATACAAGTCGAATAATATGTATAGGGGTTTGGCGAGAGATAGCGAGCACGCGCCGTGGCCTCCAGTCTTTTATAAATATTTTAGATTAAGGCTCTTTTTCACATTCAACACCTTTAAAAACACACAATTCTCGAATGGTTGATTCCACGAAAATGCACCATGGACACCATTTTTTAAATTTCAACTTTTTTATTTTGAACAAAATCTTCTCGGCAGAAATTCTTGAGACTTTATTTTCTCTTTTTATACCTCAAATCTGTGTCTCAATTTCGTCATGTCCGTCACGGCATGTCTTAACCCAATTAATTTTAAGTATTTTCTCTTGAATGAAAATTTCAGTGTTTTATATAATCAAGACCTTTATTTGCATCAACCCCACGCCAATTTTTTAACATTCAATTAAAATTTAGTTCTTTTTAAGAGCCAAGAAAGTTGTCTTATGTCATGTCTGTCACGAATGGAATTAGCCGAATGTTATTTACGCAGGTCGGCGTCTACGAAGCCACATTCCAGGCCACGAACTTACTAGAAGAGAGCAATACCGAGACCATGACAGTCCGAGTGATGACTGAAACAGTCGGACTGAAACTTGAAGCCAGTCCTACCAGTATTGCTCCGCACGAAGAAGTCTCTTTCAATATCGAGTTCAAGTCCATGGACCCTTTTACTTGCTTGGTGTTCGATGCGACTGACGGTGACGTTTTAGAAGCATTTGGAAACGAAGATACTTGTGAGGAAATGGTGAAAGAAGAGTTTCGGTACAATCCTCGGGATTCTAAAAGGTGAGTGATGTGAATCAGCATCCCACTTTCTTCCTATAAAATGTCAAGCGAACAGATGTTATTAGATAATTAATTTTTATAAAATATACTTTTATCGTCTGCGAGAAACTTAGTTTTCGCTTCCTGGCAACTGTGTAAAGAAGTGCGTGTTGTCCGTGTTCTTTTTTCTGAAAATAAAGAATGTTGCTGTTTTCTCTTGTTAAAATTGTTGTCAACTGGGGGTTCCTTTTGAGGTTGACTACCAAACCGGGACATATATGCTTAGCACCCCAAATTCCTTGGTCACGTAAGCTGAAATGCAAGGCAGCCCTTGGCTCCCAAACAGGATGTTGCGGCGAAGAGTTTAGTTTTAGTACTAAAACTTATATATTATTCTATTTACTCTTATACGAAACTCATGGTTGAGTCCATCAATTTTGTCTGGAATTATTAGAAAATATATGTAATAATTTAATAAAGACAAAAAAATTGAGGGAACAGGCACATGAGTCAATTTTTAACATAGTTTTAAAAGTTAGTCTTATATATTTCTATGCTGTTTCAGCTTTATATATATTTTCAAATACGCATTTTTTGCATTTCGGCAGTAAACCAGTTCTTGTTTTCTTTTAGAAAACGAAGGGAGGCACAGGATGTAATGTGGATTGATGATACTCACATAAGGTAAAGTAGCACTTTAATTTTTTTTAAACAAACATGATGATCAAAGCAGCAGTAGTTAATCTTGCCTTTAATTTTCTCAATTTAAATAACTTAAAAACTAATGTACATCAGTACAAAGCCGATTTTAACCAATATAAGAGATGTAGTATACATTTTGCTTTAGGATTTTAATTACTTTTTGTTTCGAGAAATTTCAATATATGGCCAAGAAGAGGGAATGTTGAAAATAGAATTTGGAAAGTTAAAGCCTTTTTTAAAACTTGTATCATGAATCTTTGAATATGTTTGTTAATGAATATGTTTGTTTTTGTTCAATAAGATACATTCTTTCAGCTTGAAGTATATTTATCACAGTGGTGGAACATTCCATCCCATTGCAAAGGCCTTCAACACAATTTTTCAAACTAACGCAACGGCAGAAGTAGAAGTGACATTTCCACCATCCAACATATGGATAGAGAATAATTCCACCAACATCAGACGTCCAATGCGTGTAACTATAATGATTTTTAATTCCAAAATCTATTTTGCCTTTTTAAGAAAAATCCAGTGAAGCCGATTACAAAGTTATGTTTGAACAGTGGTCGGAAGATCTAAATATTGATTTGACTTTGGTCAATTTTTCATTTATGTCGTGACATTGAATAAATTCTCAAGAAATTGTTGTTCTTTAGTTTTTTTTAAGTAATTACTTTTACAGAAGTTTCTTTTTATCTTATCCAAACAGCTTATACTTGTTTTAGATACTCCACACGTGTTTTAGATAAACAGTAACTATCTTCAAAATCCTAAACTGATTGCCTTTTCCAGTATTTTACAGAAGATACCTTCAGGATTGAAACTACCGCTCTACTTTTTGATCATCCAAGCCGCTCTTATTTTATGTCATGGAAGATAGATAAAATAGATAAATCCGACTCAGTCATTGAGTCTATCGATGTGACACCTATTCGATCCTCAAACTGCTCTGCATTGAGAATTCTGGAGAGATTTCTGGAAGTCGGATTGTATAAAGTTCAATACTTCATACACATTTACGGTGAGTAATGTTCAGGGTCATAATTGATGTTGAGATGGAAAAATGGCTAATCTGAATGAAATGAAATTTGAAACGTAACCAGAAAAGTAAAGGTTTTAGTATGGTGCAAAACAACGTAGATTAATGAAGAAATTAATGAGAAAATTTCAAAAATTGGCGTTAAAATTCCAAGTTTTTGAAACACATTTCAAGAACGTTCAAGATTTTTGCAAATTTGTGTTTTAAACTAATCTTACAAGGTTTATTGTTTTCTTTTTAAACTCATCAAAGCCATAAATTATTTTCATAAATAATTGTACAGTAATTGCGTAACTGTTTTAGGAAACGATACCCTGGAGGAGACCGCTACTTGTTTTACATATTTGGAGATCATGAGCAGTCCTTTGAGGCCCATGATCATAAAGGGAGGAGCATCGTACATACAACGCGGTTATGGGCAAATGGTTTACTTTGAAGCAGAGAAGTACTCTGTTGATCCAGATAATCCAGAAGAAAAGGTACGGTTCTGTTTAGCTATTATTATGAATGAGTACAAGCTTTTCTTTTAGTTCTTATTGTGAATGAAAGCTAGTGTATTGTATGGGATAACATTCTCGATTTCCTGGAATTTGATAAAGTTCAGTTGGCTAAGAAGGATTTCATAAGAAGAGCAGAAGAATCACGACACACATCTAACTGTATAATAAGCTTGGTCCTGTCATTCAACTAGACGACCAATGATATTAAACAGTACGATTACACTGTAAATATGATGCAATGGGAAATGAGAAATATAGCGTACATAGGCTGATGCACATCTTGAACATAATATTACAACTCTAACACATCAATTTTATTTTGCACCATATGAGGTTTTGAGGACTTATAGACTTGTTTAGTCTCGCTATTTCAGAGTTTTGGAGATTCGGAAAAGGAATTTTGTGTAGAAATAACAACGGTTTAAAAGAGAAGGGCTAGCAACATGTAAAAATTGGTAACTTAATCGGATTGTTAATTGGGCATCTTAATTTTTCTTTATAATTGATAATTGTTTTTTCCCATAGCTATAGATACTAAACAAATATTATCCAGGGAATTTTATGTCATATTATGGCAGCTGGCAAACGTTGTAAAATAGTCCACTTGGAAAGCCGGTATTTTATATAGTAAGATTGGTTTCCTATTGCATATCCAAGGAGGCTGACCTGTACTCTCAAGAATATTTTGCCATGTACTCTGTAATATTCGAAATTGACCTTTTCACAAAAATTATTTTCCAGCATTGTTTCACAAAAACAGTTTTCCAGCCGCCACATTACGTGAGCCAAAACGCATTAAAATATTTAGGTCAATAACTTAATTTTTTAAGTATTGTGAACATCTTAATTGCTGATACATAAGTTGAATATTCTATAGGGATTCAAAATGGAGTGGACCTGCAAGTCATTTGAGCCAATCGAATTCTTACCCGAAGGTGAAGTGTATGACGATAGAATAAGCCTCAGTAGCAGCTCTGTAACACAACATCATACAGCCTCTGCAAAATCAAGCTCAGATTGCTTTAAAAAACCGAAAAGTAAGACTAAGTAAAGTTATATTTTCGCAAATATTAATGATTCAATTTAATTACAATATGTTTTAAATATATACTATCAATTAATTTTTTCAAATGAGATAAAAAAAATTATATCTTCATTAAAATATTGAAAGATAGTAATGTAGTTTTTGTTAATTCTTGACTTTTTTGTTAAAAAGTTTAGTACAATTAAATTAGTTTTTGCTCATTTTAACACAAAAAACCTTTCATGTACAGTACTACTCATATGGTTTTTTTGTTTCGAATTTATCTATTTTATTGCTTCTAGTAATTTATGCATAATATTGAAAAAAACTAAAGTGTTTTTATTTAATTTTTAGAACTTAACGGCAGCAACCTAAGTTTCAACACACAAGATCTAAAAAACTCTAAAATATTATATGAGATTGAAGTTACTGTTTCAAAGGACTCTAGGAAAGAATCAGCAAAGATTTACTTAGACGTCATTCCTGACATCCCCCCGGGTATCATTGTCATGTGAGTGAACATAATCTTACCTGAAACTGTATGAATAGTTAACGTTTACTAGCCGTTTTTCTGACAAAACATATAAATTTAAACTACGTGAATTAACATTTAAAAACCGTTTTTAATATTTATCCATTTCGATTAAAATGATGCATTTCAATTATAAGGTCGTAAGTTTAAATTTCTTTTAAGGCTTTTAAAAATAATTTTCCAGAACAAAAGAATGTTAAAAAATAACAAGTGATTCCGCCATTTTATTAGAATTTAAATTTTGATTTTTAATGTTTCAAAAGAGGTATTTTTCCATACTTTCTAGCATGCTAATTTTATTTTCGACTACTTAATGTAAACTTTTAAAAGCTGTTAACTGGAAACCCTCAATTTTAGAAGGCATCCCTTCTTGATACATAGAACTTTTTGATGAAATAACATGTAATTTAATTCGGAATGAGCCATTTAAACCAGACAAGCTTGATTTTTATAAGCCTGGAGCTAAAATTGTGTGTATTGTTTTAATTTCGAACAGTTAACCCGATAAATTAATCCTCAAGTAATCCCCAGCACCTACGCTGATGGAGAACAGGCATTTCTTAACTACTCTTATCAATTAAACTCATGCAATCCTTAATTACTAACTTATATACTCAATAATAAATTATAATGCTTTGAATTGAGGGGTTTTGTATTTCTCACAGGTGTGATAAACCAGTAGCGTGCAGAGTAACTAATGAAGGCTTTATAGTGAATCCCAGCAGTTTTCTAGCTCTGAGAGCCGAATGCGTAACTGAGTGCGGCAAGGGAGACATTACATACGCGTGGGAAATATATGGTATTAATGATGATTCTCATGATGAAGTAAAACTGAATGATTGGAAAGACTTTGCAATCGGTAGGTGGTTTCTTTTAAAGAATTATGCCATGAAGTAATTTTTTATTGTTAAGAATAAAACTTAAATAACTCTTTCAGTGTCAAATTAACGTTTCGTTATAGATTGTTTTTATTAAAAAAAGCGTGACAAAAGAAAAAAAGAACAGTTAATAAAGCTCAAATTGTATATAAGTAATTATCCACCATTTATAGTCTGCTATCAGGTAAAACTTCTCTTATTTTTTTACTAACTCCAAGTTAAGCTAATTGAATCATAATTGAAAATTAATGTTATTTCAAGTCAGCAATAGAAATGCTGAATGAAAATATTTTTTTTTTATTCTTGATTGGGTACCCACGTCACGTGAGAGCAGACCATCAATAGGAAAACCGATGGGTAGAAAAGCTAGATGGAAATAAGTCACTTCAATTCGGCTAATTGTAATTTTACCAGGAGTTTGAGGATAAGTACTTCTGTAACTGAAGACACACATTTATAACGGATGCTTTATTTTTTGAGACAACAATATAGTAAACTTTTAAAGAAATATTTTAAAAAATATCTTTAAACTATTTTTAAAAACATATTTAACAAACTTTTTTCTTATAACAGAGGACGAGGACCGTTTAGGCGTGAACAAAACCTTCTTCGAATTTCATCAGGACTACCAGTCCTTTCATATTCACGTGACTGGGACTGATGGGGACAGACCAAAAGGCTCGGCCAAGTTGTACATCACTGTCAACAAGCCTCCGAAACCAGGGGTCTGCAAGCTGAGCCCAAATACAGGAATGGCTACTGTTTCCTTGTTTAGCATGGAGTTTTCAGGGTGGACCGATCCTGAAAAGAAACCTCTCACGGACTATAGTATATATAGTAAGTTAGCTAAAGCTAACAAAGATTTCATTACTTTCAATTGCCCAGGGCCTGATTTCCGGCAGGGCAAATAGGGCATGTGCCCACTTTAAGGGGGTCCCCAAATTTTCCTCCTGGACATTTATGCTCCATACAACTGCCCCAAACTTTTTGATATGAAGTATGCAAAAAAAATTAAAATTCATGGGCAAAAGTTGACTATGAAATTGTGTTTAAACTCAGAAACAATTCACAAAAAATAGCTATTTTTGGGGGGATTAAGCATGCTTTCCAAACTAATTACTTCGGCTTTTTTTGGTAAACACTGTAAGATTGGAAAATACATGTGAATATTTTATCGAGGTATTTTTTAAGGCCCCCAATTTTGCTCGTGCCCTGGGCCCCTGAAGTTGTAAGTCGGGCCCTGCAATTACCTATGATAAATATAAGAGCAATGAAAATATTGCGATGGGGTCGAAAATCCGGATGTTTTCTGGATGTTTTGAAGGATGCTGATTCTGAAAAGTGGGTTTTGAACATTGGTCCGTCGGTCAGACAGTCGGTAGACCAAGTTTTTATTAGCGAAAGATAATGGCGGTGACAAGTTACAAAATTATTATGATGTTTTGTAATAAAATCACTGCGATTTTTTTTATCTTCAGAATATAACCTCATCTATACGATGACTTCCCCAGTAATTAAGAATGTTCATCCATTTTCAACATTTCGTTAAATATTCCTAAGTTAATTATTCTTTTATTAAAGGTGAAAAATAAAAAAATATACACAATATAGGTTTTTTTATAAACGAAATTTATGTATCTTAGGTCCCCAAAGAAGGCTCTGCAAGGTACGCGGGAGATTAGCATAGGATCTCCTGATTTAAATCATGATATAATTATGACTATTTATTATTGTTATAGTCTAATTTATTTTACAATTTCAGAAAGAGTTCAATGATAACGGCAGGATTGCTCTTATTATAGGCGTCAAGGCTTTTAATTATTTAAGAATTAAATTATATCTAATGCTTTTACGTATTTTCAAACTAAAGAAGTAACGTATTTCTAGCTTGAGAATACAATATAATTTTGTTCCGATCCAGATGTTTACAAAGGGACGAAATTTCACATTCATTACGGAGTGAAGACATCAACAGAATTTATTTTGCCACCGGGAGAGTCGCAAATATTTTGTGAAGTGCAGGACGAATTAGGGGCTACTACAACGCTCTTTGTAGACACTGTTGTGGTAACTATATTTTTGTTTAGTTAATTCACCAACTTTAAATATTAACTATCAATTTATTCTTATTCAAAATCTGTATATGACTGATTGTTTATTTAAAAATACTTAATCATAAAAAAAAACTAGCAAGATTCCTTACTTTTATGTGAAATGGACGATTCGAACGAGGAGGAGCGCGGTTTATTTGTGAGGTAGAAGACAATGTTTGACGTAGCTGTGACGTCACCAAAAGCATTGCCGTCGATCGGACGAACTACCACAATATAAGACAAAATTATCTTAGGCGGGGCCGTACCAGTTGTCCATTTGCTAGAAAATAATTTCAGAAGAAATTTATCATACGTGAGAAGTATAATCGGAAATTTAGAAGAAATGTTGAATAATTGACAAATGACAAATGACAGTGAATGCGCCCTCTAGAAGGGAGAGTGTAGGCCTTTTAGCCCATTACCCAGCTGGCCTGAAGAAACAGTCACAAGAGACACACAAAGAAGGACGACACAAACACATAGACAAATAACAACATTTATTGACAAGCACAAACATCCATGCCTTTACCGGGATACGAACCCTAGCCCAGCAGCTCCAAAGGCTAGTACACTAACCATTTGTACCAGTGGGCCGGCAATGTTGAATAATTACTTTAATATTCATGCAATGTTTATTTTCATTTAAAATTTAATGAGGAAAATGGTGCATTCACATAATATTTTTAGGCGACCGTGCCGGATAATGAAACCTTAGAGGAATGGAAATCTTCGGTGAACACAGGCTTCTTTGTAGTGGAGGGGAAAATGGCCATCTTGGCACAAGCGGTGGCATCGGAAGCATTTGTGGACCAAATACGTAGAGAAATGGATTATGTACCCAGTAGGTTTTTTTTAGAACTTTTGACATATTACTGTTATTTAATATGTTAAATTGTTCCGTTATGTTTTAAATATTCTAAAATATAAATAAAAGTTTTTTATTTTTATTTTGTTTCTAACAATTAAACATAAGAGTTACATTATTTGAGAGCAAGAGTGATGCTGCCACTGCCATATATACTTGTCGGACTGTTACCTGAGAATATAGTAGTCATATTGCTCCCTATGATCGGGATAGCAGTGCTACCATGGTCAGACTTGTATTATTGTCCCCTATGATTGACTTGTAATGCTGCCCGCCTATGATTACACTTGTAGTACTGCTACCCTTGATTACACTTGTAGTGCGCTGCCCCCTATGATCAGACTTGTAGTGCAATCCCAATGATCAGACTTTTAGTGCTGTTCACTGTAGTCAGACTTGTAGTGCTGCTCCCTATGATTACACTTGTAATGCTGCCCCCTATGATAAGACTTGTCTATCCCCATGATCAGACTTTTAGTGCTGCTTCCTATGATTACACTTGTAGTGCTACCCCTATGGTCATACTTGCAGTGCTACCCTCTATGTTCAAACATGTAGTAGCATGTTGGCATTAAGCTAAAGATACTTTACAAAGTAATAAAAATCATAAAAAACCTTATCATAACATTTTAAAATATAGCCTTTTTTTAGTAGATATACCCCAGATAGCAATTTTCATTTGTAACAAACTTGCATCAAACTTACAATGCAAGCCTGCACACTTGCAGCAAGTGTGCAAAGAAAGCCTGCAAGTGTGAAGCAAACGTGTTTCAAACTTCCTAGTTGACACGATTCAAGCTTGCTGAAAGTTTGCAAAGTAAGTGTGAAGCAAACTTACGAATCAAACCTGCAAACTTGCAATAAACGTGGTGCAAATGTTTATTTTCCTTGCTTTTTAACTTGATGCAAACTTGCTATGCAAACATAGCTGTGATTGACAGTTGGGGGGGGGGGGGGGTTACGTAGGCGTGGGGGTTGTTGGGGGGGGGTTACGTAGGCGTGGGGGGTTGTGGGGGGTGCTTTGGGGCGGGGTCATTGTTGGGGGGGGAGGAGAGGGGAAGGTGTTTATTGGGGGGGGGGGGCAGGAGAGGGGGAAGGGGTGCGTTGGATGGCTGGTGGTGAGGGAATCATTGAATTAACCATCCCGTTCTATTTTGTTTGTTTTATTTTTAAAATATTGAATAATGTTCATTACAATAAGAAGTCTGATACCAAAAAGAAAGCTGTAAATGATGCATTTATTATTATTTAAGGCAGGAAAGCGTTAAGTAATCGATTTATTATAATACATTGATTACTTAATGGTTTCTTAGCAGAAATAATAATCATTGTTTACAGTTTCTTTTGTATCATATTTTTTACATTAATGAACATTTTTCGTTTTTTTAACAAATAAAACAAAATCAAACAGGGTAGGCAATTCAATGACAGACCACCACCCATCCAACACACTTATAATTATTAGTTCTGGAGTTAAACAAAGTGTAGGAAAACATCACCTGTAATTTGAAAATTTTATGTTAAATATAAGTTTATTTTCATAGTACACATTCATTTTAAAATAAATTTAGCTGAATTCCAGACCTCCTACATGAACTAAATAAAGTTATTAATTACCTACATTAAATTTTTAATTGCTTTTTAATAAGAAATATTTTATCTTTGGTTCTTGGCAGTAACAATCAAAACAAATGGACACAGAAAATAAAAAAACAATAAAGTTTATTTATATCAGATGACAAACATGATTAAAAGTTATGTTTCAAACTATAACACACAATTATTTTGTTAGAAGTAGTAATAATACAGAAGCTAGAAACAGTTCAAACAAATGTAGCATTACTATTAGATACAAATATATATAATCAATTGTAAAAAAAAGGTAATTTTTCTTAAATGATTAGCATTTATACATTGACTACATATATACTGCACCTGCTACCACAATTACAAAATAATTTAGTAGATATTTAAAAGAAATGACTCAAAACTGAACATTATTTTGTCATTGAATATATAAAAACAAGTTTAAATAAAAAAAATTATTTATGCTCATCAATTTTTTCCATTGACTTCTAAGTATCCAGTGACTTCAAAGCATTTTACAAAATCATTTATGTTCATTGTGCATAAAAAAATTAACTGAAACAAAACACAGTTTTATGAAATCAATTACGGAAATTTTCAATTTTTGCATTTTCCAATTTTATATATGCGATTTGATGTCGTTTGGATCGATTCACATCACACTAGAGCTACACACTAAGAATTTTTCTTCAATCTGTAAAGAAAATGTAGTTTGAATTATCGTCGCACTAGAGCTACACGAGGGCTATTGGCGATGGGCGTCGTATTTAAGAACCACAGTCAAGTGACAAGCCAACACCTGAGTAGGCACCCAACGCAACAGTTGGGGGCGGCTTCGTACGCAGCGTTAGGAATTAGAAGGATATTTAACGTGCACTTCCGCCACACGGATCGTCGGACATTTTTGGCTGCACGGGCCGTTTATAGATCTGCAGTTATCTTGGCGATGCCCGGACCCGATCCTGGGTCCTTCAACATGCTAAGCGAATGCTTAACCGACTGAGCTCCCCAGCCCCCTGAATCTGAAAAGAAAAAAAGAATACATTAAAAAAAGAATTACAATTAAGACATAGTATTATGTTGGAAAATATGGGAAGAGAGAAAAAATTTAATTCATTATTTAATATTTTTTCACTAATTATGGAAGCAGTATTTCAGTAACTATGGTCAGATATTTAACAACTGTATTAATTTAGAATCAATTTTAACGCTTATTATTTAACTTTTTTTTTAAAGTTGACATTTTATCTTGTTTATACATAGAAGTATATTAAATTAATTTTTAAAAATACTTTCCGCATAAAAGAGTGCTTAAAATTTTAATTTAAACGTTATTTTCGTTAAACATTTTCTGAAAGTGCATATTTTAGGACAAATGTACCTTCTTCTCAGTAACTACTCAATATTTTGCTTACATTTTCTTTTGCATACACTACACATTAAGAACTTTTACTCAAACAGACAAATGCTTTTAAAGAAATATTATTTTTTTCCAAAAAAAGTACATAAAAATTACCATTTTAACATAGGCTTCAATGGAGGCTCCGGTCCCCATACAGGAGCCTCTATTGAATACATTTGGATTTTAGCTATACGACATCAAGCATACTCATCTAACGTCTACATTTATTTTTCTTCGTTAGGCTACATATAAAAATATATTAAAAAGATAAATAAGTGAAAAAATACTTCAAAATCTCACCGATGGATAATTCCTACCTTTTAGTCTGTTATGTTGTCAAATAACTGCTTCAACTGCCTTAAGCAATACACCTGAAATGAAAAAAAAATAAATAAAAGAAAAGAACCTGGCAATTAATTTTTTAACAGTTAAACCGTGAAAAGCCTGAAAAATTGGCGACACAAGAATTTAAAACAGTAATTTACACATAAATATAGAACCATGCCTGCACAGTTTTATATGTATTTATGATACAATAACTGTCAAACACATCATTCATATTCAAACCAACATTCTTATCGCCAAATTTGCTGTAGAAATTTTAATTTTTTAGGCAATTATTATCCATTTGATCCAAATAATCATTGATCAAAATAGAATGTCATACTATTTTATTAGTCGAATTTTTTATTGCTCTTTAAAATTGTTATGCATAATTTTTTATAATTGCGTGAAAAAAATAAGACTTTTATAATATTAAAAAAATACAGAGATTTATCGATCTGCTTTTATTTAAATACTAGCTGATGTACCCCGTGTTGCACGGGTTGAAAAAATTAAATACCAAATCGATATAAGTGTATGTTTCATACTACCATTTATTCAATGACCATCGCACAACCAACCAGCTAATAAAAAAATGCTGTTTTGCGCGTTTTTTGTATTAACTTAGCGAGTTTGGCAAAGTATTTGGCGAAGAAAGGAAGACATAAAACCCTAATAGTGCGATCTGTGGCGTGGTTCTTAAGATTTTGCATCCTATACAGACAAACAGAAGTCGCCTTTTATGTATATAGATATAAATGCGCGTGAAATATTTTTGGACCAATGACATTTTTTTCACACAATTATAAAAAATTAGTGTTTGCATCGCATGTGAAAAGTAAACTTTTTAAAACACGTGTCCTTATTTCACTCGCTCGTGAAATAAAATCCACTCGTTTTAAAAAGTATTACTTTTCACACTTGTTGCAGAAATAACTATTTTTAATGTGTTTATATTTAAATAATCGAGTTATAAAACCAAAATTTTAATAAAAATTATACAATTGGTTTAATTATTGGAAATGAACCATCATACACATTCATATTTCATTTTAATTAAGTTTCTTATGAAAAAAAGTACAAAATTCTTTGTACATGCATGCCGTCACTTGACAGTGGTTCTAAAATAATACATAGCCAATAGCCCTCGTGCGACAATAATTCAAACCTAACTAACATATTTAGTATCTGCGTATATTTTTTCAAATGTTTCTTCTTATTTATTTTTACAAAAAAAAATAGGGGTTAAAAATTAATTAATCTTGTAATGCATGAATTTTTTTTCATCCCAAAAAAAATATTTTTGTATCGTTTATACTCATACATTATGGAAAAAATACAGAAAAAAAAATTTAACTGCATTGGAATTCAAATAATTTCAATTTTAGAATTTTTGCCTTATGACAAAACCAACTACAGAATTCCAATTTTGATAAGAATGACTAGAAAACTACTACATATTTTAAAATAGCCCTCTTGAATTATAATTATTTTTTCAAAACGATTTATTTGTATTTAGTACTAATATTAATATACTTAAAAGACGTAATTTCACAGCAGCTAATAACTTCACTCTACAATTTTAAACCTTTCATTACTAAAGCGCCCGAACAACTATGGATTCGATAAAGTTATTCCTAACAAATATTACGAGGAAGCAAAAATCCTTCGTAGCGAAAGGGTTAAATACACTTTTACTACTGTCATCTATGAGGGTTATTAGTAACTAAAACTTCAAAATGGGATGTAATAGATGAAAAAAACCCACAGATATGTCGAGAGGGAGCCCCTCTTTAATATAATAAAGTGGACTATGTTACTTGTTGCCATATGGCAACAGTATGTATTAGGGGGTTAATATTAAAAATATATAAAACATTATATATTACTATATAAAAAAACTAATTTATACAGTTAAATTTAATACTCTTAGGAAAATTAGTATATAGTAAAGAAAGTGCATGCATTTAATAATTAATTCGTCAGTTTAATAATATGAATTAATTTTCTTGCATTATGCATGATTTTAATTTAAAAAAATTATTAAGTATTTAATAAATTGTCATAGCACCTACCGTTATTTAAAAGCGGTTCCTACACTGTCCTATAATTGGGTGGGTGGCTGGTGTGAGTGCAGAATCTGAGAAGCAAATCTCCATGCATGATGTCTCAACCTACAAATATACATGCATACATACACTGCTCAAAACAATTAGGGGAATGCATGGTTTAAACCATTATTTCGCCCCCAGTGATTCCATTTGGTATCATCAGCTTCCGATTTTTTTTTTATCTTATTAAGTTGAAATCGTACTAATTTATCGTTTGATGGAAGAATTATGTCTTTTGAAGAATTAAATAATGTTTGTTTTAATTGAATAAAAATATGAAAAACATGGTAAAATAAAATTCACTCCCAAAAACTTTTATGAAATAAATTGACCCTAAATTCTTCACGCTTGCATTCTTAGAAGTCTAAAATTTGATTTTACCTCTTTTTTACGATCAAAATTTTGAAAAAAATTATTGCTATAATATATTCAAAAGCTATAATTCCAATTCTCCCCCCCCCCCCCCCCCCTTAAATTTTAGTTAAAAAAATTAAGTTTCCCTGTTTTTTACTATTTCAATCTGGATGAATAAGGAATCTATTTCACAAATTTTATATATTTTTTTAATAAAAATAAGAAGTTGGAACTGGAGGGGTAAACAGAAGTACTCAAAGTGCTCCCCTAATTTTTATGAGCAGTGTATATAGATATACATATACACACATATGTGTATTAAGTTTATAAATAATTAATATAAATATATATACAATATATACATATTACTTTACTGCACTGTGAGGTAGTACTTATCAGTTCATTTTTTTTATTTAACTAAAAAATAGTACCTTCTCTTAGCTCGATATTGTATTTTCAAAGTATTTTGAAACAATAAAAACCACTAATTATTTAACAAAAATAAAAATTATAAGAGTTATTACTAATATTAAAAAAAATAGACCAAAAAAGTAAATATTTAGATGGATAGGTTTTTCTGGCTGCTTGAGAAGTTCAATCACATTCAATTGTGTTTCACAAATTTAATGTAATGAACAAAAAAATATCAACACATTATTGATTTTTTTTTAACTATCGGTGCCTTTTTTTATTTTGCAACTGGTTTGTAAATTTTCTCACACACACAAAAATAGAATTATTAAAGTTTATTTAAAATTAATATCACACTATTTTTAGAAATCAATCAAATAACATTAAAAAAGTAATTGATTTAGTTTCATCAAAAGAGAGTACCTAGTAATTTAAAAATAAGGTTGCAGCTCATGCAATTTTATTCAGTAGTTTTAAAATGCAAAAAAAAAACCTTACCCAAAATAAAAGCTGCAAATGACAAGGACAGCTACATGGATACATGACAGACACCAGACCATAGCAGACCAGTGTCTCTGTCAAGAATGTCGAAGTAGAAAGACATGTGTTTTGGCCCCTTAGGCCCCCAGCCATATAGATTAGGCCCTGCCTCAATCGGTTCTTAGAAGCCGTCGAGGGATGTTTAAAACCAGTATTAGGGGGAAGCATGGGGGGAAGGAGATGGCAAGGACCGCCTGCAGAGAAAACCACTTAAGTCCGAATCCCTTCTCTTGTTCCATAGGCTTTTTTGAAAGCGAATCGCGATTGAAATCGCTTTCCAGATTTTGGACTAATTTAAATATTTATTTAGCGTGATTATGAGTTCAATGAGTGACACTTTCCCGCACAAGAATGCAATAATTTTTTTCATTCACAGCCTAAATTATTAAACTTTTTGAAATCGTTCCTAAATTTTAAATTGCATTTCTTACTAAATTATAATTAATATTAAATAAAATTTATAATATTTGCACACAAGTAAAACAATCACTTTGCATGTTTCATCACATTTATTTATTTACAGATAATATGTTGTACATACTTCCAAAGAGTATAGAGTATGCATAAGTACCACTTCTTGTATTCAAAAATCCAAATCATCGTTATTTAGACGAAGTTTTAAAAGATTAAT
The DNA here is from genome assembly GCA_023701765.1 of Hylyphantes graminicola. NCBI lineage: Eukaryota > Metazoa > Arthropoda > Arachnida > Araneae > Linyphiidae > Hylyphantes > Hylyphantes graminicola. The sequence goes on along the minus strand of CM043118.1, from coordinate 39,729,433 downwards.
AAAAGGGATTTTTCTTTTTACATTTGGACAAATCTAACGTAACTGCATTTTCCAGTTCTAAAAAAAAATTACATTAATAAAAAACGATCTTAGTAAAATGTCACATCCCTCTTAGTAAAATGTACCCTTTCATTATTGCTAATTTAATTCAATTATTTTATGGTGTTTAACACCTGCACTCTTAAAACAAACGAGCGATTTTTACTCAGTCTGAGTTAATTTTCACTTCTCCAGTGTCGAAAATGCACTTCTCCTACTGGAGTGGATCCTTTGTATGTTGAATGTGCAACAAGATCACTCCAAACGAGTGATTATAACTCAGTCTGAGTTAATATTCACTCCTTTCCAGTGTCGAAAATGCACTTCTCCTACAGGAGTGGATTTCACTCCTTTGTTTTAAGAGTGTAATGGCAGGGGTATTGATGACAATTGAAGAACTGAGTGGAAAATGCGCTAAGTGACATTTTTTTAAAAATTGAGATTTTTGTGTCCATAAACACATTACCAACTTCTTTAACGATACTAACAAGATTTCGCTTTTTCATAAACTTTAGCATCAGCACATTTTTTTACCTTTTACAAGTGCCGTTTTTAACGTATCTAAGTGTAAACGAAATCGATTGGTTTGCCAGATAATTAAATGATTATTTATCAAAAGAGAAAGTTTTATTTTCGAAACCTTGTAGAAAAGAAACATTTTGCTTCGTTTCGAATCAAGAAACTAAGTGTAGTGGCAAATTATGTCTCGATGAGAATACTAATTTGCCAATGTCGTCATAATGCCAATGTCGTGAGAATCCCTGTTTTTTTTTTTTTTTTTAAATATGTATATACTTTCCTTAATAGTGTTTGTAAGACTACATAATTTTTTTTTAAACAAAAGCTCATTCTAAAAGTTTTTTTTGTTGAAAAATATAGTTTTTGTAAATGATTTTTTCATTTCTAGTGTAAAAAATAATTAATTTCATTTTTAAGTGTTGAAACTAATTTTTCTTATTAATTTGTTTTTAATCTTTGCTGAAGTGTATGGTGATAATATTTTCTCAGCATATTTTTCGATAAAGCTAAACATGTTTTGAATACTTTTTACACTAAGGACGATATAAACCACAAGGGACATTATTTTATACATTTTTACATTTTACAGATTCAAGCTAGTCTGCGAAATTCAATTTTTTGGTCATTTTTAACTATGATCTCCCCTTAAATAAATGTATTAGTTTTTAATGTATGACCAAGTAATTTAACTATACATTAAGTTCAGAATGCAATTTTTTGTGATTAAAAATTGTGTACATAGGAATAAAAAGAAAGCTGACAGAAATCGTACCATTCGGAAGTGATAGACGGGTTGTTCTAATATCTGTCAAGAATGGATTTCGTAGAGTTAAAGCATCCAAAAACTTTAAATATTCCCAATAGATCGTGAATAATTACACTTTAAAACTTAATACTATTCATGTTGTACTTGAAACTAATTAAAAATAAACTCTGTGCGATTTTAGAGCTTAAAACCTCAACATTCACTAAAATTGATAGGCCCCCTCAGGAAGTATTAAAGGTTAATTATTTAAGAATACTTTCAAAACACATTAAAAATATATTATTTGTTTAAAAAATTCTTTATATACTACGTATGTTTAAGAAGTTAAAAGTTTTTAAAAAATGTAAACTATCCTACCCTGTGCGCAATAAACCGTGTAATGTGCATATGAAATTTCAGGGTTTTTCAGCATTTTTTTTTTTAATCGTTGTTACAAATTTGGTTTTCTTTTTTCGATTATTTTGACGAATTAAATTTTGATACATCCTTGTTTATAACTATTTTGAAAACCCTCGTTTCCTTCTTTGTGTCGCCATTTTGAAATCTAGTAAATCATAACTATGGAAATTTTCTTGCCTTTAAAGTCTGAAACTTTGCATTCGCTAGCATCAAAATTTTAGTAAAGTGGCACTTTTCTTTCTAATAATTTTCGATATACGAGATGCAAATGTGCAGCAATAAACAACAAAACTACATAATATTTTAATGTGTGCTTGGCCATCTTCCGGCTGTATGAAAAATTAATTCTCCAAATTTCTCAAAAAAATTAAAATCGTTCGGATAGTAGAAATTATCAGTCTGTCCGAAATAAACCAAGAAGTTCTCACAAATCCCCATGCGCTAGAAAGAGCGTCCGGCGTCACACGACGACAGCCCGACGGGTGACCAGTTCTTGAGATTGCAACGCAAAATGTGTTTCCCCATCCCCTAGTCCTCGGGGGGTCTTAAAGAAACGACAAAAATAGACGTGAGCTTCGTGTTTTAAAAGGTGGTTAAGATTGGGGAGGGGGGAGGAGAGATCCCCCCCCCCCCACGCGGCTTCCTGGAAAACCAAACGAGGGTATGGGGGAATAAGGCTTGCATTCGAATAGCAAGAATAGAGATTGAGTCGTAAGAGTAAAATCTCTGGGGGTTGTTAATTGTTTTAGGTGTATTTACAAAAAGTTCGCAAGGGTCTACTAGATCGAAAACAAATATCCGTGAATAAATAACTTGAATAAATTTAATTTACAATCTATTTTATTCATAATTACTTATTAATGTTATTAGAGGTTAATAATTTATACTTCTATAACAATGAATAACATAAATTGATGATACGTCAATACTAATTTAAAAGGGCGCCAAAGCGTGGTCTAATTCCCAATAGAAATTATTTTAAATAAAATTTAAAATCAAAATATTAAAATTTTTATTAATTGTTTTGGAAAAAAGTTCTTAAAATAATTTCTAATTAAAATTGAGCTGAGAATTTAGGTATAAGTCTTTACATATGTGCACAATATAAAGTCATTTTCTTGGTCATTTTTTCAATTTTGACCTCAAAATTTGCCGCGCAAGCCTAATCCCAATGTGTTCAAATAGATTTATGTTTAATATTATTTATTTTAGTTTTGACTAAAGTTTCATAAATTTTAAAATTTGTTTTATAATAAATAAATCTTGTAGAATTACAAATAAAAAAATTATACTTATATATTAAGTTGTTAAAAAATTACATGAAAGATCAAACTGTGCTTTGTAGTACCTTCTTTGCACATTTTAAGACTCCTATGACCCCTTAATTCATTACTTAAGTTAAAAACAATAAGCAATTATTGTTCGGCAATAATTATTAATGAATAAATTACAAATAACAATTATTGCTTATTTGCAAATAATTTTTTTAGTAACTAATGATAGCAAAAAAAATCTTACACCGACATTATCTAATGTAAATGAAGGGGAAAATGCTTATATAACATCCCCCCACCCGTCCAGAACAAAGAACTTCCTGAAACCGCTCCTCTAGCAGCAGCCTTCCCGCTTTCGCTAAAAGTGCTAAAACTTGAAAATAGGGGTCACAACAATTCAACAATGCCTTCCCCCCTCCCGTGGTGAGAATAGGGGGAAATTCTGACAAGATACGGATATCTTTTTAGAAGTTTCTAACGCCATCTGTTGAAAGACATCGCAACTACATTCTGAAGCAAACGGATTTTCTGCAAGCCAGAAACAAACGAAATTCAAACATATGACGTCACACTTGCAATGATCGGATGGATCACATGAAAAGCAAACTTACGGTAAGTGTACGTGCTATCTGGGACCAGTTCGTAAGTATTGTTTCTTACCAAATTTATACCAATCAAATTGATATATTTTTTAATCTCTTAATGTACTTTTTTACGAAACAAAAATACAATTTGTGGGGGGAAAAGGTCAGTTCTGTGTTAAGCTGAGCGTGAATAAAATAAAAGGTACATTACATTTTAATCAGATATATATTTTTTAATTTACACGATATTAACATTTTAGACGGTTGAGTAATTTTTTAAAATTTTCTTGGAGGTTTCAATAAGTCTGCTTCTTAGTTTCAGCCGAGGTGAACAGAATCTGGGGCGAATACCTGGAGATGGAAGGAATAGATTCTAGCTTCTACACCAAAGAGGCTCGGGAAGAGATTGAGGCCGAAGTCAGGGACAATAGATCAGGAGGAAAAGAAGAATCAGCACAAGTATAAATCCGAATCTTTTAACTTATTAATATATTTGCTCCTACAACAGAAAACTAAAAAACCTGACTCTCCTACAACAGAAAACTAAAAAAACAGACATTCCTACAACAGAAAAAAAATAATAACAGACACTCCTACACCAGAAAACACGAAAGCTTCTCTTCAATGATATAGTTTCGGGCGAGAGGGGGGCTTGCATGCGAAAGATGTCCCAGGTTTTTGGCCTGGCAGTACCAAAGTAACTGTCGGCTGATAAATGGTCTCTTTAGCTGAAAAGTCTGACGAATAATACTACCCCGTGTAAAGGGGAAGGGCACGTTAAATACGCTTGGAAGTCCGACGGCTACGCCGTGTACGATGTCGCTTTTTAAAATTGCATGGGTGCCTATTCAGGTGTCGGCTCCTCACTTGACTGCGGTTCTAAGTTACAACGTCTGTCACCAATAGTCCTTGTGTATAACTAGTGCGAAGATAATTTAACTCAACTATGATCGTTCGATTATTGTTTCAACCTTTAAAAGTAACTCAAATTTCCCTCCATCCCTAAAAATGACTTGTGCCAATTCAGAATTTTGAGCATTAAACGAATGTACCGTTGCAAATATACGTAACTTTGGGCCGATCTAATTCAAGCGATTGAAATCTCATTAATCCAAACATCCTCAAAAAGTGACAAATATTTTAAGGGTGTTTAATAAGTAGAATATTTAATATTTTAAGGGTGTTTAGTAGGTGGAAAATTTAAAATTTTAAGGGTGTTCAATCAATAGAGTATTTAATATTTTAAGAGTGTTTAGTAAGTAGTATATTTAATATTTTAAGGGGGATTTAAATGTTTTTATGATCATTACCGCGGATCCTAACCCTATTTATAAAATAATTCTAAAGTTCTAGTATAGTAAAGGATTAGGTGATATATTTATAGAAAAATATATAAACAATTTTATACAAAATTTACATTAATTTAATTTATACCCAGAAAAACTTCGAAATGCTTCAAAGTATGGAAGTTCTTCCATTCGAAGTTATTACCGATTCGGAAGTCTACGGAGTAGCAGTGAGCGCTTTGGCAGAATCTAGACCTCTCAATAAAGGAAGCAAGGTAATGAAACGTTTTCTTCTTCTTTCAAATCTGTTTCCCCAGAAACTTTCAAGAGTAAACGGTCTTTGAAGTGTCTTGAACTTCTTAAAACTGAATGTAAACGTTATTTTAAACTCTTATATCAAATTATGTTTTCAGATAGTTTATTTGATTTTGTTATTACTTAGCATACATTAGTACTTAAGGTTATTCTATAAAAATAGTAGTTGATGTTCCGAAATGAATCCTTAATCAGGTACCTATCTGTAAAAACGTTTTTTTTTTATAAAGATATTTAACAGTTCTGAATGCGTGACATTGTAATCGTTCATCATCAGGCTTCTTAAAAATACACCTTGAAATTAGATAGTTAATAAAACCTTTTAATTAGCATTAAAACCTAATGTAATTGAGTATTAGTTTCTCTTCTACTCCCATATTTTCTTTAAAAATTAAAAAAAAACATTTCGAATAATAATTGTATGCTAATTAATTGTAAAATCGTTAGCTGCCCAGATTAGTCCTCCAAAAATGGCCCTGTTTCAGGAAATCAGCCTGTCTGCAAGGCATAATACTTTAAAAAAATGTACCTCAATCAGTAAAAAAAACTAATAATGCTTCCTTCAAGTTGATAAAAACCACCATTTTGTCTATTTCAGCATCTTCTTATTGAACTTATTGACGAAATGGCGGAATCGTCTTTGGCAATAGAAGTCCCACATCCAGAAGAAAGAACAATGGCTAACATGCTCTTAGCCAATTCCATGAACAGCCTTTCCAAGGTAAACCTTACATTACATTAAATATAAATGCACTATCCAGAATACTGTACACTGTTCAAGAA